>CM072094.1:44668481-45023481 GCA_036850905.1 Luffa acutangula
TAATATTACGGGACAGAATGTACATCGGACTTTCTAATGCATTTAATAAAAATGATATATGTCTCTATATGAATACAACTTGCCATTTTCATGTCTTACATTTTTTTAAAATATAGCTACCCCTATGTCTATGTTGTGTTAAATCCATGTCATGAGTATATACTTGCTCCTTTAGTTTTTTGTCTAACAATATACTTCTTAGCTTCCCCAATATTTGAAATGATCTTGAGAAATAATTCAAGGTCAGACTACAGGAACTAAAGCGAGCATAACTTAGCGGTATTGGCATGTATTCTGGACCAAGAGGTTGGAAGTTCAAATCTTCTCACTCCCAAATTTGTTGAACAAAAAAAAAGTCAGACTACAGGAAAAAGTTAAGAGAGATAAAGTAAATCTCACGAACCAAACTACGATAAATAATGAACTTTCAATTTTATTTTGTTTTAGTCTTAAACTTTTAAATTTTTCATTTTAATCTCTATGCTTTCAAATTTTTTTCATTTTCGTTCTTTTTAACTTTCAAAGAATTAACTATTTTGGTCATTTCATTTATTTTTACTTGAACAAAGGAATGACGTAACTTTGAATATGAGTACTATCTTGTAGTGAGCATGATTTCAAGTCTTATAAGTTAGAGACAAGCAGACATTTGGTAAAAAGTAACATACGAGAACCAAATTAGTTGTTTTTTAAAAGTTCAGGGACTAAAATAGATGTGCTGAAAGTTCGGGGACGAAAGTAGAACAAAATTTAAAGGTTAAAGAATCAAAATGAACCATTTATATAGAGACTAAAATAAAACAAATTTAAAAGTTTAAAGACCAAAATAGGATTTAAAGACCAAAGTTAAATTCGGTGGCTCCCCTATGGGGTGAGATGGCTTAATATGATTAGACATGCAAAAAGAAAATCCAAGAGTGTATGATGCATAATGCATTTGTAGAAAATTATGGAAAGAGAGGAGGAGAAGGGGGAGCATGTTGAGTCATATATTGAACACAAAACACTCCAACTTTTTAGTACTTTACAAACATTATTGAGTGCCACACTATTATTTTGAATAGTAAGCGAACCAAGGTGATTATTATCTATCGATGAAAATATCCCCTAAACCATTTATGATCCTAAACTTTAAATCAAAGATTTTTAACTTAAAAAAATCTTGGTGATCAGGTACCTTGAAACTCATCTCGATTCTTGCCTCCCAAACATTTAATACTGGTGATCATATCTTAATTATTTGAATGACTCTAAAACTCACCAAAGTAAACATAGTTCAATGGTAATTGACATGTGTTCATTCCCTTAAGGTCAGATGTTCAAATCCTCATGCCTTCTTTATTGTAAAAAAATAATAAATAAATAAAAGTGACCATGATTTTTTTTTCTTCTTAAAAAAATCGGCAAAATACACTTTTCTTTCTTTCTTTTTTTTTTTTCCCTTCCCCTTTCTCTCTCTTCCCTTAGATTACATGCCACATCATTTTTCCGTTAGTCAACTAATGGTCAAATTAACTCAGGGACCATTTAGAACTATTTTTCAAACCTCGGGGACTAAAGTGTCACTTTTTGAACTTGAGGGACCAAATAGACATCAAGTCCAAACCTCAGGGACCAAAAGTGTATTTTGCCCAAAAATCAATATCTCATAATTTTTTTTTTTTTTTTTTTTGAAAATATATCAATATCTCATAATTGAAGCTTATAATGTTGGAATTTTCATTGAGGAATGGAAAAAGAAGCAAAGAAGTCAATATATTCGTCTTTCAAGTTAAATTCATGTAATATTCAGTGTGCCTTTTTTGTCACGATACTCAACAAAATGTCAGACTCAGACCCAATTTGCAAGAATCTCATGAGGTAAAAGGTAAACTTTTTCTATACTAAAGGGGCCTCTACTTTATCAAAATTCCACTCAGAATTTTTCACAGATTTTTTTTATAATTTCTTTTTTTTTTCCCATGTATATTTAACACTATTCTGATTCATGATTAATTACAATAAAAAGAGAATAAAGAATCCATAGATCACATGAAATGTGTTTAGAACAACATAATAAAAAAAAAATTAAAAAATCCAAACTCAGACGGAAAAGAAACGTGTTATTTGGGTCATTTTCTTATAAGCAAGTTTGTAACTAAATAAGTAATCAATTTGAAAGATTGAACAATGTAGCAGTGGACCTATAGGAAGTCAAGAATTTGTGATCAATTACAAGTAGTGTGGATCAATAATTTACAAGTAAACACAACTGTTTTATTCATACAAATCTTTTGGATGAAGTCCAAAAGTAAATCTATATCAATTTGGAGAATAAGAGAAATTGTTATTAATTCTTGTCCTCAAGAGAAACAATTGTTGAATATACAGCCAAAAAGTGATGGTAAAAATAATCTACTATTAAGTTTAAGATGGGATATGCTTTTTATTATACACTCATGGAAAACTTTATGTTTTAGGACAAACTGAAAAACTTTTTTCACATAGAATGAAATTGAATCAAATAAATGTCTCCGGCTTAATATTAAATTTTAAGCTTTACAAAAAAATATATATATATATTTTTAATTAAAGACGATATATAAAAGTTTATATATAACAAATCGTAAAATATTAAATGAGATCAATAAAAGTTAATGTGTCACACAGTGGCGGTCTTCTTGCACAAGCTCCTAAACGAGACTGATGTACATCAATGTGTGATTGATAATGGAACGAACCCTATCAACATTTTATAGTGTTATCTCATCCGATGTTATAATAGGATGTAATAAGTCAAGTGTGAGATAGTCTAGTGAATGACTAAAACTTGATGCAATGTTCATCTAAATTTTTGTTGTAGTTATGGTAAGAAAAGGTTCTTACTATAGGAGGTGTAAAATAGTTTTCTTGTGTAGTTACACAAGAAAAGTTGAAATCTAATCACCAACAATAGGAGGTTCTTGGTCTAAGTTTGAGTTTAGCTCATGATCATTGGCACCTACGACAAGCACGTCTCCTATCAGGGTCAGCAACAATTAGTCTTCTGATATACCTCCTCATGATTGAATAATGTCAAAATACATAGTCATCTAATATAGCTAACCTATCTACTTTATCACCAAGTACATAATGATAATATCATACACATCATAGTATATATGTTGCATGATGGCGTCACCAATCACGATCAGATCTTACGTGAATTATGGCTATAAACATGAATGATCCCCCTCAAGTTTGGTAATTTCAAACATTCCATGGGTTTTACGCCGACAAGCACGAAGTCTCCACTTGCAACCCTCATTCCACCGTTTGCATTTCACATTCCAGATACTTTGAGTTGATTCCACCACAATAATCTGATAATGTTGTGCAATACAACAATTTTTAACCGCTAGTTGAAGATCTTTTTTGCTATCAAATATCAATCCTTTACGTAGTCCACTCGAGTCTGTTTGTTCATACTTTACCCCTTCTACCAACTTTGATCCTTCTTCACAAATTGAATCGATAATCTCAAAATCTAGTTCGAAAAAAAATGGGGGTACATCTTCATATTGACTTGGAGGATTCGAGTTCATTCCAAATATTTTATCAACTTCTCTTTTTCCGTCAGTATCTCCCATATTTTCAGGCATCACTAATTTCTCACCGGACAATGACATATTTGACCAACTTGATTATATGACTACATGCAACAGTACAAAATTAGAGAATGTTAATATATGTAGTAGCCATATTCCAACAAAATAATCATTAGTATTCAAATTAATTAATTTAATTCATTTTAAATATTATTCTAACATACTTCTAATTTAGTTATTAACAATTAGCTTTATAATTACTTGTATCTAAATTCTTATCCAATTTCAATAATTAAAAAAGAACAAACAATTCAATAACATTTTACATGGTATAAAACAGTAATAGTCTCAAACAGATTACGTAATAGCCTAATAAATAGTCCCAAAAAAAACAATTCAAAATTATGCAACAGTGAGCAGTTAGATAAATCAAACAAATTCTATATAAATAAATAAATAAAAAAATCAAACAAAAGTATCGAAAATAATTAAAATAGTCAGAAATTGTCAAAAAAAAAAAAAAAAATTAGTCACAAAATTTTCCAAATCAGACCAAAACCATTTAAATCAGTTAAAAAAATAGTAAAAAACTAAGACCGGTTTCATAACTATTTGGTTTTTAGTTTTTGAAAATTAAGCAAACACACTACAACCCAAAAGTCTCAACTTTAAGCACAAAACCATCAATAATCTAATCTTTAAACATAAAACATCCATTAATCTAAACTATAAATGCCAAAGTGTGGTTACGACGGAGAGTTTATAGATTCAAATTCTCTTATTCCAAATGTTTTTTGAATTAAACAAAAAAAAAAAGAAAATTAAAACTTTGAATATAAGACAAAATTACCAACTGCTGGCGACGGACGACAATAGCGGTGGCGGCGTGGAGGAGAAGGGCTGGTTGGGGTAGAGGTCGGCGGCGCAGAGCTTGGACTTGAAATCCGAAAGAAAGAGAAGAGAAGAAGAGTTTTCGGCGGGGAGGGGAAAGAGATGGAGAATAGGGTTTTAAAAGGAACCCTAACTACAAAGTACAAACTCGTGGAAATGCTACACCAGTTTTCTGGTTCATCTTAGTACTCACCGGTTCATTCTCTTTTTCCCCCCGCAATTAAATTGCTTCGAAATCTATATTTTAATCACTCAAATGGTATTTCACAGAAATAAATAAATAAAATAAAAAATCACTTGAATGAAAAGCTATCCAATATTCCTGAACAAAGTCATAACATATTAATTTTTCTTTCTAAACTCTTATTTAATTGGTTGCAAGAACTTCGTGGTTCAAATCTGCCATTCGGTCTAAACTAGTGATCCGGATGATTAATCATGTGTCAATCATGTGGAAAAACTTATGGTACTATAGAAATATGAATATAGAATCGAAAGTATTGTTCTTTCCTTGTAATATAAACTTTTTCCTAATTACGTTCCAATTATGTTTATATGGAATGACTGTCATCTCCACTTCACCCCAAATGTTGATGAACTAAAAAAAAAATGTTTCTCTAGATATTTCAGCAGTTAATAACATAAATAGAGGATGCTAAGTACCTATATGATTATATAGCGGCATAGGAATTAGTACGAGATGTACTGAACTTGGTCAATTGCCACGACACCGCCACCCGAGTTTACTTTCCTCAAATGTGCTGAAGTTCTTGAAGAACATAAAACCTAATCTTTCCAATATAGTTTCACAAAACTTTGGCAATTAGTTAACATGTTTGAACATGCCACTTCTTTAAATAGTTTTAAGGGCTGACGGAGTTTAGAAATAATTACACGTTGAACTGGGCACTTGCTCTGATGCACGACTTGCAACAGACGTCTATAAGATATATGACGGTTAGTAGATATTCAAGAAAAATTTTAACTTATTTTTCCCTATATGATACAGCAACTTACAAGAAGGGAGAAGTCAGAAAAGACAAGATTTACATTATGGACTCGAGAAACTCAACAAGCGACCAAAAAAACCGCAAGCAACAGTAGGAAGAAGGGAGAAAAATGAGCTGCAGTTAGGGAAGATTTGGAAGATGTCCTAGCAGCAGTGGGTGCAATTGCTTGCCAATTTGGAGGGCTCGGTGGTTCATTGCTTGGTAATGCAGTTGGCGATCCGTCATTTCCGTCATTTGAAGGTGGTTTGGCATGGTCTGTCTTGTTACTGTTGATATCTAGGCCTGCAGTTTTACAGACACATAAATGTTGAATGAAAAATGGGGAATTAAATCATGCTCGATAAAGTTCTCTTTCCATGCTCATCAAAAAAGAGAGCCAGAAGTACACAAGTGCTGCACAGAAACTAAAATCTTGACCGACGAAGAATTGAAAATGAAGCTGCTTAAAACATCCTTGATATAAGAAGCTGCTTAAAAATTTCAAAAAGCAAGATTCCATTTATTGCCTAATAACCAAACTGTTTCTTCTAGATTATTTTTCAAGTGATGGAAGAGCAGCTACAGCACACTGTTAAAAGAAAAATCAAACTATATAGAGTAAAGAGACCATGCTTACATTTGGACTTGGACCAACCCAATGTAAGATTCTCTCGGTCAAAAACCATCCTGTAACCCACCATCAAGTTTTCTGTAGCACAAAAGGAGAAAAAATTACAAGCTTGATCACAAATGCAAATACACATCCAAAGCTCCTACGTGTAATTGTGTGGTAGGAGAAGAAAAGAAACTATATTATAGAAAATCATTGAAAAAGTAGCATATGCAACTACAGAATCAAAAGCCCTACTTACGTCCAATTACAGCATAATCATCATCTGTCTCCTCTAAGGTTAAACAAAACAATTTATATCCCTGCACAATAAATTTAATAAAATTGATACTTCAACCAAAACAGATCAATCATAGCCACTGAAACAAAAGGTTAAAGGATGTTGAAGTCCTTTAAATTCGAGTTGTTATTGACATTCTAGAGAAGGGGCATTTTGAATGCAATAGCCCCCATCCATAACAATAAAAAAGATGCCAGAGAACTAGAGAAGGGAACAAATGTTTAGCGCTTGCCCAAACATGACTTTGTATCCACAAACTTCTATTTGAAAACATTTCTAGCTTGCCCAATCCTAAAGCCAACAAATTGAGGAAATTACACTGAAAGAATTCAATATTTTTAAGGCCCACTGGGAAAGATCATTTGGGTAAAAATACTCGGGAAACAAGAGCAAAATGGCTAACTTACTTGGTTGACAGGGAGGATATACACAGGATCATGTATAAAGCTTTGATTCAGAGGAAACACAAGTTTCATGCTAGGAATATTAAAGGACTCCAGCGAACTGTTCCACAATAATAGAACTGCCTGTCAACCCTTAAGAAATGAGAAAAATATCATCCAGTATTTATTTTCCTTTTTTTGGCTACCAACCTGGCATTATAGCAGTAATTCCAGGGAAATTCCTGGAGAATTATCCTGGTAGCATTTGATTTTACTTGTCTGTCAAACTGCATTAAGAAATATGAGACTTTGGGCCAAACTAAATTGAAATATCACACATCTCTATATTCCAGTATCACCTCAAAGACAATCTTTTTATAGACTTCTGCAGGAAGATATGTAAAAGATGAACCACTGTCAACCAACGCCTGGAATCCACTTTTCTGGAGACAGGAACTCCCGACACAAAAAGACTCCACCCCAACAAAATAGGCATCACTGAGATAAGGAATGGATGGTTTAATGGTGATGGTAATAATAGATAACTTCAACAGAATAATAAGGGTACAATTAGCTTAGCTAATAATGTAGTTGATAGATCACATACAATTCACCAAATAAGGGCAAAAATTTTGTTGTTTGCTGGGTGGCAGGACCATTGTCCCCAAACAGGATTCTCCCAGAACCATTATTATCAAAGCAAAGTGAGAAAGTGTTTCTGACTAATCCTGCCTTTGCCAATAAGGTTGGCACTGAAATGTTTCCAGGACCCAACCCCATAACACCATCAGGTGCAGCCCCATCCAAATAGCCACCACTCTGTTTCCTACCACAGCTGCATCAAGAGAGAGGGGGAGATCACAGGCAAAGATTCAGGTGACATTCCAATATCTCAAGCTCAACATTGTTAAAGATGAAAAAAAAACATCAGAGTAGGGAATTTATCCTCAATCATGTGATGAATTAATAAGAGCACACCCTAATACAACTGAGGCTTGCAAAAGACTTTGTGTCACATGTTTGCTGAAAGATGCCAAATGCAATTTATCCTCAATCATAAATCCAGAAGTTGATGTATTCTCTGTATAATAATCTCGTTTATAAGTGCAGGGCTCATCAGGACTTTTGCAAGTTGTGCTCCAAGCACATAATTGATGACTGCAGGAAAGGTGCTTGCTGGTGTTCGATAAAGCTGGATTGTACTCACTCAGATCCCTATCCTGCATTACTTAGTGAACCACTAGACAAGTATCGGAACATACTAATATAAACATAACGGAAAAGAAAGATCTAATTGATACAAAACAATCGTAAATCTGCAATGTTCATTCAATTATCAGTATAGATTTAGATAAGTGCTTACTTTTGCTGCACGTTAGTTTCTTTTTTTGTTCTTTCTTCTTTTCCCCTATTAATGATATATCTGTGTGGAAGGATTTTGAATACAGATCTTATCTTTAGAAGTTACATGTGGCAAGTTATTTGGCAAATTTAACTGATAGAAAGAGAGATTGTCGCTGTGTAACAGATTAATGACAAGTTCCAACTTTGAAGGATGTAGAACATATGAATGTTTCGATATCCACATCAGTAAACCTCAATCTTTTATGATTTGATGATTAAGATTCTTGCACGGTAATTTAACTTCTTATTTCACTTGGAGGAAAAGGGAACTAATTATCCAGTTTATGAACTAGTTTAGCAGCTCACATCTTAAAGTAAGAAATGAAGAAATTAATGTAGGTGATTGCAACCATACCAGTACGCTATAATAACTTGCAGACAAGGGAGCACATTGAATGCAATCACACGGAACCCAGAGCAGATCACTTCCAACATCCAATGCAACAAGAAACGAAACACTCGGCGTTCCTATATCAATCCATGTGTAATGTAACCTGGATAACTAGACCCATTGGATTCCTTGACAGCTCAAATAAACAAGGTAAAGATAATAGCAAAGTTCATTTTGCTTCAAATTTGTAATGGTGAAGGAAAGTAAAGAAAATTACAAAAATGGTAGAACTTAGAAGAGTTAGCCAACGAGGAGCGATCACGTCTTCTTTTTCCAAGAAATAGAACAGTTCAAGTTCAAGCATACTAACCAATCAAACTCGTTCCCGAAGAACATAACCTCGCTTCCTTCAGCGGGAAAAATCACCTCGTACTTCGATCCGATCTTCAGCCTCCGCCTCTTCGAGTCATAGTCCATAAGCATTTCGAAATACTCGAAGCTATCCCTCCGCGGCCAAAATTTTTCCGACACATTACCGCTCCTCGACTCCCAGAGTGCTTTGGCCTCGTCGGAGAATCGATGAACGAGCTTCGACGAGAGCGTAAGCGCAACGGAGCCGTCCACGAAGAAAGAAGCCATTAAGAGGAAAAGAACCGCGCAATTCGCCATGGAAACCGAAGGTGAAGAACAGAGTTCGTGAGAATGAAGCAAGCAGCAGAGGTTTTTGATTTTGCGAATACGGAAATGGTTGGGTCTGCAAACAGAGGAGAGAGTGGTGGGTGAAGAATGGCGATGACGAAAAAGCAAATGGGAATAGGTGTGAGTGAGAGTGTTTGTTATGATGCGCTGTTGGTGCGTACGGGGCGCGTTTTCTTGTAATAATGCGCCCGTGAACGTGGCGAAAAGAAACCACTCGAAGAGCCAACCAGATGGTGACTTTTTATTTTTATTTTTTAGTCCATGATTTATATGGGTTAAATTATCATATCATTTAACTTTTTTTGTTTTTTTTTGGAGAAAAATTATCGTGAACTTTTAAATGTTTATTACCTCTCCTAGTTCTCAACATTTTAATGGTGGTGTAGGGTTTAGTAAGAAAAAATGTAGAAAATGCGAAAAAAAAAATTACCCCTCCTAGTTCTCAACATTTTAATGGTGGTGTAGGGTTTAGTTGTCAACATTTTAATAATGGTATGCAGGGAGATCCCTATACATCCGAGTTTTTTCCATATAGATATAGGTTTTTAAGCTTTGAGCTTTGTATCTATTTAGTTTTAGTCAATAAATACCTCGTTTGATAATCATTTATCTTTAATCTTTAAAAAAAAAAAAAAAAAAACTATTGTTTGTTTTTTCCAACTTCCTTACCATGATATTCATTTTTGTTTAGGACACATTTGAAGCCAAATCCAAAAAAATTCAAAACTTGGCATGGTTTTTGAAAGCATAGAAAGAAGATAGATAACAAAAACAAAAAATTATAGGTGGAAGTAATGTTTATAAGCTTGATTTTCAAAAACTAAAGTCTCATTTGATAACCATTTGGTTTTTTAAAATTAAGCTTATAAACAGTACTACTTTTAACAATGAGTTTTTAATGTTTTTAATTGGCAAAAACTTGTTTTTATTTTTAGAATTTAGCTAAAAATTCACATATCTCCTTCAAACCTAAATGGTTATCAAACAGGACCCACATAGTTATCAAATGTCTATGAATTTTCATTTTTATGACTAATAGGTCTTTGATTTATTTGAACTTTTTTTAAATTCACGAACCTACTAGCTGTAGAGTTGAATATTTCAATGACTTATTTTACCTAAAATTGAAAGTTTAAGAATCTATTAGACACGTTTTTAAAGTTCAAAGACCTATTAGATACAAAATTGATAATTTAGGAATCAAACTTTTAAAATTTGGAAACCAAATGGACATAAACCTAAAAACTCAAAAACTAAACTTACAACTTAATCATATATGTTCTGACTAGTTGAGTTATGATCAGATTGTCAGTAACTTTATTTTACTCCTAAATATCAAAAGCTTTATATGATTAGGACCACAGAATAAGTCATTTTAGAAGGAAAAAAAGGACTACAAAATAAATCCATCCCATGTGGATTTATTTTATGGGGATCCCATGTGTTGTTGTGTTGTTGAACTTATACATACATGAAAGTTCATCCATCAAATTTTAATAGGACCACAAAATAAGTCATTTAGAAGGAAAAAAAAAACCCACAAAATAGGTTCCTAAACTAAACTTACTTAATTTTTTTTTAGAAGTTTCTATATTAGCATACTTTTAAAGTTAAATTATTTGACATAAAATGTGCACCTAAGGGTTAGACGTTCAAATCTAACACTTTGCATATTAGAGAGAAAAATGATTGGGAAAAATCACTTTAAATTTTAAAAAAACATTTATTCATCATAAGTTAAAAATACAAAAATTTAATGATAGTTTCACTTTAATTTCCCATCAGAGATTAGAAAAAAAGAGGACAACAAATATACAGAATGGTAGAAGATTTTGAAAGAGGAAAGAATGAGAGACAAAAAGTTTGGAGTCTGGAGATATAAAAAAAGTTAGAAAGATAGAGAGTGGCAAAGAGAGAAATGTTTGAAAGTAAGAAATAAATTTAAAAGACAAAACAAAAACTGTACACTTCAAATCTTCAATCAAAAATATTTTAAAACCAAAAAAAAAAATTGAAACTTTTTAAAAACGAAAATATTTAAAATAGAGAGAAGGAAAAAGTTTTAAAACAAGAAAAATTGAATGTATAAAAACATTAGAAAAATGAGAGGGACCAAAAATTTGGAAAGAAAAAAAATATCAAAAGTTATAAAATAAAATTTTCAATAAAAAAAAATATTTTAAAAACAAAAAATTAAGTGTCAAGATTTTCGAGAGAGAAAAAATTTGAAAATCAGATTTTTTTTTTTTTTAAGAAAAACGAAAAACGTTTAATTTTTTCTTAAAAAAAGTCTTTAATTGTATTAATAAAACAAAAATCTTTTTTTTTTAGGTACAAAGAAACTTTTCAGTGTTTATCTCAGATGGATTATTTCTCGATCTCATTTTTTAATAAGTCATTTTTATTAAAATGATTTATTAAACAATATAATTTTTTTTCAAAATGGTTTTTTTTTAATTAAACATTTGAAAAGTTAGACCAAACATACCATTAAACATGACATAAAAAATGAGACCCTCACAAAAATCACATAGCAACAATAAAATGGCAATAAAGAAAAAGATTTAAAAAGAAAAAAATACCACTGTGCGTAGAACTCGATGACAATTAGGTCATGCTTGGCAAGGACATCCAAGATGTTCGAATGGTCCAAAGTAAGAACAAATTCCTCCGCCTTCGCTTCGTTGTGTAGATCTCAGTGAAAAAACAGGAGAACAAAAAAACCGAATCAAAGAAGAAGATTCTGACGTGGTTCTAAATAGTCTTAAAAGCTTATGTCAATTGAAGATTGTGACGTGACACAAGATTGAAAGTGTCTAATAGGTCTCTGAACAGTCTATTTTGTGTCCAATGGATTCTTGAACTTTCAATATTTTTTTAAAATTCATGAACCTACTTAATAGATACGAATTAGGAATTTTAAGGTCCTTCTAGACATAAAATTCAATTTGAAATGTAATAAATCAGCTAATCTTGTAATTTTTTTAATATATTAGGGTAAGACACGAAATTTAATTAAGCTTTTTAAAAATAATTTTAAAAACAAAAACTTAAGAGTTAGAAAATGGCAGGACACAAATTTTAAAGAAAAAATTTGGAAAAGAGAGAGTTAAACCAGCTTTAAAGAGAGAAGACAAAAGTTGGAGAGAAAAAAAAAGAATTAGAGAATAATAATTGAAAAATTTTTGGAGAGGAAAAAGTTGGTAACAAAAATAAAAACCTTGAAGACATAAAAAGATTCGAGACAAAAATGTTATGAAAAATTTAATTAGGGTAGAAATAGAGTAAAATCAATTCTTCTAAACTACTTCAAATCCACTACTACAACAATCACTTTAATGAAGAATGACACAAACATTTTAGACTTCAGAGAAAATTTCAGTAGATGGACAAAAGTTTTGGGACAACAAAATTTTGGAGAAAAAAAAATACGGGAAGATCTAGAGCAACAAAAACCATTTAAGTTTTCAAAAAGACTAAGAAGAAACTTTTCGATAAAAAAAAAAAAAAAAAAAAAAAAAAAAAAAAAGATTGAGAAAATAAAAATTAGAGAAGGAGAGAACAACCCAACGTTTTTTGGAAAGAGAAATTTTACAAAGTGAGAAATAATTTAAAAAAACAAACCTCTTTTAGGAAAAAAAAAAGGTTAGGAAAAAATTACTTATAACATTTACAAAAAAAAATTCTCAATCGAAGTATGTTTAAAAAAACAAAAGAATATCAGTGTACATGACCCATTTCAAGAGGTCAAAATAAAAATTGCTCTACCTTTTTAATTTAAGGTCATATGTCTTTTTGCTTACGTCATCGTCCTAACAAAATTATCATTTTACTCTATATGAAAATGTCCATTTAAGAACAAGAGGTTGGAACGAGAGCGAGATTTAAGAGTGGGATTAAAGAGAGAGAATTGGAGAGAGAGTGAGAGATTGGAGAGAGAAATTGGACAGGGAGCAAGAAACTAGAGTGAGAGGCTGGAGCAAGGAGCGAGATTAGGGAGAGAGCAAGAGATTGAGGAGAGAAATTGGAAAGAGAGTGAAAGGTTGGAGCGAGAGCGAGATTGGGTTGGGGGGGGGGGGGAGAGCAAGAGATTGGGGAGGGAAATTACATGGAGAGTGAGAGATTGGAGAGAGAAATTGGAGATCAGACAGCGAGAGGTTGGAGCGAGAGCAAGATTGGAGGGAGAAATTGGAGGGAGGCGAGAGGTTGGAGCGAGAGTGAAAAATTGGGGAGAGAGTGAGAGGTTGGAGCGAGAGCGATGTTGGGATTGGAGGGAGAGCAAGAGATTTGAGAAGAGAGGGAGTGAGAGATTTGAGAGAGAAATTGGAGATCAGAGAAACTGGAGAGAGTGAGAGATTGGAGGGAGAAATTGGAGAGAGAGCGAGAGGTTGGGGCGAGAGCAAGAGATTGGAGAGGGAAATTAGAGAAAGAGTGAGAGATTGGAGAGAGAAATTGGAGATCAGAGAGCGAGAGGTTGGAGAGAGAGCGAGATTGGAGAGAGAAATTGGAGAGAGTGAGGGATTGGAGGGTTATTGGAGAGAGAGCCAGAGGTTGGGACAAGAGCAAGATTGGAAGGAGAGCAAGAGATTGGAGAGAGAACTTGAAGATAGAGTGAGAGATTGGAGAGAGAGCGAGAGGAAGCGAGGTAGCGAGGTTAGAGTAAGTAAGATGATAATTTTACTAAAATATTGACGCAAGCAAAGGGCATATATTCTTAAATTGAAAAGGTATGACATTTATCATTTTCATCTACTTCAAGGGTCATCAAAAAAAAAACTTGTTTATTAGAAAAGCATAAGAAAATTTTGAGGGAAACAAAGGGATGAAAACTGTCCACAAGAAAAATTGGAAATGGAGACAACATAAAATTTAGAAAACAACAGAATTTTTGGAGAACAGTTTTAGAAAATATTTTGGAAACAAAAAATTTTGGAGATATAAAAAAGTTGTTAGAAATAAATTTAAAAAGAAAACAAAATTTAGACAAAAGTTTTAGGGAAATTATTTTGAATTGTGAAAGAGTTAGCAAAAACAACCTTTTAGAGATAAAAGAGGAAAAGCCAATTAAGACATTGACACATAAAATACAACGATTTAGTGGGAAAATAAATATTAGAGAATGACAGAAAATTTTTTGAAACATATTTGGAAAACAAGAGAATAAAAAATTTAGAAAGAGGGAAGTTTTGGTAATCTGGAAAATGAGTTAAAATGAGTTCCTTGAAATTTTTGGAAAAAAAAAAACCATGAATTAAGAAGAAAATTTTATGGTTAAATTACCACTCTAGTCCCTAAACTTTCAAAAAAATACTGCCAACATGAACATAGTTCAACTAGCATAAAATTATACTAATAACCGAGAGATATATGGTTTGAATCTCTCCCCATATAAAATTGAACTAATAACTGAGAGATTTATAGTTCGAATCTCTCCCCATATATTGTTAAAAAAAAAAAATCCTAATACGTTAGAGAATAGTTTAAAACTAAACCCTAAATCCAAAATCCTTATTAGACATCTTTTAAAATTCAAGGACCTTTTTTATGACACAAAACTTGAAAGTGAGACTATTAAAGGATTAAAATATTGAAGTCAATATTGATGCAAAGAATTCAATTTTACGGAAACATCAATATCTCGATGGACATTTTTATAAATCAAAGAAATTAAATTAATAATTAAGTTGCTTTTACTTTTCAGCTAAGATATAAAATCCTGTTATTAGTATGTATATTTTATGGTTTATGAGTATTTATAGAAAAATATTGATTAATCTTCAATATCGATGTCGGATTCTATGTTTTAAAAATATATTGTCATAACGACAAATATTTTCATCCATCTTGTAATTTAACCTAACTTTAAATTCAAGCAAAACTAATCCACGAATTGAAAAAGAAGAAAGAGGTGACTAACCTGGTTAGTTCCAAAATGCTTCAAGGCAAGAAGATGAAGAGGCAACTCAAACTAACCCTAAGCCAGAAGATGAACAAGTTAACTAACTATATAATTATAATTGAAAAAAAAAAACAATAAAAAAGCATAACACTAAATTTTACTAAACTGGAAGAACAGGGAGGGTACCTTATTTTTACCAACTTACTTGTCAATCTATGATTAAATAACTAGTCTCTAAAACTTTAAGGTTGTTAAAAATGAGTACTGTTTAAATTAGTACATCATATAAATACTCATATATTGTGTCCATATTGTTTTCTTAAAAATTAGTATTTTTCAGTCTATACAATTTTAACTCCAAATTCTAATGGTCCATGATCACACTTCCAAACCTGCTCTAATTCTCTAATTTCTCCTCTCCTCAGCGGTAATTGGCATCTACCATCGACTAAGAGGTTAGAGGTTCGAATCTCCCACTCCCGAATGTTGTGAACTCAAAAAAAGAAAAATAATAATAAATAGTGTGCACAAGAGTGCAAAAGTGTCCATCCAAATCAAACATGGTTAAAATACTTTTTCATACCCTTAATTTTCCAACTGTTTGTCCTCCAAAATTTCTTCATGCATTATCCTCCAATCGGTGAATTAGCAGCAAAATTTCATCTTGATACGACAAAGAGAACATGAAAAGTAGAGTAGTATAGTCTAACTATTTGATCAACTCATCTTTGACAATAATGAACTCATGGAACACTCCTTGGATTGATCTGAAATAATAACATGAATACTAGTTAAACAAATACTAGTTAAACAACCTTCAGAAATAAAAAAAATAATAAAATAAAACTGCCTTATGTAGTGACAAAATATACCAAGATCATTCAAATTGAAAATATGGTCACTGAGGAAGCCAAAAACAAATACCAGAGTTATATTCGAAGTTGTTTTACATTACATATCAAATGTTTGAAATCAAAAATAAAAGAAAATTAGAAGAGATAGAAATGAGTTGTAATGAGTAAATTCTATGCCTAGTTAATAATTATAGAATGAAATTGACGATTTTATAGTATGTACAAACATACCCTATAGGCAATCAGCAACCACCACTTTCATGGGTTTTGACTTTCTAAATTGTGGGACATTGTCGTTCTGCAGTTATGAAATCAGAGTAAAAAAACTATAGTTTATAATTCCAAAAAGGATAATATTAACCATGAAGATATCATACTGAATTTTTTTAAAAAAATCAAGCTCAAAATCAAGAATCTGAGCAGTATCTCATGCAAACGCAGCAACAGCGTGTGTAAGGAAGAGTTTGACCTTGTGTAAACTGACACTTGATCTTCCATAAGTCCAAAACACTGTGAATGCAACCAATAAGGTATATTAAATATGTGAGCCAAGATGAAGAACAAAGTAAGCAACATAAAAGAGATACAAACATTTAGGACGCAACTTGACCGTCTCCCATTAGGAAACTTATTCACTCTCCTTTGTACTGTTCAGCAACTTCACAGTAAAGATATCAAAGAATCAACAACCTCAGTGCTGAAATTCAGAAACAGAAAAAATATTTATTAATTGATCCTCATTACTCTATCAATGGAAAATATTTAATTTGTACCGCCAAAAGAGGGAAAAAAATACATAACTTGTTTTCAGTATGAAAGCTAACAATGAAATTGATGTGAACTAGATAAGACATTCATTTATTGAAACACAGGAAAAGAGAGTGCATAATAAGCTCCGTGCAAACAATTGAAACAATTCTTAGACTAAAGAGAACGGTTCTCATAGAGGATCCTGCCTGTTTACCTTATCACCTGTTTACCTTATTGTTAGGATCATTATCAAACACCGTTACCAAGGAATACTAGATTCTTCAATGATCTTCTCCAACTTAGAAGCATCGAAATCCTGAGATCATAGCTCCAATAACAATCGACGTGCAAAAATCATGAATCATAAGAAGCCAAATCTACAAATTTAGCAAACATAATGAAATGAAAATCTGGTACCTTAAAATCAACAAATAGTTCATTGAATGGCTTGAAAAGCCTGACGATTAGGCCACATACAGATGTTTTTCCACTCATTCTAAAGGGAAATGAGTGCCAGAATGTTCCAAGGAGAAAAGTCAAACATAATAATTAAGCCAACATAGCAGCCATGATCAAAAGATAGGAGACAGACACTTGACCAACAACAGGAAGAAAATGGCAGTAAAGAAAAAGAAGAAAAAAAACATACCACTGTCCATTAGGTCATGCTTGGCAACAACATCCAAGAAAAGTTCAAATGATCCAAAGTGAGAACAAATCCCATTGCCTCAACCTTGTCCTCGTAGATCTCAGTGAAAGAACCAAAGAGAGCAAAAGCCAAGAACAAGGAACCGAATCAAAGATGAAGATGACGTTGGCAGGAGAAGAAGATTACGACGTGACACAAAAATAGTTTAAAAAAAAATACTAGTTCTAAATGGTCCGGATCTCCATTGAAGATTATGATGTGATCCAAAATTTAAAGGGTCTATAATAGGTCCTTAAACTTTCGATTTTGGGTTCAATAGGTCCTTGAACTTTTGATTTTTTTTTTTTAAATTCCACAAATTTATTGATACAAAATTGGAAGTGTAGGGTGGTATTAAACATAAAATTCAATTTGAAATGTAACAAATCAACTAATTTTTTAATTTTTTAATATTTTAATATTTTATGATCCCATTAGACACGAAATTGAAAGTTCATGTACCTATTAAACATTTTTTAAAGTTTAGGAACCAATCAAATAAACAAGCTTGAAAAAAATATTTTTATAAGAGGAAGAAAAACAATTAAAGATTGACAAAACAAAGTTAGAAACCGAGAGGGAGAATACTTTTTCTTTTTTGGAGGAAGAAAATATTTGAAAGAGATAGATTTTAAGAACAAAAAGTTTGGAGACAAAATGTTGGTGGAACCCTAAATTTTAAATATATATATATATATATATATATATATATATATATATTTCTTCAATGGAAAAAGTAAATTTAAAAATAAAAGTTTAGTTAAGAGAAATTTTAAGAAAACAATACAATAAAAAACGGAGAATTTGATAAAACTTTTGGGATTTGAAAAAAAGTTCAAAATAGAGGGAGGTTCCCTCTTTTTGGAGAGAGTTTGTTTAGAAAATAGTTTTAAATGCTCCTCCAGTGAAGTTGACAAACGAAAATTGATGTCACATGACAACAAGTACTATTCAATAATTTCATCATTTGTTAAACCAAATATAACCAATAACCTCACTAGATCCTTGAAATTATGTTATATAACTCACTTTCAAGGACCCAATAAGGTTATTAGTTATATTGGTCTAGCAAATGGCAGATTTGTTGAATAGTACTTGATCGGAGGAACATTAAAGAATGAGAGATGAGTGTTTTTATACACAAGTTAATGTATACCTATAAACTCTTTTTAAAAAAGTTGGTTTCAAATGTTTCTTTCAAAATGATTTATTTCTCAATCTCATTTTAGTGATTGCCAAACACTAACTTTTGTGACAAGAAAGATAGGGAAAAATCACTTTAAATTTTTAAAAACATATCTTCAATCATATGTATATTTAAAAATACAAAAATATAATGGAAATTTCACTTTAATTTCCCAAATTAAAACATTCAATTGAAAACACGAGTTCGAAGAGAAAAACGCTCTTTAGAAAAAAGACAAAATTTTTTAGAAAGAAAAATTTTGAAGAATGAGAGAAAAATTGGAGATATAAAAAAGTTAGTAAGATAGAGAGTGGCAAAGAGTTATCTTTAAAAGTGAGAAATAAATTTTAAAAAAAAAAAAGACAAAAGTTATAGAAAGAGAGAGGGAAAACAATAAGTTTCAAAGTTCGAAATAAATTTACAAAACCAAAAAGTTTTGAAACAAAAATGTTACGGAAAATCACTTTGAAATTTGAAGTATTTTCTAATTGAAAGTCAATTTCCAAAAACAAAAGTTGAGAAAGTTGCAATAGAATTTTGCGGAAAGAAAGGACCAAAAAAAAAATTGCAAAAAGAGAGGGGTATACAACAAAATTTTGGAAACAAGAAGAGTTCAAAAGTAGAGAAACAAATTTTAAAACAAAAAAATTTAGAGAAAAATGGCTTTAAATTATTAATAATAGAATATTTTAAAAACAAAAAATTAGAAAGAGTTATTCGTGAGAGAAATTTTGAATTACAAATAAAAATTTTAAAAGAGAAAACATTTGAGAGAAAAATCGCAAAACAGTAGAACTATGGGAGTTTGAAAATGAGTTAAAAAAGAGATGGAGGGGCAAACTTTTTTTTTTGGGGGGGGGGGGGGGGGGGCAAACTTTTTTAAAGTTTAAAGAAGTAAGAAATAAATGTACAAACAAAAACTTTTGATATAAAAATGGTAAGAAAAATTCACTTTGAATTTTTTAAAATTATTGAAATGTGGAGATGACCCATTTAAAGAGATCCAAATGAAAAAATGTTCTATCTTTCAATTCTAAGGTTATATGTCTTTTTGCTTACGTCATCGCCCTAGCGCCCTAGCAAAATTATCATTTTACTCTCTATATGAAAACACGCATTTTCTCTCAGCAATTTTTTCTCTCATCCGACTTCTCACTCTTGCAACTGCTTACTTTCTCTCATTTCTTGCTCAATTTTTTTTCTTCTCCCTTTTTTTTTCTCTTTCTTTTCTCTCTCCAAAGAGCACACACGAAAGTGAGGCTGGAGGGAGAGTTGAAGTAGAGGGAGAGATTGGAGCGAGATTGGGAAGAGAGCGAGGGATGGGAGAGAGAGTGAAAAAATGGATTGAGAAATTAGAGAGAGAGCGAGATTGGAGACTGAGAAATTAGAGAGAGAGCGAGATTGGAGACTGAGAAATTGGAGAGATTGGTTGAAGAGCGAGAAATTAGAGAGGGAGCGAGATTGAGAGATTGAAGAGCGAGAGATTGGAGAGATAGGTTGAAAAGCGAGAAATTAGAGAGGGAGCGAGATTGAAGAGCGAGAGATTGGAGGGAGAAATTAGAGAAGAGAGAGGGAGGATTGAAGAGAGAGAAATGAGAGAGAGAGCGAGAAATTAGAGAAGGGAGCGAGATTGAAGAACGAGAGATTGGAGAGATAGGTTGAAGAGCGAGAAATTAGAGAGGGAGCGAGATTGAAGAGCGAGAGATTGGGGAGAGAAATTAGAGAAGAGAGAGGGAGGATTGAAGAAAGAGAAATGAGAGAGAGCGATAAATTAGAGAGGGAGCGAGATTGAAGAGCGAGAGATTGGAGACATAAGTTGAAGAGCGAGAAATTAGAGAGGGAGAGAGATTGAAGAGCGAGACATTGGAGAGATAGGTTGAAGAGCAAGAAACTAGAGAGGGAGCGAGATTGAAGAGCGAGAGATTGGAGATAAATTAGAGAAGAGAGAGGGAGGATTGAAGAGAGAGAAATGAGAGAGAGAGCGAGATTGGAGGGTGAGAGATTGAGGAGAGATGGAGAGATTGGAGAGAGAAATAGGAGAGAGAGCAAGAGTAGTGAGAGAAAGCGAGATTAAAATAGAGAGTAAAATGGTAATTTTACTAAGACATTAATGCAAGAAGGGGGCATGTGACCTTAAATTGAAAAGATAAAACATTTTTCATCTTCACCTCTTTTAATGGGTCATCTGTGCTGAAAATAAAATTTCCAGAATAGTAGAAACTTTTTGGAAAGGGAAAAGGTTTAAAAGAGAGATAAGGAAAAAAAAATTAGAAAGAGAAAATTGAGCGTATAAAAACATAAGAAAAATGAGAGGGAACAAAAACTTGAAAAGAAAAATCTTCAAAATGAGATAAAGTAAGAACGAGAGTGTCAAGAATTTTTGGAAAGAAAAAAAAGTTCGAAAGCAAGAAATATATTTTTTTTTATATAAAAACGACAAATATGTTAGAGATAGAACACTTCAAATTGTTTTTAAGAAAGTATTCAATTGTAAGAATAAATTTATAAAACAAAAATGTTTAGAAAGAAAGAAGAATCTTTTCAATAAAAAATTTGAGAAAATAAAAATCAAAGAATTGAGAGAACTTTTGGAATTTGGAAAAAAGTTAAAAGAAAGAATAGGACAACATCTTTTCGAGTGAGAAAAATCACAAAGTGAGAAACTTTTAAAGTGTTTAATTTTGAAAAAAAAAATCATTTTGAAAAAATTTATAAGGTTTGACGACCACTAAAAATGACTTATTAAAAAATTAGATGGATAAATAAACCATTTTGAGAGATACACTTGGAAACCAACTTTTTTCAAAAGACTTTTTAAATATACAAATAACTATGAAATGCAACCAAACATATGAGTGTTTAAATTCTAAACAATTTTTATACAAAATATTTTTAAAAAATGCATTCTTGAAAAATATTTAAATTGAAATGTATTCCAAACGGACCAGAAATGTTAGAGAAAAATCACTTTAAAATTTTCATAATATTTTTTCAATCAAAATATGTTTCAAAAAACAAAAGTTTAGGAAAGCATAAGGGATTGACCGATAAAAAAAATTGGAGAGACAAAATAAAAGGCTTTAGTGGGAAAATAAAAACTAAAGAATGACAGAACATTTTTTAAGAGAAATTTGGAAAACAAGAGGAGGATAAAGGGTGTGTTTGGTTTAACTTTTCAAGGGTTTATTTTTGCAAAAAAAATCATTTTGAAAAAATTTATAATGTTTGGCCACTAATAAAAATGACTTATTAGAAAATAAGATTGAGAAATAAACCATTTTGAGATAAACACTTGAAACCAACTTTTCTAAAAAGAGTTTTTAAGTAAACACAACTTGTGTAGAAAAACACTTCTGAGGAAATGTAACCAAACATACGAGTGTTTAAATTATAAACAATTTCTATACAAAATGTTTTTTAAAAAATGCATTCTTGAAAAACATTTAAATTAAAATGTATTCCAAACGGACCCAAAAACTTTAGAAAGAGAGCGCTTTTCAAAAAAAAAAAAAAAATAGAGAGACAGAAGTTTGAGTTTGGAAAATGAGTTAAAAACAGTGAGAGGGGCAAAATTTTTGGAGAGAGGAAAAAGTTCAGGAAGAAGTAATTTTCATGGTTAAATTACCATTTTAGTTCCTTTTTTTTTTTTTTTTTGAACAAGTTACCATTTTAGTTCCTAAACTTTAAAATGTGTCTAATAGATCATTAGAAATCTACACTTATTAGACATTTTTTACAATTTGAGGGTTAGAAAGTTTAAAATGACCCTTATTAGACACTTTTTGAAGTTGGGGGTTTTTTTTTTACAGACTTAAAAGTGAGACTAAAGGATTAAAATATCGAAGTCAATATCGATATCCAGATTTTTCAAATTTACAAATATATCAATGGATATTTCTATAAATAAAAAAAATATTAAAAATTAAATTATCAAATTAAAAGTTGTATTTACTTGCAAGCTAAGATATACTTGTTATGTTACTTTTCTACCTTAAATTCATTTTGCCTAATGTTCATTCTCTAACTTATCCGACTTGAAATCATACTCATATTGACAACCTAATACACATACTTGAAGTTGTGTCATTAATTTGTTAAAATTGAAATAAAATAATCATTTTTTTTTAAGTTCATGAACTAGAAAACAAACCTATCTTAAAAGTTCATGAACTAGAAAACAAACCTATCTTAAAAGTTCAAGCACCAAAATGGACCAATCTTAAAAGTTCAAGCACCAAAATGGATATTTTAAAATTTCAGAGACAAATGGATATTTTAAAAGTTCAAATACCAAAATAGA
The DNA here is from genome assembly GCA_036850905.1 of Luffa acutangula. Classification (NCBI taxonomy): domain Eukaryota; kingdom Viridiplantae; phylum Streptophyta; class Magnoliopsida; order Cucurbitales; family Cucurbitaceae; genus Luffa; species Luffa acutangula. The sequence goes on from CM072094.1 coordinate 44,691,333, forward strand.
ATCATCTTAAAAGTTTAGAGACCAAATATGCTTTAAAACCCCATATTTACATTTGGGTTTAACATATGATATTTTTTTTAATGGCTTATAGGTATTTATAAAAGATTCTAGAAATACTAATTATTAATCCTCAACATGATGTCAAACCCTCTAATTTAGAGATATATTGACATATCGATGAATATATTCATCCATCTTGTAATTTAACCAAAAATAAAATTCAAGCAAAACACATGCATAGTCTCTAATTTTCAGCAGATTCAAGACTAACCCATGAATGGAAGGAGAAGAAAGAGGTGAGCTAACCTGGTTCGTTTGAAGAAGTTTCTAGACAAGAAGATGAAGAGGCAACTGAAACTAACCCTAAACCAGAAGAAGAACCAAGTTAACTAACGAAAAGAAGAAGGAAACATAGAATGTCAAAATTCCAGTAAAACTGTCGGAAAGCCAGTTAATGATCTTGACGTATACAATTAGCGAAAGTTTGTAAGATTTTTTTTAAAAATAACATGTAAAACAAACAAATAAAAGAAAACAAAAAAATACTAGTTTTTTTTTTTTTAGGTTAACAAAAAAAAGAAAAGACTTGTTAGACATCCTTCAGAAATCAAATAATAATAATAAAAAATAAAACTGAATATACTAAGATTTATCCTAACAACCCACTTTCACAGGTTCATCGTTATTCTAAAGAATAAAGATCAGTTAAGTTCAAGTTGGCACATTTTATAGTTATGAAATGAGAGTGAAAAAACTACCGTATGTAGTTTCAGAAATCAAAAAATAAGAAAGGAAATTAAAATACCACAAACATGTAATATAAACATAACATTAACCATGAAGATACCATATTGAATAAACAAAATTTGAGCACTATCTCATGCAAACAAACAGTATGTGAAAAGAAAAAGTTTGACCTTGTAATCCTTCACCCAAGGAGCAATTCATCTGTTCAGGCTCCACAATGAATTTCACATACTTCAACCTATCAATTTTAGACGCAACTTTTTCATACTGTAAAGCAGGAAGAGATTGAACAAAGCCACAATAAACGATTGATTATTGAACTTGAACAGCAGAGATAAGAAAATTAGTTTACCTCTAGTGCCAATTTCTTACAAATGCCCACACCTAAAACATTGGGGGCGTTTTCCTCTGGTGCCATTTAACACAATAAGATTGCTACGATTTAATTTTAAAAACCCCTAAAAACACGACATAAGAAATGAGATCCTCAGAAATCACAAAACCAGATCACATAGCAGCCATCAAAAGATCGGAAACAGAACCTTGACCAACGACAACAAGAAGCTCTCTCTGCAAACGATATTCAGAGAGGTTCAGTCCGTGAGGTAACAGAGAGTGATGAATTTATGGGGCACTCCTTGGACTGATCTGTAAAGCCATGAAATCACATCGATAATGTTAAATTCAAATGGAAACCAGTGTACATTAAATTCAAACTATCGTTACGATTTGAATCCAAATACAGAACGAGGGAGAATGAAAATCAATTGGTAACAGGGAGCGAGATTTCAGAAATTCTTGTTCTAATTACAACGAAGCAACGACAAAATTTAAAACCCTAGGGTTTTAGATTTTGCCGTTGCTTCGATGCAATTACCTTGTGATCGGAAGACCTTGCGATCAACGGATTTTGCTTGCCATTGCCACAGAACCTTCGGAATCCGGCGACTCAACTTTCAAATTTGAATAGAGACATTGTTCTTTCCGTTGCGAGAGAAGGAATTCGCCCACTCAACTTTCAAATTTGAATTCAGACTGCTCTGAGAAGAGAAGTGAACTGAGAGCTCTTTAAATAGACTTGGTCATGACGGTTACGCTCTTTTTTTTAATTAACTTGTTTATCTGAAGATTTTCATTTTTTTTTTATTTTTTTTATTTTTTTTTTTTTTTGTTGTAAACAAGTTTAGGGGCTGTTTCGGGCAGTGGGGTTATAATAGTTGGAGATTATAATAGTCTGTGTGTTATAATAGTCTATGTTTGGGTGCAGACTATTATAGTCTGGAAAAAAATAGTTTGTGTTTGGGGTGCATATTACTATAGTATGTGATAAAATAGTCAGTGTTTGGGAGTCTATGTTTCAAGTTAACTGTTTTTTTTTTCCTTACCTTTTTTTTATTTTCCTCATACAACTTTGTACTTCAAATATTATAAAAAAAATGGGTTTAGTTGTAAAAAAAATAAAGTTTTTGGTATAGAGGTTAAATTATATGTTTAACTTAGAATGAAACAAAAATAACCTACTTTTGTTTTAGAGTCATGGTTTTTTTCACAAAATAAGTCATTTTATGATTTCATATAGAAAAACCATATTTGTTTCATTTATGTATTTCCAACATAAAAATGGTAAATGCTTATTTAAAACTTATTTTACATTCATTATCAAAATAATCAAATAAAATAGAAATCACATAAAATAAAAACTTGAGTAGTATTTTAAAAAAATATATTATTATCATGGTAAACTTAAATACGATAAGTATAATTTTGAATGAAAAATATGGTACGATGAAGGTAAACATTCATATACTTCATTATCAAAAGTAATTATATATGGAATTTACAACATGGTATCTAACTCCCTAGAAATTTTTCGATTTTTCCGACAACCACCAATAAATTTTTCGACGACCGAATTTTTTTTCCCTTTTTTTCCTTTCATTTCTTCTACCTTTTTTTTCTGTTTTTTTTTCCCTTATTTTTGTTTTTTATATTTTTCGAAATGAAAACGAGAAGAAAGCTTATTTTAAAAAAAAAAAAAAAAAAAAAAAAAAAAAAAAGTCATCGGAAAAAGTTGTCGATGATCGTCGGAAAAGTGGCCGGAAAGTCGACGGCGGTCGACGGAAAAGTTGTCGGTGGTCACTGAAAAAGTCGTCGATAGGAAAGTCGATGAGTCAAATGGAATAAGAGAGAAAAGAGTTACCGTAGAGAATGAATAGAATAATTGGGTGGGTTGAATAATGGTTACTATAGCGGACAAAAAAATAACCAACTTCATCCCTTATTATTATTATTTTTTTAAAATAAACTTCATCCCTTATTTTTGTTGATGTCGGTTGGTTATAATAGACCCCACTATTGTAACTAAGTGGGCCAAACGGCCCTTAATGCCCATTATTATACTTTTTATTCTTCCAAATAATAAATATTACCGTTTTCAATTTCTTTATAGAAAAGTTAGGGCCCGTTTGATAACGTTCTCGTTTCTTGTTTCAAATCTATGCATTTAATAACTATGTATGTTTCTTATTTCTCATTTTTTAGAAACACTCACAAAATTTGTATAGAACTTTTGGGAACAACTAAAACTAGTTTCTCATTTTTTGTTCTTGTTTCCAATTTTTTCCAAACATAAATAAGAATATAGGTTTATTCTTATTGAATGTATAGGTGTTAGGGTCATGAAATTCTATTTTTCTTTATTAAAAATGAAGAAACGGAAACAAGAAACGAGAACGTTACCAAACGGGCCCTTAATTGTCATCAAATTTCTGGTTTTTGTTTGTCGTATGCAAATGTTTTGTTTTCTTATTGTTCTAAATTTATTATTATTATTATTTCAATTGTTAAGAAAATAAATGTTTGATTATTCTAGGATCATTCTCAATTCTTTGAAAGATACCATACTTTTCCATTGGGAGACTGTCAAACACTGAACATAAAATTATTTAGGTGAATAAGATGCCGGTAATAAAAAATTTTAATTTATTTTTGTTAAAAAAGTCAATATGAAATGTTTGTTTATCAATTCAAATACCATACTTTTCCATGAAATTTAAGTCACGTTACAGCAGCTTGAAATCATACAAATATATCTACAAATGAGATTAGAATTTTAATGGTTAAATTTGGTCATTAAATTACAATTTTAGTCATTATTGGATTGGAGAAAGTTAGAATTTAGTTTCTATGAATTTAAAAGTTAGAAATTTGTCAATGTGATTTTGGTCAAATCTCATAAATAGTCTCTACGGATAGGAAGTATAAATTGAGTACTCAACAATGAAAATATTTAAATAGTCACATGCTCAATTTTTTTTTTTTTTTTTTTTGATAATATTAACCTTTCATTGTAAGCAAGCAGATTGCCCAACGACAAAACCAATACAGTCGACAGTCAGAAGGGAACAAAAACTCTACACATTGAGAGGCATCATCCTTCCAAGCCAGACAAAACACTCTCCTCTGACGAGTATGCGATGAGAGCGCCAAGCCACCAGTTAGTAGATGTCATTTGGATTCAGCTAGCTCTCCAAACCTCCATCCTTTTGCGTCCTAGATAAGTATGAAATGTTCCGTGTAGGTTTGTGGCCTTAGGCTCACCACCTGTAACAGAACACCCGAACAAACCATCTTAAAACATCAAAGAAATAAGCAGCTTTGATAGAAAAACCCAAACCCCTATCACCCCTACCCTAATCTCATCAATCCACATGTAACCCATACCCCCTGAACGAAATACCAATAGCAGATTCTAGGGGGTTGCAAAAATACTCATTATCCTGGACGACATCTACTCAAACTTTAGCCTAAGAGAAGTTATCACAGCTAGTAAAATATGGACACAGATCAAAGCTTCCAAGAAAACTTGCGTGCGTGTGTGATTAGCCAACCTAAAGGAGTCTCTAATGGCCCAGCAACAGATTTATGGGATCCTCCACCTATCTTCCCCCTACACTGGCAGCTAAGGTTTCGCAAGGGAGACCGACTGGCGCAGATTTAGAAAGCTATCTCAAAACCCAGGAACCAGAAAAGGATTCACTTTCCTTTTCCTTATCCTAATGCACACTGATGCTACAATCAAGGGCACTAGCTTTCACACTACAATGCAGGGACCCCTAACCCAGGCTACAGCCCTTGGTTGGCCTAACTGAACACACTGAAAGGTAGCTCTTTTTACCCCATGCTTATAAGTAATCAGAGACACATAACAAGCTTTTAGGAAAACAAACAGTGTGCATGTACTTTCCCCAAAATGAGACTCCCAAGCCCCAAATCACTCATGCTTTTCATTTCTTTTCTTTCTTTTTCGCATTTTCGCTTTTCCATTTCTTCCTTCTTTTTGCATTTTCGCTTTTCCATTTCTTTTTCTTTCTTTTCTTTTATTCCTTTTTCAAAGCCTCTCAATTCCCCAAAGGCCAAGACAACAAACCAAAACTACAAAGATCAGATACTCCCTAGCGAAAACCTAACCCCTATCGGAGTGACAACAGACTTATGAACCCCATAAATCCGGTCTAGGCCTTCAAAACCTACATAAAGGAAGGCCAAGTGCTCACAAAGTGCAAGACATTCAGAAAGCAACAGACTGGCCCCAAAATTATGCTAGCAAGCTAACACCTCACCTATACACCAAAGAAAGAGTATGCGAGTACTCAACAGCAGTATCATGACTCAAAAACCCGAACCCAGAACTCAGCCATTAGACTTCACCACGACTTCCATTAATCCCAGAAAACAAAAGGCCCACTACTCAGATGCATGACCCCCAGCCAAAATTCATGGAAAACACATAAGTAAACATGAATTAATAATGTCCTGATGCTCATATGCAAACATCGTCAGTCTAATATTCACTAGCATGCAGGCAACAACCCAAAACCCCCATGACCATGCACTCTCCCCGATGTAGTCCACATCAGGCATACACAACCCAAGAAAAAGAGGAAAACAGAAACCTCCCCTGATTGCGCGTCACGTCAGGTGGCATACAGGCCGAAGTTTGCATAGCTTAGTCCCCACCTCATGCCTCCATGTACATTGAATCGTTCAAAACCACGTCCTCCAGGCACCTAGGACAAGTCTCCATCCAAACCTCATCACTCCACTGGGCTATTGCTAACCTCGCCAATCGGTGCGCCGCCTGATTCCCTTCACGGTGAACGAACTGAAACAGTACCTGCAAATTAGAGGGAAAAGCCATTAGTGCATCTGCAATAATCATACCTAGCTCAGAAATATCCTCACGTTCTCGATTAAGGATCTGGAAAACTCTACTCGAATCCGTCTCAAGAATTGTCGGAGCCAAACCCATATCTGCCACGAACTCCAAGCTTTTCACGGCCGCATATCCTTCAGCCATGTCAACATCCCTCACATTAACTTCTAAGCTTTTCACGGTCACATGCTCAATTAAGGTGGCTTCCATCAATAAAAACATGAACTTCTAATTTTTAAAATGGTATGGACTAAACTATAATATTCTTTAAATTATTTGGACTAAATTTGTAATTTAACCAAATTAATATGCATACCTTGAAGCTAGACTTGTATATATTTTTTGTGACGATAATTATTTTAGAAGCTTAGGCCCCGTTTGATAACGTTCTCGTTTCCTGTTTCTCGTTTCTCGTTTCTTGTTTCATGTTTCTTGTTTCTTGTTTTTTAAGAAGTAGAAACAGAAACATGTTTGATAACTATTCCTGTTCCTTGTTTCTCTGAAAAAAGAAACAGAAACACAAAATATGTTTGATAACCGATTCTTGTTTCTTGTTTTTTTAGTTAAAATAAAATTTAGTACATATAATATAAAAATATATTAATTTTCAACGATTATTTTTTTATTTCTCCTTCTTCTTCCTCATCACTACCACCATTGTTACCGATCACCCACCATCGTTAATCATCGGCCATCACTACTGACTTTCGACCACTGAGCGAATGCAGACAGTCAGCGACGAATGTTGGAAAAGTCGTCGGCGCGTGGTGGCGGTTGTCGAAAATAAGAAAAAAGGAACAACTTTTGGTCGACGACGATAGTGGCAGCCGGTAGTCGGAGGTCGACGGTGGCATCTGGTAGCCACAGGTCGACTGTAGCAACTGGTCGACAAAGGTCGGTGGGGGCCAATCGGCGAAGGCCGATCAGAGAAGGTCGACCACGACTGGTAGTCGGAGGTCGATGGTGCCCAGTAGTCAGAGGTCGACGATAGCTGTCGTTCAGCAGAGGTCGGTGGCACCCGATAGTTAGAGGTCGACGGTAGCGGCTGGTCGACGGCGCCCGATAGTCGGAGGTTGACAGTAGTCCGAGATCGACGGTGGCAGTCGGACGACGAAGGTCGATAGTCATAGGTCGACGGTGGCGGTTGGTCGGTGGTGGCAGGTAGTCGAAGGTCAACGATGGCGATCGATCGACGGTCAGTAGAGGTCGACAATGCCCGGTAGTCAAAGGTTGACGGTGGTAATCGTTCGATGGAGGTCGGCGACTGTCAGTAGTTAGAGGTCGACAGTAGTGGATGATCCACGGAGCCCAATAGTCTGAGGTCGACGGTAGCGGTCAGTCGGCGGAGGCTGGTCAACAGAGGTCAACGACGCTCGGTAGTTAGAGGTCGACGATGGTGGTTGGTCGACGGCGCCAGGTAGTCGGAGGTCGACGGTAACGGTCTGTCACTGGAAGCTGGTTAATAGAGCGGGGGTCGGCATAATCGTCGATCAATGGTGGCCGATAGTCAGAGGTCGACGACTGTGGCCAGTCGGCGGTGGTTGGTCGACGGTAATAAGAGGTTGGCGACGCCTGGTAGTCAAAGGTCAACGGTAGCAGTCGTTCGGTGGTGGTCGGCGGTTGTCGGTAGTCAGAGGTCGACGATAGTGGCAGGTCGACGGCGTCTGGTAGTCTGAGGTCGACGGTAGCGGTCAGTCGACGGAGGCCGATCAGTGGAGGTTGATAGCGGCCGATTGTCGGAGGTCGACAGTAGCGGCCGACCGCGGTCGGTAGTTGGAGGTCGACGACAATCGATAGTTAGAGGTGCACGGTGGCAGTCGGTCGGCAGAAGTCGACGACAACCGATCGACGGTTGCAGTTGGTTGTGGTCAGTAGTGGGATGTTGACGACGGCAGTCGGTCGACGAAGGTCGGCGATGATCGGTAGTTTGAGGTGGACGGTGGCGGTCGGTTGGTGGAGGTCGACAACAACCAGTAGTCGAAGGTCGACAGTGATGGTCGGTCAGCGGAGGTCGACAGCGGCCAGTAGTCGAAGGTCGACAATGGTGGCCCGTCGACGGAGGTCGACGACGATCAGTAGTCGGAGGTGGATGGTGGCGCTCGGTCAGTGGACGTCGATGGCGGTCGATCGTCGGAGGTTGACGGTTGCGGTTGGCCGCGACAGGTAGTCGGAGGTGGACAGTGGCGGTTGGTCGGTAGAGGTCGAGGCGGTCGGTTGTCGGAGGTCGACGGTAGCGATCGGTCGCGGGCAGTATTCGGAGGTCTACGATGATGGTCTGTCAGTGAAGGCCGGTAGTCGAAGGTTGATGGTAGCGGACGACCACAACCGGTAGTCGGAGGTCGACAATGGTGGTCGGTCGACGGAGGTCGGCGACGACCAGTAGTAGAAGGTGGTCTGTGGCGGTTGGTCGATGGAGGTCGGCAGCGGTCGATAGTCGAAGTTCGACGGAGGCGGTCTGTCGGCGACAGCTGATAGTCGGAGGTTGACAATGACGGCTGGTCGGCGACGATTGATAGTCAGATGTTAACGATGGTAGGCGGTAGTCTGAGATCGTGGAGGTGATAATAAAGGAAAAAAGGAAAGAAATAACACAAATAATAAAAAATGAAAGAGAAAGAATTAACGAAAAAAGAAAAAAAAAAGGAAAGAGAACGAAATATCGAAAAAATATTAAAAAAAAAGACGAGGAAGTGGTTAAAAAAATAGAGGAAGAGAAGAGATTGGTGTAGGAATGGGATGGAGAGATGGATACATGCATGAAAGATAGAGAAAAAAAAAAACAGAAACAGAATTTGAGAAACAACATTTTGTAGTTTCTCAAATTTGGCCTCTTTTTTAGAAACGTTTCTAGAAATTTAGAAACAAGAAACAGGGATGAGTTATCAAACAAGTCTGTTTCTTAAAAAAAGAGAAACAGGAATAAGAAACAGGAAACAGGAACGTTATCAAACGAGCCCTTAAAGACTTATTTCCAAATTTGAAGTGGAGCTCGAGTTTGCAGCCTTCCTACTCCTGATTGTGAAAGGAACTCGAAAAGGAAAATGTGAAAATATATATTATAGTATATTAGAATAATATCTTTCAATTTTTTAAAAAAAAAAAAGAAGAAGAAAGAATACATTCTTTCAATATTTTGATTTTGGAATAAAAATAAAGGATGAAATAAGAATATTATAGAAAATAAAGGGTAAAATAAGAACATAAATTTCCCCTAATTATAAATTAACAAGGATGTTTGTTGCCTTGCACAAAATTGAACTTCTATAAATCGTTTTGGTGTTCACATTTCAATTTAGAAGGAAGTCCTTTAGAATAAAGAATGTGTTGGCACCTTTTGCATAAACACTTAAGGAAACACGAAAGACCAAATCAATCCGAACCCAATGATAGCGTTGTTTCCTTAAGACAATTTTGTTCCCTCTATGGTGCTCAATGTATCATGAACAATTGTCTCCCAGGATAGGACGGATTACCCACCTATGAATGTAGCACTCCAATCACAGGACTCTCGAACACTGGTATTTAAGTAATCGGAGAAGAGTTTTTTAAAGAAGAGATTGTGTCTTGTTCTTGTTTCATGTATTCAAAACTTAAAATGAATCACATATTTATAGACTATTTGTGGTCATTCAAATAGTCACATCTTTTCGTGTAAGGGTTGTGTCTTTTGATAAATGGACACATCCATTCACATAGGGTTGTATCATTTTACCAAAAGACACACCCTTTCACATAGGGTCGTGTCCTTTACAAAAGACACCCTTTCACATAGGTTTGTGTCCTTTATCAAAAGACATACCCTTTCACGTAAAGTTGTGATTCTTTATTTTATTAAAATAATTTTATTCATAAATCCAACAGAATGGGCATTAGTTATCCAACATGATCATGAGCTCAATACAAAAAAGTTCAAATCCTCCATCCTCACATGTTGAAAAAAAAAATGTCCTAGTTACTAGTTAGGGAAAAATACACTTTTAGTCCTTGAGATTTGGGTTAAGTGACAGTTTGGTCCCTGAGTTTTCAAACTCAACAAAAATACCCCTGAGTTTTGAGATAAGGAGCATTTTGGTCCATGCCGTCAACTTTTCTGTTAAATTTTAACAGTTGCTGACGTGGCACTATTATTTTAATAAATAAAATTATTTTTAAAATTTTTTAAAATAAAAAAATAAAAAATATTAAAATATTATTATTTTTTTAATTATTTAATTTTTTCTCCATCTTCTTCCTCTTCATCCTTTCATTCTTCTTCTTCATATCTCCGGTGGGCGACGGCCGGCGGCCACCACTCGTCGGCGCCGGCGCCGGCTGCCAGCAACTCTTTTTTTTTTTTTTTTCCTCTCCCTCTCATTTTCTTTTTCTTTCTCCCTCTTTTTACTGTTAAAAAAAAAAGAAACGAAGGGGGAAAACCCCCTTCGATTCCGACGCCGGAGAGGGAGGAGGGAAGACCCCAGATCTGGAACGAGGAGGGAGGAGGGTCCTCCCTCCTCTGTCTCGCCGCCGGAGACGGATGAGGGAGGTCCCTCCTCGTTCCAGATCTGGAACGGGGAGGGATGAGGGACCTCCCTCCTCCCTCTCCGGCGTCGGAATCGAAGGGGGTTTTCCCCTTCGTTTCTGTTTTTTTAACAGTAAAAAGAGGGAGAAAGAAAAAGAAAAGGAGAGAGAGAGAAAAAAAAAAGAGTTGCCGGCGGCCGGCGCCGGCGCCGGCGAGTGGTGGTCGCCGGCCGCCGACCACCGGAGATATGAAGAAGAAGAATGAAAGGATGAAGAGGAAGAAGATGGAGAAGAAGGAGAAGAAGGAGGGAAGTAAAGAGAGATGGAGAAAAAATTAAATAATTAAAAAATAATAATATTTTAATTTTTTGTATTTTTTTATTTTAAAAAATTTTAAAAATAATTTTCTTTATTAAAATAATAGTGCCACGTCAGCAACTGTTAAAATTTAACAGAAAAGTTGATGGCAGGGACCAAAATGCTTCTTATCTCAAAACTCAGGGACCAAACTGTCACTTAACTCAAACCTCAGGGGCTAAAAGTGTGTTTTCCCTACTAGTTACTAGTTGCTTTCATTTTCGTACATTTTATTCAAATAAAAACACAAAATCTAAAACTAAAACCAAATGTTTGGTTTATAAAATATAAATAAAATAATTTATTACAAATATCAATTCAATACCCAAAGGGTCAATTCAAGTCTGATCCAGTTTGGGTTAACGCAGGAATAACTAAAATAAAAGGTTGGTTTTGAAAAAATATCAAAATATTTTTTATTGTGAAAATGGTTTTGAAAAAATACCAAAAATCTTATTTATTGTGAAAATGGCAAAATGATAAATTGAAAATTTACCAATTGCTTCAAATGGATCAAAATGCCTTCAAGGAAGGAAAGAATAAGAAGAAAAGAAAAGAAAAAAAAAACAGTATTTTTCTAAATTTAAGCAAAAACGATTTTTTTTAATATCGGGAAATTTTCAAATAATAACTTCAAAATCCAAACAAACTAAAATATTGGATAATACTGCTAACTTAAAAAACGTATGATTCTAAAAGTAACTAAAATGGGCAGTACGGTTGAATTAAAAAAAATATATCTAAAAACGCATCATTCTAAAATTAACGAAAATATCTAAAATATAAGTCATGAACGTAAAGCAAAAATCATCCATTAGCCAAGAATATGTATCAAAAACATTATTAAAAAAAAAACCAAAACGTTAAATTACCTTAATCCAAGTACCAAAATAGATCATATAAAATAAAAAAAACTGCAATGTTTACGTGGGTGACTGAGTTGTGTGTAATGTGTAAGACATTAGACATATATTTTTTTTCTCAATTAAGGGACGTCGAGAATGTTGGAATTAGTAGTTTTGCAGCTTGAGAACAACAAAATGGGTGAGCGGTCAAATCCAGTGTATTTTTAGTTCGAGAACAACAAAATGAGTGAGCATCGAATACAGTGTCTTTACAAATAGAACAGCAACAAATCAACATTGTAACACAAAAGCATTAAAAAAATCAACTACATGTTGATTTCCTTACATCTTTTGTACCACTTGGATAAGATGCATACCTATATTGAGAGATTTCAGGATTATAAGTTTTGTGAGAGTGAGAATTTTGCAGCCCTACATTGAAACGAATACCAATGGAAACTCGGTTCGTGTTTGGAGGAAAAGACTTGTCTTCAGATGAAGAAAACAATAGAAACATGGGAGAAAAAAGTTATAAGATATTTTTATAATCTAAAATTTAAAAAGATTTAGTTTGTTGTGGATAGATCTTACATAAGTTTACGATTTTTGAAAAACATATGTTTAGGATTCTTGTAAAGATTCAGTTTGTTGGGGTTCACATAGATCATATGTAAAGTTTAGGAGAGGTTGGTTTACGCGGCTCACAAAAATGAGAATAATGCAAAAGTTGAAGCCCTGTAGAAGTCACTTGTGACCATATTTCATTCCTTTTTGGTTTTTTTTTGGGTGTGTTTCAAGACCGCCGCCTACTTTTGGCGCGGTCGGTCAAATACCTTATCCAATTTTGGCCTAAGGTCTATAGATTAGGTCATGGGCTTAGGTTTTAGAGTTAGGACCCCTCAAGTCCCGCCCAAGAAAAGATTTGAGGCCTGCAGGGCTTGGGCTTGGGCCTCAAGTCTGGGCTTCTTATTTGTTGGTTCCGGCCGGCCCGGCCCAGTGCATGATGAGGCTGCTCATAAACCCTAATCATCCCAGTCTTCCCTTTCTCTTTGCAGTCCCGCCCCGCCACCTCTTGTCGTGGAAAAGCTTCAGCACAGGGTAAGGGATGATTCAAACCCTAATTTGAGACATTTTTCCCATAACATAACATCTGAAGATTTTGATTGTTTTTCATCTCTGATTCTTCCCGTTTCTTCATTCCTTCAAGGATTTTAAACACCTTTTGAGCAGCGACGATGGCGCCGGCGAAGAAGACTGTAAGTATCACTCTAACTGTTCATAAATGTCGCTCTTCTAATTACTTTAGGGATAATTGTTTTGATGATCATTGATGTTGTAATTGCAGAAGAAGACTCATGAGAGCATTAACAACAGGCTCGCCCTCGTGATGAAGAGTGGCAAGTACACGCTGGGGTACAAAACCGTCCTTCGCACTATCCGCAATTCCAAAGGTCTTCATTCGTCGTTCTCCCTTTCCGAGAAATCTTGTTGTTTAGTTTTACCTTATGGTGTTTGATTCAATTTTAGGTTTTGTTTATGTGCTTTTGACATTTTTCTGTTTTTCGATATGTGAAAATACAGGGAAGCTTATTATTCTATCTAACAACTGCCCGCCTCTGCGTAAATCCGAAATCGAGTACTACGCAATGCTTGCTAAAGTTGGGGTTCATCACTACAACGGAAGTAAGTATAGTGCAGACTCTGCTTTATTAGTTTGTTGTTTTTATGTCCAAGTTGCAAGCTGGGTTTTCTGATTTATGATATTAGAGCTTCCTATGCAGGATTTCAGATACATGAGACATAACTAATATCTTTTCTTGCAGTGCGTTGTATTTCATCATCTTAGAAAAAGAATTCTAGTTAGTAAATTTAGCACAATCAATTCCAAATTAGAGATAGCTTATTGCAGTATCCGAGAAAGAAGTTATTGTCTTTGGAAGTGTTGGTTGATTGTATATTTGAGTAAGTTGATCGATTAGGTAACGGCCGAGTATTCTGCTATTAAGAATACTTAGCCATGAGCTAAATGAATATGGCATTCAGTTTTTAATTCATCCCGACTGGAATCTTTATTGAAGTATTTGTAAAAAATTGGTGGTTCTTTCATACTTTCTTATAGATTTGTTACTGTTATCTTCTAGGTGTTTTTTTTAATCTTTTGTATAAAGCTATTTAGGAAATAGGTGGTTTGCTTCTAGTGGTAGTGATTCATTCTTACTGATAAAATTAGTGTAGGATAGCCCGTTTTAAATTTGCATTAATTAGTGGGTTCATGCTCGGTCAAATTGCCTTACGTTCTGTGTATCTTCTTATACAATTATTTGTATGTTTTGTTTCTTCTGTTTTACATATTATTTTTGTAATTTGGGTGTACATTTAGGCAATGTTGATCTTGGAACTGCTTGTGGCAAGTATTTCCGCGTCTCCTGCCTCAGCATCATCGACCCAGGTAGTACAAATTCTTTTTTTGGTTTATGAAATTTCATGTTTATTTCTTTACGGTCCTTAGGTTTTGAACATCTCGTTCTAGTTCTTGAAGTTTGCATAAAAAATATTTTAGTTCTTATGCTTATCTTTTGTTTAGTTATTTAACAAAAACTTCATAATAGTCGTGAAGTTTGCGAGTAGTTTCTATGTGAACGGGTTTTCGAGAGAACTCATGTAGTCAGGTCTTTGGTTTCAAAGCCTATTTAGAACTTTGTTAAATATATATAAAAAATGATGCCAAGGGCTAAATTTTCTTTTGAAAGTGAAGATTAGAAATTAAAACGTAAATAACATTTTGAAGGTTGTGACTAAAATAAAACATCTGTAAGTCTAGAAATGAAGGCTGAAATATTTTAGAACTTTGAGTTGTCTATTACTTATTTTTATTATCGTCAGCTATGCTCACTTTGGTGAGTTGTCTAGTACTTGTCTTTTATAGATTGGGTTTACAAAGTCTTCTACTATTGTATTCTTGTCTTTTATTGATTGGTCTTACTAAGTCTCTTGTTATTCTATTCTTTTCCAGGTGATTCTGATATTATCAAATCGCTTCCTGGTGATCAGTGATTAGAACGTTATCTTTTTTGTGACATCTCTCTTCAGGAAACGTTAGAATTGATTTTTTTTCAATGTCCTCAGAATAGCACCTACTTTCTCTGCCGCAAAATTTTATGTTGATAACAAGATTTTGTCAATGTTTTTGAAGTTTTGTTTAGTTGAGACATGGCCTTAAGTAGAATGTTCAAGTAGTTTCATATCTATTTATGCCTAAACAATTAAGAATTCAGAATCACCTTTGCCTTTCGTATTAGCATTGAGATAAAGATGCCTGGTTGGAATGACTTTAATTATTTATAAATATTTGTTTTTGCTCTCACGAATACTTTTTTAAACAGGTCATTCCAAATAGACTATAAATTTAAAATGAGATGTTTTCAGCACTGTGGTTTTACTTAGTTGTGGTTGATGTTTTCCCAATTCTAAATTGACATACTGGGCTTGTAATTCAAAAACATTTGTAAATCTAATATTTTTTTATGGTTTTTTTAGCAGATAGACTTAGTTTGGTAAAATAATTGTTGGTAACTTTGTTTATACTTTATAGATACTTTAGTGGTAATATGTAGTAAATGAGTATTTAGTAAATTTCAAATTTTAACCCAAAAAGAAATAGGTTTTTTTTTTTTAAAGAGAAAAAAAAATAGGTTGTGGTGTTTGATAAATTAACTTTTAATTGTTTAATCTTACCATGTAATTTTTAGAGTAGACATTTTTTTAATATATTTTTTATTTTTATTATGTTAATATTTAACATCTATATTGTTTATTAGACCATTCTTAGAAATTTATATGATTTAAGTTGTAAATGGTTTTATTTATTTTGAATTGTTGGATAAAATATTATAAAAAAATATTTGTTATAAACAATTGAATCAATAAAGATTTTATTACAATTTAAATACAAAAGTATATAATAATGGGAGGTAAAAATAATTTTGCAATCCAGAGTTCGCAAACAAGAGTAAAGTAGAAAGTGATTTTATTTTTAATACTAGTTTTACCAAATATACTAAACCGTTAAAATGGTCTCATAAGGAACAGTTTTATATATACTAGTTTTTATTTTAATATACTATATTAAAGCAATAGAACCCATCTCTAAGACCCCCTTTCAAAACCACCTTGCTTGTATATATGTCCTTTACAACACCAAAATCTGAATATTGCCTTAGCAAGTTTAGACACACTAGGTTTTTAGTAATGTTGAGTACATATGACAGACAAGATCTACGAACATGAGATATTTCTAACCACTATCCACAAACCAATTTGTGTGAGGGGATGAACCATTTCAATTCTTAAGCTCTAAGAATTGTTTTCTTAGTTCTTATCAAACTGCGTAATATCCACTCTCCCTTGAATCATTGCCACACCACAGGATCGAACTCTTCACCTAGTCCCAATCCAATAATACTTGCTTGTCCTAATTAAGTTGTCTACGAAGAATTTCTTAACACGCAATTAGTCCGTCGTTCAGGGAGATACTTTTCAAATATGTTAGAGATAATCTTCTTTTGCTCGAGACCAAACCTATACAGAAAACAAGGAGAAAAAGTTTCTTCATTTTTCATTGACTTTGGAAAAAGGCGTATAGTATGTCCCTTTTTATACAAGTTGCATGCACTATTTTTAGAGTTTAGAAGAGAAGTAAAGAGTGAAGTAAGGGATAGTCACAACAACTTTATGTTGAATTCATCTATTCAACTTGGTTGCTATTCATGAATAACTGCCATATTTTCACTAACTGCCTTAACTGACTTTCTGTTTTTTTTTACCATAAGAAAACATACCTTTTTACTCGAATCAACTCACTCACATCCTCATTGTTTCTAAACAAATAATTCCACATAAAACATCAATTACCTAGCATGTATATATATATAAATAGCTGCTTTATTAATAAAAATTAATTTACATTTCTAATATCTCATATATAAATATGAGCGGAACCTAACATTAATATAATTTTTTGACAACATGTGAGGGTGGGGGATTCGAACCACATACCTCTTGATCATTAATACAAATTTCATGTCGGTCGAGTTATGCTCATGTTGGCAACATTAATATAATTTATCTAAGAGAGGGAAGAAGATTTAATTATTAGGTTAAATCAAAAGTTTAGGCTCACAATTTCAAGATTTATGTTTAGTTGTTTCTTGAACTTTAAAAAGTATCTAAAATAGATCCTTAAACTTTTTATTCGGTATTTAATAGGTCTTTGATCTTTAAAAATGACTAAAATATAGATCATTTTGACCTTTCAATTGTGTTAAATAGGTGCCTAGAATATTCAATTTTTTTTTATAAAAAAACTAATTGATCTATTAGAATTTAGATCTAAGATTCAATTTTAAAGGACCCCTAAACTTTAAGTTTTATGTTTAGCAGGTTCGTGAATTTTCAATTTTGTTTCTAATAGGTTATTGAAAGAAAACTCATAAAGTAGTGTTTATAAGCGGTTTAAAATAGTAATTTAACCTAATTATTAATTAAACTCATGTTTATAAATTTCACCATTACCAAAATATTTATCAATATATCTATTTATACATCCGTAAAATTGAGATGGTTTATTTTATTTTATTTATCTATTTTGAGTTAGATTGTTTATTGTTTTAGTCCTTAATCTCAATAACATTCAATATTACATTAACATGTAAACTCAAAATCCAGTTGCTTCCAAACGCTACTCAGATTCAAATCCTTTTATGCAATTCTTTTTCGAAAATGCAAAAAAGAAAAACGCGGCAAATATGAGAAATTAAAAGTACCCCAAAAAAAAAAAAAAAAAAAAACTGATTTGGAAGTGCTTGTTTCCTTGATAACCTCCGCGGGAGAACCGTCGCCATTTCATCTTTCACTCAAATTCGACCACACAGAGAGAGGTTGAAGAAGAGTCGAAGATCAACCGCTGTTTCCAAGATCTCCAAATTCCCAATGCCGCCATTGACAACCTTCGATCCTCTCCCACATGTAAGTTTTTCCTAATTTCGTTTCAACTTTCTTTTCCATTCATTGTTTCATACATCACTCTGCAACTGTGGATCGTTTCGATCGATTCAAGATTTGTATGTAATTTTTCTTCATTCCGTGATCGATTCCTTTGACTTTGATTAACATAATCGATTCATCATCATCATCAAGATCCGAAGGCAAAAAGAAGAAAAAACCTAACCGTCGACTGTTTCGTACGTGTTGAATTTCGAGCATCTTCTTCCTAATAATGCGACAGATGCCTCCCCTTTTATCTTCTCGCTTCGCTTTTCTTCGTCATCGTCCTTTTTTTCTGCAATCGATTACTTAAATAAAGAATCAGATCTTATCCTTTTGAACAAAACCAGGACGATTTAGTTCAACTTCCCCGTTGCCTCCTTCAATGGAGGATGAATTTCAGGCTCCACATGGAAATTTGTTACTTAATTAATGGCATCATGAAGCGTTATGAATGAAGCGAGGGACGAGCTGTATTGTGTGAGCGACATTGAAGCAAATACGTGGTGCAATTTTGTAGCCCACGTACCCTTCCAAATATTGATAAATTAGGTTTAACTCTTCTTTATTCATGTACACAGTACCAAAAATCTTCAAATTCCCTGTCCATTTCATTTATTACCCTCCAATTTTTTTACACAATTGTTCTCTGTTTTCAATTTTGGGCTCGGATTAAACTTTTTTTTTTTAAGGGATCGGTTTCTGAATACAAATCATAGAGCCCTCTCTTTATTAATACCCCCATTCCTTCGTTTCTTCAGATTACATCCCTATTTCTTCAATCTCTCATTTCTCTAGCTTTTTAAATCTCTGTTGATTGAAAATTTAACCCCCCATTTGAACAATCACTATGCAGAGCGAGAAGGTTTCCCCTGGTCCTAGAGATTTCGACATTATTAACGATTACATTGGAATGGAGAGTTGTGTCGATTCGAAGGACGAACAGACGGCGGGCGACATGTCTCCGCCGACGAGTTTCACCGATGGAAATAGTAAGAGGGATTACAGAATGTGGGGAAAAGATCAGAGAGAGTATCCTCCGCCGATTCCTTTGCTGGTTCGGACCGAGAATCTGGCTTCCCACATGCCATGGGTGTTGAAACGGCACTACACCGGCGACGGGCGGCTGATTCTGAGGGAGGAGAAAGTGAGGCGCCATGAGTTCTTCCGTGCCCACAGATCCGATGGGCGGCTGATGCTGCAGCTGGTGGCCGTGGACGACCAGGTCTCCGATGAGTCGAATGTGGAAATGGGGGAGGAGGAGAGTCCGGCGGCGGAGGGCGATGAGAGTGAGGGCGGCAGAATGGTCGGCGTCGGCAGGGGGGAGTTTTATACGTATGGGAATGTGAGGGGCAGAGATCCAGCGTTTATGTTCGGAGTTGCAGTGCCTGCAGCAGGGAGCCTGAGGACCGTTCGAAGCTAAAAGGGAAGATGTCAGTAATAGCAACAGCAACAGCTTATAGCGTAGAATAGCGTTTTGTTAGGGGTCTGGTTTGGGAACTTGGGTTGGGTTTTTAGGCCTTTTAGTTCCCTTCCCGAATAAAATATTAATTATCTATATTACAAATTGTAACGTCTAATGTTCAAAACATATCCTATCAACTAAAATATCATACGTTTGAATCTCATTTTTAATAAAAATAACAATGATACATCATTATGACTAACTTGTAAGTGTACTTCAAACTGTTAAGACATGTTTCATTTTCAACCAAAAGATTAAAGATTCAAATCTTTGTACTTGCATCTTCTTTAACTAAAGGGCCTTCATTATGTTTTAACATTTTCAGACAATATTTCATTCACACTATTAGTTTGTGAAGTGGTTTGTTTTTTTAGTATATATATAACGAAAGAAGTTGTAAAGTTCAATCGTTAGAGTTTTATTTTGATATTTTATACAACTAATTGCATGAGGAAAACAAAAGGTTTAACTTGAGAAATTGAGTTCAAATCAACTGGTTAATTATGTATGATCAATAATCTCTGATGGTTTAAAGGTTTAATCTTCATCTTTACCTTCTTTAATTCGAACTAACTTGAAAGAAATTAAAATTATATGTTAAAAGAATATTAGGCAGACGTGCATGATGGACGAAAAATATGTTCTTTGGATTTTAACTTGTTATCTTTTTTGGTTTTTGTTTTTTTAATGTGTTTCTTTCTAATCTTGTTCCACAAACTTTTAAGGGGATAATTACAAGTTGTATCTTTGTATTCTTATTAGTTCATAAGTCATATTTTTATGTTACATATAGTTTCAAATGACGCCTTTTTATATGAAAAAGTATCATAAAAAGTTAATTGAAGCATAACCATCAGATAAGATATCTATACTTTCTATTTTAAAGATTAATTGTTAAAAAAGAAAAATTATTCGAGAAAATTATAATGATGTGACTAATAATTTTATACAATTAAATGTGGAGATAAAAGCTAAAAAATGTGATTAAAGATGACAATATATTGTAATGGACACATTTAATTATAGTTTCTCATTCTATCTATATAAAAATTGATAAAATCTTACCCAACTTCACAAGGAGAGTATGATTTTTTTTTTTCGAAAAGGAGTATGATTTCTTTTTAAATTATATAGATATGGTTTGCAAAATTGATAAACTATAAGCTTATCAAGGGTAAGGTATAATAATACATTTTTTTTTATATCTTTTCTGTTTGATACTAAAAAAAACATTTATTCCTAGAAAGTTACTGTCGGTGTGTGTATATGCTGGCTTTATTTGGAAATAACATATTGGAAAAAAAAAAAACGAGAAAGTTTATTACACAATTTTGAAGTCTTGGTTCAGAAGTAGCTTTTTTTTTTTTTTTTGAAATCAGTTCAGAAGTAGCTTTTTTCCTTATTATTTGCTAATATTGATGCCATATGCCCGCAAACGCGTTACGTTTGACTTTCTTTTACAATATAATATATCATGCAAACGTCCAAATAATCAAAACATAAATTATGATGTACTCAACAAAAAAAAAAAAAAAAAAGAAAAAATCAAAACATAAATTATTCAAACTTGGACACTTTGAGTTGCATCAACAAATACTCATTTAATATTGTTCTTATCCCATGCGGTATAAATTACTTTAGTCGATTCGACTTATATTATATTAATATTGATATTTTATTTGACATTGCTGAGAACATTTATCCCCAATATTCACGTGGTTTTGGATTTTCATTCTAAATCTCAAACTCAAATTTTCTTTTCTCAATTGAAGGATTCAAAATTTTGACATTTTGATCAAGAGTACATGCCAATCATCATTGAGCTATACTCACTTTAGTAGAATTAGTGTATTTCAACATCTAGTATAATGTGTTCTTATTCCTCTCTTCATACGACACATTTTTCAAGCCGTAATAATAAATGGCTTGAGAGAAAAATAGGTTGAAATTATAATGACTATCTACCTATGAATTTAATATCATATAATTTATTTTGATAGCCAACAAATACGGTAAGGTGTCAAAGTGAACATAGCTTAGCAGTAATTGACATGTATACTCTCGACCAAGAGGTTTGAGGTTCGAATCACCCCACCCCCAAATGTGTTTCATAAACATATGTCAATGTCATGATTTTTTTAATCAATTTTGACTCGTAAACTTATCTAGTCGTATCAATTTTCACTCTAAACTTTTTAATTTCATCAAATTACACCTCAAACTTAGATAAGTATTGCAATCTTAACCTTAAACTTAAAAAAAGTGTAGTAAGCTTAATCCTCTAATAATTTCTTACTCTAAATATCGTTAAGAAAAGTTCTCTTATACATTAAATGAATTGTAAGTCATATGTACGATATGAAATTGATAAAATTTTAGAGAAAAAGAACATTAGAGCGCAAGATTTTTTTTTTTTTCGTAAAATTTATGAATTTTGACAAAGTTATTCAATGAACTAATTTGTGCATATGTTATAAACTTATCTTTGTACACATCTTTATTTTATTGAAATTAGTGATTTTTACAAAGATATTAACATTTTTTTGTTAAAATAAATGGATGAATTAGTGAAAAAATTGAATCAATGGCAAAAATTGCAATACTTATTTAAGTTTAGTGTTAAATTTGATGAAATTAAAAGTTTATGGTCCAAATTGATACAACCTAACAAGTGTAGAGGTCAAAATTGATTTTGTTTTCTTTTCTCTTTGAATTCAGTATATGAGAGTAAGAATTAAAATTTCTAACTTCTTGATCGATGATATACATCCAGACTAACCAGCCTTATACAAACAAACCTATTTGGGAACTAACATTCATTTAAGTTGTTTGAAGAAATAGAGAGAATGTAGGGCAGAGAAAATGGCATAAAAGGTATGAATAGCAAAAGTACAAATTTCAATTTCCAAGGCCCCATTTTTGCATTCTCTAGCAGCTCTTGGTTTTTGGGAGAAAGGGATGAATCAATTTATCAAAATATTGTGGTACAGCTACCTATCCCAATTGTCAGTCCTTATCATTGGCCTTTTATTCCCCCATATCAATGTCATATTCTCCTCTCTATTCTATAACCAAAAATTTTAAAATTTTGATCAAATTAATTGGAAAAGAGAGGGAGCAAAAAGAAAACCATCAAACCACACCAACAATCATCCTTGGGGTTGCATATCTGTATTTAGGTATTTTTCTTCACATTACATTAACTAAAAGAGATAAAATTGAAAATGATAATGTTTTTCTCTTATAATTGTCAACATTTTGATGATGGTGTGTAAGAAGAAGTATGTATGCAGTCAAATATTTTTTCATCATACAAATATCGATACTCAATCTCAAAGATGAACTCTCAAACTCAAGGAGAGTTAGCTCATGCCCAAAAATAGTTCAAATCTAAGGATAAAGTATTCAACAAAATTGAAAATCCAAACTTCCAAATTAGAGCATCCGACACAATGTCCAACCAGTTTTTGAGAACATTTATTGCATCATATCACATATATTAAAAAAATAACTAAACTACACAACAATATTTAGGTCACGTTTGATAATCATTTGATTTTTGTTTTTGTTTTTTTTAAATTAAACTTGTTTTCTTCCAATTTCATTACAATGATCTTCATTTCTGTGAATGACATATTTGAATTTATTGTTAAATTCCAAAAACAAAACAAAATTTTGAAAACATGGAAAGAAGGAAGATAACAAAATAAGAAAACTTATAGGTGAAAGTTGTGTTTATAAGCTTAATTTTCAAAAAACAAAAACAAAAAAACGAAAAAGTTATCAAACGGACCTTAATTATTTGCTAGCCCAATTGATTAAAACATACATTTTCTACTCTACATGTTAAACTAAAAAAAATATATATTTTTTAGGGTAAAATACCCTTTTGGTCCCTCATGTTTCAGGGTCGTTTCCAATAGGTCCCTAGATTTGAAAATTGAACAATCAAGTCCCCACTGTTTAAAAAATGCTTCTATTGAGTCCTTGGATCGTTAATTTTTTTAACGGTGGTGACGTGGCAGTAACGGTGCTGACGTGGCATATTTTACAATATTAAAGTATTAATTTTTAATTAAAATAATAATATATTATATATTAAAATAATAATAATATTTTTTTAAAAAAAAATACTTTTTCTCTCTCCCCACCCACCCCTTTCCCGAACCCCTTTCTTCCCCCTTTCCCTTTCTTTCTCTCTCCTTTCCCCCTCCCTTTCCTTGCCGGCGACGACGACTTCTCTCCCTATTTTCTCTCTCTCCTCTCTCCCTATTTTCTTCTTCTCCACTGTCGCCATCGTCGCCTCCTCCCTTATCGCCGCCGCCGCCACTTCCCCACTGTATCGGAACTCCTCCCTTTTCCTCCCCCCGCCGTCGTCGCCTATTCGCCGGAGCCTCCTCCCTTCTTCCAAACGAACCCACTCGCCCTCCACCTAAATCTAACCTTTGCCGCCGCCGCCCCTTTCCGCAACCCTTTGTCGCCGCCGCAACCCCTCTTCAAACGAATCCCCTTCTTCCTCTTCCCTCCCTTTCCCCTTCCCCACCCCCGAATCCACATCTCCTTCCTCACCCCTCCAATCTTCTTCCTCAACAAACCCATCCCTACACCTCTCATCTTCTTCTTCTCAATAAACCCTCTCCAACCCTCCCATCTTCTTCTTTATCAACAAAAACGCAGCAAACCAAATTTGAGAAAAAAAAAAAACCCACACAGGAGAAACCTCATTTTTTCAAATCTGAGAGAAAAAAAAAACACAACTATTTTCTCTTCCATCGTCAATGTCGGAGTTGAAACGCCGGGGACAGAAGTTTGTTCGCCGGCGACGGAAGTTCGAAACACAGGAGAAACGTCGGAGATAGGAAGTGTTCGCCGGCGACGGAAAGAAAAAAAAAAAGAAAAATGAAGAAGAAATAAGGGGAAAGAGGGGCGGGCCACGAGTGAAAGGGAGGGGAAGGAGAGAGAAATTATTTTTATTTTTTTTATTTAAAATGCAATATCATTATTTTTTTATTATAATATTATTTTAATTTATAAAATTATTATTTTATTATTAAACGTTGCCACGTCAGCACCGTTAAGAAAATTAACGGTGGAAGGACTTAATAGAACTATTTTCAAAATAATAGGGACTTGATTGTTCAATTTTGAAACCTAGGGACCTATTAGAAACTAATCTCGAACATGAGGGACCAAAAAGGTATTTTACCCTATTTTTTAATTATCTACTTATGCAAGTTTATTATTAAAGTGTATATATGATCAAATTTAACATTAAAAATGTGATAAACATAATTCAGTAGTAATCGACATGTACTTTTGAATCAAGAATCTTGCAACTTTTAATTTTGTGTCTAATAAGTGCTCGACCTATTCGATATTTTTTAAAATTTACAAGCCTACTAGATATAAAATTGGAAATTTAAGACCTCAAATAAGCATAAAATTCAATTTTATATCTAATAGATTGATCATTTTTAAAAATCTTAAATATATATCAAATACTTATTAGACACAAAATTGAAAATTGAAATACTTAGGTCTCGTTTGATAACCATTTGGTTTTTGAAAATTATGCTTGTTTTTATCCAATATCCTTACAATGATTTTCATCCTTGTTAAAGACACACTTGAGTTTTTCTAGCCAAATTTTAAAAACAAAAACAAGTTTTTGAAAACTTTTTTTTTTTTTTCAAAATTGGACTTGATTTTTGGAAACAAGGTAGAAGATTGATACTAAAAACAAAAAAAAACTTATAGGTGGAAGTACGTGTGTATAAACTTAATTTTTAAAAATAAAAAACCAAAAATCAAATGGTCATCGGACCTAAATGGTTATCAAACGGACTTTATTAAAATGATTTAATGTTTCTTTTTATTATATTTATATGGTCAACGTACGTATTTAATGTCGTACATATTTTGACTGACATTTCGAAGTCATGAGTGATGACGCATGGCATGCTTATAGGTTTGAAGTTAATTTATTTTTGAAAGAATTAATTAATTATTATTTATTTTTTTTTTGGAGAATTGAAAGAATTAATTTTGGAAAGTAAAAAGTTTTGTACGAAATAAATAATAATGAGTTCCAAATTGCAGACGAATGAAGTCTGAACTCTGAACAGGAAAAAGATACCAACAGAGCTGTCAACACAACCAGAAATATCTGCACACAAACCCTACAGAAAATACCCAAAAAAAAAAAAAAAACTTTTACTTTTTTTCAATTTTATTATTGTTATTATTATTACTCACATCACAGGGCCACAGGCCACAGCCATTTCATTCTTAGAGAGAGAAGAAAAGTTGATGAGATCAGTGGTGGAAAGTTTGACATAGCAGATGAGAGAAGAGAATGCCATCATCCAACATATATATATATATATATAAAAGACAAATTGCCACATAAACCCTAAATCTCCAAAACCAACCCAATTCTCTTTTTGGATTATCTGACTTCTTAATCGATGATATTTGTCAATTAACTTTTAAGTTATGTTCACTTTAACATTTAATTAGATAAGTACAACTTAATTGTTTGAGATATTATATCACATCGACTAAAAAGTAATTTTTTTTTTTTTTTTTTTTTTTTAAATTCATTTTTACTTGCTATTAGATTTTAAAATGTTAAATTACAAATTAGAAGTCACTAACATATTGAATACATATTCAAATAATTAACTGCTACATACTCAATTCGTTAGTGGTTTCTAGTGATAGAAATCATTTATTAGGTTTTATCAAATCAAAATTCTAACTTTTAAGATCATAGAAATTGAATTGTAACTTTCTCCAAAACATAGAAACAAAATTTGAAATTTAATAATAAAACAAATTAATATAATCAATATGTCACCAATCGCATGAATATGGGTTAATTAATCACAAAATTAAAAGTTAAAAATGTAATTGAAAAGTTTAAAAATTAACGATTAAATAGAAATAGCTTTATAAAATTAGAGACCTATGTGATGATTAAAAAATAAATTTTGACATTTGAAATTAGCAATGGTATCAATTTTAATCATAAACTTTCAATTTTATCAAATTGAACCTCAAATTTGCATAAATGTTGCAATGTAAACATTTGGTTGGATTTTCATTTGAATCTCCATTAAAACATATATTTGATAATTTTTTTTTAAAAAATTCACACTACACTTGAGTTGGTGTTTTGTAAGAAAATTTGTTGGAGAAACTATTTATTAGAAGAAATCAAATATCCTAGACTATTCTTTTCATTGTTATCCAAAAATAAAAAATAAAAAATCACATAGTTATTGCAACAAGAAAAATCCAATAAATATGAGAAATAAAAAATTCGAAATTTCTTTGTTTTCGTTTCCTACGTTTTTACATCATTCTAATTAGCAAGAAAACAAACAGTAAAAGAAGATGAAAAAAACCCCACAAATTTCTAAGCAACAAGAAAAAACCAGCAAATATTTGAAGATAAAAAACTTCCAAAGTTACTTTGCTTTTTTAATCTTAGATTGCAACAAAAAAAGTCTTCACAAAGTTTTCAACAACAAGAAAAAGTCATCTAAAATAAAGTTTCTCCATATTTTATATCTAAGAAACCAATTCAGGTGCAATGTGAATTAAAAAAAAAATGAAGAAATAGTCCATTACGTACGGTGGTTCAAACGAAAAGTTAACCAAAGTATATATGGTAACACTTATGCAAGTCTAGGGTTAAAATTAATATGATTTAATAAGTTTGGGGTTCAATTTGATGAAATTGAAAGGGTAAGATTAAAATTGATATAACTTACTAAGTTTAGGGTTCAATTTGATGAAATTGAAAGTTCAAGATTAAAATTGATACAACCCGCAAAGTTTAAGGTTAAAAATGATTTGTTTTTTTTTTTTTTTTAATTATGATTTAAAAATATGTTTTTTTTTTTTAATAATATGTAAGAAGAGAGGATTTGAACCACACATACGGTCATTAATACAATCTTATGCAAGTTGAGCTATGTATTTAAAAATATGTTGGAAAATGCAAGGTTGTAATTTAGCGGTAAGGCTAAAAAAGGAAAATGGAGGTACACGCATCGCACAGATGGTTGAGTTTTAATGAATGGGAACAAAATATATATGAGTTGTAATCTACACTAAAACCAAACGCCATGCTTCGCTTTTTTACAACGTGTACACTTTCCTTCTGAAATATCTCATTTTCTTTACCTTTTTTTTTTCTTTTAAAAGAATTAGTATTATAGTTCAAATAAGAACTAGATAGTTCAAATCTTACTTTTAAATTGATTAGTTGAACAAGGTTGGACAATATTGATTTTAATCCATTTTTTAATTTTTGTATTTTATTCATCGCATTTTGATCTAAACTTTGTAAGTTTTTTTTTTTTTTTTTTTTTTTTTTTTTTTTTTTTTTTTTTTTTGGGTTTCTAGACTTATAAAATATAGGATAATTGTAATGGGTGGCAACATGAAGGTAAATAATTACAAATATAACAATTTTTAAAAATATTTGCAAATATGGCAAAATTTTTTAATTAATTTTTTATATTCCTAAATTGCCCCTATGTGCCCATATTCTTCTTCCTCGTCAGTTTTTTTTTTTTTTATTACTGATAGAAAGTATTTTTATTACTGATAGATTCTATCAGTGGTAGAAAAATTTTCTAGCAGTGATAGAAAGTTTCTATCACTGATAGAATA
The DNA here is from genome assembly GCA_036850905.1 of Luffa acutangula. NCBI lineage: Eukaryota > Viridiplantae > Streptophyta > Magnoliopsida > Cucurbitales > Cucurbitaceae > Luffa > Luffa acutangula. Next base: position 44,719,186 of record CM072094.1, read on the forward strand.
AAATTTCTATTAGTGATAGAAAGTTTCTATCAGTGATATTTCTATCACTGATAGATTCTATCAGTGGTAGAAAAATTTTCTATCGGCGATAGAAAGTTTCTATCACTAATATTTCTATGACTGATAGATTCTATCAGTGGTAGAAAAATTTTCTATCAGTGATAGAAAGTTTCTATCACTGATAGAATAGAAGATTTCTATCACTAATAGAAACTTTTTCTATCAGTGATAAAAGATTTCTATCACTGATAGGTTCTATCAGTGATAAAAAAAACTTTTTATAGAAAATCATAGAAAAACTTTTGATAAAAAATCTTTCAATCCCTGATCACCCATAAAAATCTTTCTATCTCCGATAGAAATCTTTCTATCACCGATATAATCTATAAGTGATAGAAAAAACTTTCTATCATCGATAGAAAAGCTTTCTATCAGTGATAAAAGATTTCTATCAATGATAGAAAACTCTTGATAGAAAATCTTTCAATCCCTGATAGAACCTATCAGTGATAGAAATCTTCTATCACTTATAGAAATTTTTTCTATGAGTGATAGAAAAAATTTCTATCATTCATAGAAAATCTTTCTATGAGTGATAGAAAAACTTTCTATCTCTATCACTGAGACCGATAGAAAAACTTTTCGTGAGTTATAGAAAATCTTTCTATCACTGATACTTTTCTATCAGTGATAGAAGATCTTTTGTTTCTATCAGCGATGGTGATACATGGTGAAATCGAGCATTGAAAAATAAAACAAAAACGAACGATTATAGAAATCAAACACTGAAAAGCAAAAACCAAACACTGATAGAAAACCAAATAACAACAACCAAACACTGATAGAACACCGAACAAGTGATAGAAAAATATCTATCGTCGATAGAATCTATCAGTAGTAGAAAAATTTTCTATCATATGATAGAATCTATCAGTGAAAGAACATTTCTATCACTGATAGAATCTATCAGTGATAGAAAAACTTTCTATCAGTGAAAGAAAATCTGGAGGGGTATTTTAGTAAATGCAACACACAAACTATTAGATTTTGCTATTTTTGCAATTTTTTTTGTGGGTTGCTAGATTTGCAATTATTTTGGTCCATATTGCTATCCTTGCAACCAACCCAAAAATATATGCTTAGTAGTCTCTGAACTTTGAAACGATAACCATTTTGGTCTATATTTTTATTTTTCATTTATTGATGGGATAATGTAGCTTTCGAGATATTGCTTTAAGGTATTGGCATAACATATATTAAAGGTTAAATAGGTTGGCTAAAGCAAGTATTATTTTAGTGACAAAATGGTAATGACAATCCAAATGATTATCTTTTAAAGTGTAACAAGTAAAATGACACTTTGAAAATTTAAGGATTGAAATTGTTATTTTTAAAAAGTTTAGGAACCAAATTAAACCTTTTGAAAGTTTAAAAACTAAAATGAAAAAACTTTAATATAGTCTTTTTAGTTCAACAACATTAGGATGCGAGGATTTGAACATTTGACCTCTTGATCGAAGATGCATGTCAATTACCGCTGAGCTATGCTCACTTTGACAATTTTAATATAGTTGAAGGACCAAAAGAAGGTTTAAACTCGTAGTTTAATATAAATCTTAGACTATTTTGTTTTTAAATTTAATGTTAAAATGAATATTAAGTTAAATTAGAAGTTTAGTCCTAAACTTTATTTGTGTATTTGGTATTTCTGAACTTTAAAAGTGTATAGGTTCTTAATATTTTAATTTTTTTTTTGTCAAAAAGACCAACTTTAAAGAGTCGTTCTTTTTTTTTTTTGAAACATTAAAGTGTCGTTCTTAAACTTTCAATTTGTATATGATAGGTTCTATGAATTTTCAATTTTATGTCTAATTGGTCATTGACCTATTTAACATCTTTTTAAACAAAATTCATGAACTTACTAGATTTTTTTTAATAGAAAAATTGGGGTTCTAGTGACATAAAATTGAAATTTATATCTAATACGTTAGTTAATTTTTAAAAATTTCGAACATGTCGAAGATCTATTAGACAAAAATTAAAGATTTAGATATCTATTAGATATTTTTAAAGTTTGAATACTTATTAGATACAAAATTGGAAGTTTAGAAATTTATTAGATTTTAAGTTGAGACTTTAAAATTAACCCACCTAATATTAAAGAAGGATTTCCCTAAACCAAACTTTAAAATGTTTAGCCCATCTTATATATATATATATTTTTTTTGTTTTTTAAATTTTTTTATTTTTGAAAAATTATGCTTGTTTAACTCGGAATGGTTTTCATTTTTTTTTTTTTAAGAAAACATTTGAGTTCCTAGTTAAATTCCAAAAATAAAACACAAGTTTTTGAAAACTACCTTTTTTGTATTAAAAAATTGACTTGGTTTTTGGAAACATAGGAAAGAATGTACAGAACAAATAAAGAAAATTATAGATAAAAATAATATTTATAAGCTTAATTTTCAAAAATAAATAAATAAAACGACATGGTTATCAACAAAAACAATGACTATAAACTATGGTCATATTGACAATCTTTTTTCTTTCTTTTTCTTTTAGAGTTCAATCATAATATACGGTGAGAGATTTCAAATTTCTAAACCCTCCATTGAAGGTATGTATATTAACCAATTGTGTTATATTTCATATTGACCATGAATAATCAATTTACTAAACACCAACATTAGAATTTCATACTTCACAAAAAAAAAAAAAAAAAAAAAAAAAAAAAAAAAATCAATTGAAGGTCAAACTATTTTATATATCACAGGAACTTAATTATTAGAACAAGTTCCAAAATAGCTTCGAGGCTTCTAAATTTGAATGGAATGCAAAAATTTATCCACATGAACTAAAATAGACATTTAATTATAAAATGAAAACAAATTAAGTACAAAAATTAAACATCTAAAAATGGTATTTAAATATTTTTTATTTATTAAAATAGACATTTAATATATATATTTTTTTATTTTTTTAATTAGGAGTCTTAATTAGAGCATCCTTCTTTGTATTGCAGGTTAATTAATAAAGTAGGCCACATCACATCCGTTCCGTTCCCATTCTCTGTAATTATTAAATATATATATATATATATATATATATATATATATATATATATATTTTAAATATTAATTTTATAATAAAAGTGTCTTAAAATATATTCATTTCATTCCCACCATGGCTAGGGTTTGGGAGGGAAAAGGAAAACCCTTTCTGCAATAAAACAAACCAAAAAAAATCCGCCATGGATTATTTCTCTGGCGAACACAGCTTGTTTTGCAAGGTTAAGATAATCGTTTCGTCTTTCTTCGGCTTCCTTCTCTGCGCATCGAGTTTTCGCTTCCCCATGCAAAAGCAGAACCAAGGTCCAGTTGTCGAAGCACTACCATTCTCAATTTCTGGACTCAAAACCCTAATTTCTTCCGATGAAGATCAAGAACCGGCAAAAGAAACGGAGGATCGAGTCATTCGCAGTGTTCGAGTCGGCATTATCAGGTCAAACCTGTTGACTCCTCATTCTTCTTCTTTTTGTTCTTCGATCAGATCTTGTAATCTGTTGATGGACGATTTGATCGGGACTGAGAGCGGTGTCTGCTTGACTTCCAATACGGAAGAAATCGAAGAGAAATCATCAACTCGTTCCGATTTCGATTATCGTCGCAATCGCACTAATCGCTACGATTTTACTGAGCAAAATCAGCGATGTGCGGCGAAAAAGCAGTTTCCACCGCCGATTCCTTTCCTAGCGGCACAGGCAGGGCATCGAACTCGTCCGCCGTGGATTCTAACAAGAAATTGCATCGATGGAAGGTTGATTTTGAAACTGGAGAGAGTGAGGCACCATCAGTCCTTGGAATCGCACCGCGAAAATGGCCGTCTAATTCTGAATCTGGTTCCGGCGCCGGTCTCCGGCGTCGGTACTGAGGACGACGATGATCAGGATCTTCAATTCATCGAAGAGGTGGAAGGAGAAGAGAAGATGGAAGAATCGATTGAATGCGAAGAAGAAGGTACAGATCCTGAAATTGGATTTAAGAGTTTTACGTACGGCGGCGGAATGTTGAGTGATCGGGAACCGTTTTGTGGTGTAAATGGGAATTTTGAAGAACGACATGTCGTCTTCCATGGACATTTCGGTTCGGCTCCTCTTCGTCCGATGGGTACAGTTATGTGAGTTTTGTAGAAGGTGAGTGGTTGCAATTGAAAACATTAAAAAAAAAAGATTTAGCGTTTCCATTTTAATCCTCCATTCATAACTCTCTGCAGATTTTTCTTAGTCTTTTTCGTCGTTTTTTTTCCCCTTTCAATTTTCAGTTGAACAAATAGAAATACTTCGGCCCACATATTTCTTTTTATTCTTTTTAGGTAAATTATATTTTTCGTTAGGGCACCCCTACCATTTCTGTCAAAATTTTGTCTTTATATATTTTCTTTAAATTTTCTTTTATGTTATTTTAGTTTATTGATAAAATTAAGTTTTATTTTATTTTTTTATATAGTTTAGGCCGAATACATCTTGAATAATCTTTCAAGAACTAAGACTGCTGTAGGGATCCCTACATACCCCCATTAAAATCTTAGACAACTGAGAGAGATAAAAAAGTTTTTTCATTTTCTACCTTTTTCTTTCTTAATTGTCAAGATTTTAATAGGTATGTAGGAGAGAGATCTCTACATCACCGTATCCAGCCAAGTCACTTTTTTTAATTTAGTTTCTCACCATGAGTAAATAGCTTACATAGTGAAGGAAATTTAGAGGTGGAAAATCACTTTTTTCCTCATATAAATTTTTGTAAAATTATATTATTGCAGACTCAGTAAGCCCTTTAGTTTAATTATGTCAATAGTCTCTACTGTACCCATTAGTGGAGGATATGATTTTTTCATTTGTGAAAAATACTTTTGACTAAGTTGAAGTATTTTTCAAATTCTGATCGCTGGGTCAAGAATAGCTTTTTTTTTTTTTTTCAAGAACACTAAAAGGTTGAAAATTAATAAGTCCATATTAATTTAGTGAAACATTGGCAGGATAGTGAAAAGAAGATAATGGTCAATTTCTGGTTAAAAATTAATATTATTCACCAACAATAAGAATTATTATTGGTAAGATTTTTTTGTTTTTTTGACAATAGATTATTGGTAAGATTTACTACAAAATACACGGGCCAAAATAAATGGACAGAAGTGACAAAATATAAAAATGAAATATATAATTTAACCTAATTTTATAAATAGAAAAATGTAAATTATTATCATTAGGTTATTTTCAAAATAAAAACCAAAATTTATTATACTTTATATAGCCCCTATGGCCATATTCCGTTTGATTTGATTTTTCTTGTGTGTTCAAAATAAATGTTTAGTAAATTGCTCTTCTCAAAAAAAAAAAAAAAAAAAAGTTGTTTAGTAAATTGCTATTTTTGAAAAACATACTACCATTGTCGTCATAACTGAAAGTAGCATGATTTTTAATTGAATACTTATATCTGTTAATTTCGAGGTCATCTTTGGGCCTAATGGGCCTACGAGAATGTTTAGCAGTGGTTCCCGCAGCCCAATAAGACCACAGAGAAAAGCCCGTTTTGAATTCCCATCCATGGGCCAGGCCCACCATAAAAAATGTGACAAACGCTGATCCAATAAATAGCGTCATCTTCCGTTTGGATTTTTCCATCAGAAGCTTTGTTCATGGGAAGGAAAAGATTGGAAGAAAGAGAGAAAAAAGAGGGGAAAAAACAAGTATTATTACATTTCAACATCTCTTGTACTTTATTATAATTACATCAGAAGAGCAAGACAATGAATTTGAATTAGTAGTTAATTTTGATACAATGAACATGTATAATAAATCACTCTCATAACTGTTAGATGTATGTTCAAAATATATTTGTTTTCTCCGGGAATTAGGCATTCGGTGCAACATTAAAGACGGGGAGGATGGCAAACGATCCACACACACTAGGAGAGTAACAAGATGGGAGAAAAAGGGGGACAAAGATTGAGAATGACATGGTTTCATTGCTTTCTCTTCATAATATTTGGAGAGTTAAGTCATCTTAGCCATGAAGGTATTTCATTTACTGTACAGAAAAAATTACATTGAAATACAAGAGAAGATCCTATACTTGATAATACTCTACCAACTGGTGAATGAATAGGTGCAGAAGCTTTCTTCATATTTACACAAAACTGTTGCATTTTCACTTTGCAGCTGACCCTAAACTCGTAGCGGCTCGGTCCTCGGAGACGGTGTCATCTATCAGCATCCTTCTTGGTGATATGATGCAGAAAGACAGATGGAGTCTTTGGTGACATATTTGAACTGAATGTGATTTCAACAACTTGTGGAAGAGACAAGGGAGACCATCCTAGGACGCTAAGAAGCTATGGAGGCGAATGCTCCCCTCGGGATGACCATGAGAGTCGATTATTGGCGTTTAGAAGCTTCCTGGATGCTCGGACGTTCTTGACAGTCATCATGAGTTTCTGTCTCTCCCCTTCTACCTCTGCAAACTGAAGGCTTAATTGGGAGTAACGGTCATGCATCTCTCTCAGTTCAGTCTCTACAGTTGTGTACTTTCCTTTTAGATCTATCGTGTCTTTGATTAGCTCATTGATGTCTCTAAAGCTTCGGAATATCGCTTCTTCATCACTGTGTTGCTTCAAGAAAGAACTGAACCACAGACCAAAGATTTTGTTTTAAGTATTAGAATAGTTCACTTCAAACAATCTAGTGCAAAAACCGAGATAATCCCAGTCTTTTCCCCTTCAACTCAATCAAGTTAACCATATCTTTTTTATTTCTTTTCCGTACCAGAAGAAAAGTAAGACAGAATAAAGGTTCTTATGCTAAAAAAAATGCTAGTAAATATCAAATTGGCCATGGTTGTACTGGGTGATGTACCTCTGAAAATGTATGCTCGGTTTCTTTTTTGCCCGTAATGCTTCAGCAAGCTCGATCTCTAAAGCTAGTACTCTTTCTAATGCATTGCCACTGCTTGAAAATTCCTTGAACAGAGGGAATATGCCTGCTAGTTCTTCATTCACCTGAACAAATGAACCAAGTTTTAGAACGGCAATTTACACCTCAGAAGTTGATCAATGCTAATTATGGATTACCTTATGTAACTGCATCAGTTGATGTTCTAAACCAGGAAAATCTGATTCAGAAGGATGCTCATTATGCTCAAGCGAGTTTTCATTTTTCAATCTTTCCAACTGCAAGCAGAATACAAGAGATGAATATAACAACATTTAAAAATGAACCTGTTGGGATTCACATCTCATGATCTTCCTTGTTGCAGTCCTGGCGATAAACCTAAACATGATACAAGTCGAATGAAGAAATCCTCAACTTTTTTGTCTCCAATACAGCTTACTAACCTCTTCATTTAGGTGGTCCATGCTAAATTTCAAGCTTTGAGCTCTGAAGTTATCATTTACCAAAGCTAAATGCTTTGTCTCATCATGCAACGAGTCCTCTTGACTTCCAGGAGAGATATCTTGAAGTCCATTGACACTTCTCGACATCAGATCATCCTGTCGTTGACACGAAAATGAGGCTGGTGGTAAGAGTTGCATAATAACAATCATTTCAGCTAATCTATGTATGTTACCATTTTTTTTTCCTGAAAAAAAAAGCATGTACTTTTCTATCAAGATGCTATCAAGATGCATTTGCAGTAATGATAGAATTGGAACATTGGAAACTCTAAACAAGCACAGATTTCTTTTAATAGATAAAAGAGTTAATTGGTGTTCTGCAATTTGAGCATTCATTCAAGAGCTCTTTGAAAAAATTTATGTCAACACACCAAGCAAAGTAAGCCCGATCAGACAATGACATAATATACCTGCTCAGATTGACCTTGACCATTGAGGAAAGCATGTGAGTTATTGGTCTCATCAATTGAAACTGAGCTTGTGCATTCAACTTCTTCACAAAGAGCTGCATTATCTTGGTCTGAGGACTTAGACATGCGATCTTCTGTGTATTTTCCATCACTGCCTTCCTTGTGCATGCTCGTCTGAAATTTGTAACTCTCTAGTAAATCTTTCATCAAGTTCAGTTCCATTGAAAATTTTAATTTATCATCATTGCATTTCTTTAAAGAAGCTTCAAGCTCTTGTTTTTCTTCTTTACAGCATTCAAGGCTGATAGAAGAGCATTCTTTTTCAGCCTTCACCAAATCATATGCCTTCATTATTTCCCGCTTTTCAGAGAGAGCTGCATTCAAGTTTCCTTCCAACTCCAAGATCTTCTTTCCCAGCTCTTCATTTCTTTTTATGTGAGACACTTCAGATTTTTTCCTATTTTCGACTTCATTGATTGCATCTTGTAATTTCCACAGCATTTCTTCACTGTGTTTCTTGGACACAGAGAGCTGGTGCTTCAATTCCTGCAACTTTGTTTCATATTGTTCTTTAATAAATGCAATTCTGAGAGACTCTTGCATGGCGTTGGATGGCCCTTCGTTCTCCTTTTTTTCACGAAGTTGGAGGCACTCTGCATCGGCCTTGTCTTTTAGATCCTTCAAGTGAATAGACAAGTTTTTGAATTCTTCTGTTTTCAAGATTTGTTCAGAAAGCCTCTGGGTTAGCTCATTACACTTATTTTGCAAGATTACCATCTCATCGCTCATACCTTGGAGCAAGATCCCATGAGCACCCTGTTCATCCAATTTTGATCGGACAACCAACAAACTTACTTCCAGTTCTTCCTTGCAAAGCAACAAATCATCAATCTCTGTTTCACAAGTCTTCAACATTTTCTCCAGATTTTCAATCTCTTGAGCATGACGGCTTCTATCAGCATCAGCTGCAACCTCCGAAATTTTAGTTCGATTATGTAATTCCTCAGACTGAGTCATCAGTTTTTTGTTTGCTTCAAGAAACATTTTGTTTTCCGAAGTGATGGCTTCTAACTCCGTTTTTAGAGAGTTGAGATTCATCAACAAACTAGCATTCTCTTCAGCTTGTTGTGCTTCACTAACCATACAATGACTAAGAGCAGTTTCTACATTGAGATACTTTTCCTGAAGAGCAATAAGGTCCCTTTCTGATAACAAAAATTGCTGAACCAGAATTTCAAGTTGGTCCTGATACTGAGATCTTGTGAAAACTAGGCTAATATCTGTAGCTATTGAAAATTCATGCATTTCACATAATTGACTTTCCAAACAAACCAAGGAAGAATTCTCTTTATCAAAATGCTTAAGAAGTTCCTCAGACTGCAGTAAATGTTTGTCAACTCTTGATTTCTCTGACTCGAGCTCCAATACCAATTGCTTGAGACTTCCAACTTCTGCCTTCGTTTTCTCAAAATCTAGCAACTCGCAACTCTTCTCATTTATTTGGGAATCAAGATCTTTAATTCTTTTCTCTAAACTATCTCTGAAACTTTTCTCGATAATTAATTCATCAGATAATGCTTGAGATTTAACTTTTGAACGATCCAGCTCCAACTTAAGCTCCATTGATTCCTCTACTTTTTCATGTAAAGACTCAAGTAGCGTTTTTTTCTCCTTTGTTAACACCTCGATGGTAAACTTACAATTTCTAAGTTCTTCATCTACAAACTTCAGTGCCATTATTTCATTTTCAAGGCCATTGTTTTTAGAAGTCAGTTGTTGCAGTTCATCCTCCACGTGATCGAGAACAGACAGAATTTCTTTATGCTGCTGGGTAAATTTATCTCCAGCTTCACTGCTATTGATATTTTCAGAAACAGTCTCAATTGCTACGTGAAACTTTTGCACCAGTTCATTGGCCTTATCCAATCTGTTGACCATGTCTTGTCTTGCACGTTCAAAATTCTCTTTCACGATCAGATTATCTGATGCTACTCTGCTCAAGGACTTTTGAGCCGTATCTCTTTCTTCCGTCCGACATTCATTCTCATTCATGAGCTGGAGAACTTTCTTGCAATCATCAAGATGGAGATTTTCAAATTTCAAAACCAAGCCTGCCAAGCTGTTTGACTCCAAGTCATCATAGACAGATTCACCTAAGGAAAATAGATTGTTACAGTTTTTGTTGCGGGAAGCCAACAAGTTACTCAACTTATCATGCGCAAAATCAACAGTATTATGCAGATCCGCCTTCACTGAAACTAGGTTGTCAAATTCAACTCTAAGCGCTTTCAATTCTTCATGCAAAGATGAAATCTCATTACGAAGATTTTTGTTTTCAATGCTTTCCTCCATTATTGAATTTTCCAGCTCTAACTTCTCCATATGACAGATCTGATACTTCTTCTCAAAATTACTATATTCTGTCACCAAGGCCTCACATTCTGTTATTCTCTTGGTAAGCAAGGAGTTTTCACGAGTAACATTTAATAAATTTTCTTCTAAAATTTCAGTTTTCAATCCCATTTCATTATACTTCGAAACAATTGCAGTCTTGTATTCATTTAGAGATTGAATCTCTTCCAAAGAGGCTTGCAGTTCAAGAAACAATAATTCCTTGGACTTGGTTGATAGTTCCAGCTGCTGACTAATCTCATTCATTCTCTCTTTCATAAGTCTGAAACCAGTACTCGCTTCAAGCAAAGTTTCTTGCAGCGTCTTTGAAAATATATCCAGGTGTATGTTTACTAAATGCACTTCAAAGACTTCATCTTCAACCTTTTGATACAGCCCTTCCTGCAAGTAGAGAGACCTTTTCAAGTCCTCAGAGAAAATACCTCCACCTAAATGATATTTCTTTACCCCTGCATCATGATTCTGACACTGCAAGAGTTTGCCAGCGGAAAATTCCTCCAATTCGACTTTCGGATTCCAACCTATTTCACAGTATTCCTGACTGCTTGGAAGTGAAGAACCAGCAAGTGCATGCTTAATGAGGTTCTCATTAGTCTCAAACATGGATGTGACCTGGACTGATAGTAGATCAAGGTCCTTCTGTAGCTGGTTCACAGCAATTGAGTAATTTAAGCGTGCTCTTTTCAGAGCTGTCTCGGCACTAGAAGCCCTCCTTTCAAGCTCCTTATTGATCAAATCCAAACTCTTTTTTTCTTCAGCAAACTTCATTAAATGGTTATTCATTTCGTGATGCAGTGCTTCTATCTCATCCTTAGAAGCAGTGATGGTATATATACATGTTGCATGCTCATTTCTGAGATTCTGCAGCTCTCCAATCACCTGTCTCTGATTTTCCTCAAGTTCATGAATAAAAGCTTCATAGTAGCATTCCATCTGGTCCATTTTCTGTACAAGGCTCTCCTGTTTCGCTTTTGACTCATCCAACTCCCTTAGAAGTTCAAAAATTTTCCCTTTCATTGAACTGATGGCATCTATAGAATTTGGTTCGTAGGACACTAGACCCGGTATAAGACAATGAAGCATGCTATCAGTGTGGTAAATGTCTGAATCAAACCCAGTTCCTGATGCCAATATCTGACTAGTTGGGGAGCTCAATTTTCTGATCTCATTTTGGTTTGTTTTGACACATGAAATTTCCTGTTCCATTCGTTCTCTGAAATCTTGTAGAAAGCAGAGCAAGGATTCCAAGTCAGCCAGAACAAACCGAACATCTCTGTCTTGACATCCAAAGTGAGCCTTATTTAGCAGATCTCTAATTTTTTCCTCCATTGTTAAGACCCCCTTTAACCATTGTGGCTCTAACTTTTGGCATAAGTTATCCTGGCCAGTCTCTATGATTTCTTTTCTAGATTCTGAAAGACTTGATTGCAAATTTTTTAATCTCTCAAGCTCGTCTTTAAGGTTTAAACACTCGGATTTCAATACTGAAACTTCTTCAGTCAATTCTTTACCTGAAGCAGTCTCAGTAGCAATCTGCCAAGCAATTTTCTGCGTCTCGACACCCATCTCATCCACATGATTTTGCAAAGAGCTTACCTCTAGCTTCAGCTCAACAATCGAGGACTCAGCTACTTCCAAGCTTTCTCTAAGTCTATTGTTTTCTTTATATGCATTAGCCAGTTCACCATCAGCAGCATAGTCAGGACCCCAGTTATGAGGCCAGTTATTGGACCCCTGCACTGAATATTGATGATCACCCTGGTCTCCTTTCTCTGACCCAGGACTTTGGCCAATAGAAAGTCCACCTAGATCACCAGATACTGTGCTCTTTATGCTGTCAATTTCATGCACATCATGTTTCTCAGCATATAGACTTTCTGAAGTATTGGAAGAGCCATCAAAACCGGTTGCTGAATCTGCATACTCTTCTTTTCGCCCAACCTCATCTTTGAGTAAAGGGAGTTCATCACATACTTCTTTGGACCTAATTCTTGCACTGACCTATTTCAACCGAGGTGGAAGTGGGATGGGGGACACAGGAAAAATGTTTTTTGTAAGTAGCAGAAAAATTTCACTGAAATTTAAAATATACAAAAAGAGCAAGCAAACGCTAAAGGAGTACACAGATTTTCTAATTGGCTAAATTGGAGGAGATTTTATGATTACAAAGAGAGAGAAGACAAAGTAGAAGATTATAAGGATGTTAACTGTACTTCATAAATAGAAGAACACAAAAACAACAGGAGATAAGAAAAGTTCTCTGGCCTTTCTGAAATTGTTTCTTTAATACAATTTCCATCTTTTAATAGTAATGTACAAGCAACAAAGGAAATATAATAAAAATAGCCTAAGTTTCACATCACCTCCCATTTTCACCACCATTAATAAATTGATGTAATTGTTAATAGCCGAATCACCATGACAATGTGACATTAGTAAACTCCTGTTTTACACGTTTTGAGAGATAGGCATTCCAGGGGCCAACTGTTTTAAAGTATTTAGGTAATTTTGGGCATTAATGGTGTAACTGATTTCTAACCTGGCCATCTCCTTTTTCAGTTTATTGAATGCTGTCTTTCCATCATTCTTCATTTCATTATTTAGGGTTGTGTTTTCCTATCAAGTGATTTAATATGATAAGGATCTCTTTGAAAAATGCCCCAAGTATAAATATTTTTGTAATTAGCCCTAGAAGAAAATAACTACAAAAGACTATAGGCCATGATTTTATATTCCATAAAAACATAAAAAAGTAAACAATCGATAAGAAAACCTTATTTGAATGATTATTCATTGAATCATCGGATAGTGACACTTTTCCACTAGGAGATTCACCATGACTATTTTGGTCGGAGAATGTCTGGAGCCCCCTCTCCCTAAGCTCCCTTTGCTGTTCAAACTCCCTAAAAAGAATGATTAACAGATGTTAACAGGATGAAAGTAGGACAGATTATGAAAGTTTCAATTTAAGTAGTACCTGAAACCGGTTTTAGAGGTAAGCAGCTGTACAGTGACCTGCCATTGAATATGATTGAACAATATGTTACAGTTGAATTATAACTTAGCCGATGCAAATATGGAAGACAAATAAGATGGATAGAATACTGATGAGGGCTTTGAGCTACATGTTTGGAATGTCAAGCCTTTCCAAATTCTTACATGTAAAATAGTTCCAGATTCACATCCATTAAGAGGAAGTGCAACAGCTGAAGGCTTCAATGCATCAGCATATTCAGCAAGATTGATGTTAGCTTCCCCAAGGATGCTCGAACGAGATGAGCCCTAGTATTGTTGGGATTTGGTCGAGCAAGAAGTTAGAGCAATCGTTTTAGAAACTGCTAGAGAAGTTCAAAAACAAATTGAGAAAAGATAAAATGATAAAGAATTTATAGGAATACTACCATGGCCACCACAAGTTTATAGAGTTTATCATCATATTTCTTTGTTCTAGTGTCTTGAAGAAGTCTAGCTGTTTCATAGATAGGATCAGCCCATTTGCAAGCTCCATTTCTCACATTTGCTTTAGTTGTTTTTGCTGTTGCCTTTCCAGAATCAGCCGGAATAAAAGATATAAACAGTTTGTCCCATCCAAATTGTGGAATCTGGATCAAGCAGGCAACAAGATTCAGTCATTGCATAAATGACAAGATTGGTTGCATTTTCATAGGCAGTATTTCATGTCAAAATAAAAGTGGGGTATACTGTATTACTACTGAGTCTGCTGACGACTGGAAACAGAAAATGAAGAAAGAAAAAGAACAAAGGTTTCAAATGTAAGAGTTTATGAAGAGTTTAAGCTTCAAGGACTAGAAAAGATTTTAAATGTAAGAGTTTATGCTTCAATGACTTGGAAAATCATACTAGAAGCGCAGGCACTAAAACCAAATAATTCAATGAACTTCAGCAATCCATTTTGATAAACAAATACCCGCATGTCTACAGCCAGAATCTGAATAGAAGATGAGTGACAAGGTTCAAAATTGGGAAGAAATCCCAGTTCCTTATCCACCATAGATTGACTTCCGAAACAACATATTCACTCATACAGGAGAGACAGCACAAAAAAATAGATGGATATGAACATAACATGATCAAAATAAGTAAAATTTTAAATATAATTTCCATGGTAACATCATCTCTCCAATCAACACATGCCCGAAAAACATGTTGATGCAATTTTACTTGGTCATACCCACTCGACCAGGGCTGAGTTCCTGAAGATTAGTTCATACGCATGATTGACAACACTAATTGAAATCCAATATCAGTAACTTCATTCTTTTATATTTTATATATTTTTTCTATATGAGAAGTATGTTTGGTCTTCGTTGTGACATGTAAACAATATTAAAAAGGAAAGCATCGGAACCATGTTCCCAAATGAGACACATAGAAAGAACATAGAAAGGAAAGAAAAGTAAATATGGGTGGTGTCTGCTAATGAAATAAGTTGACTTACATGCGTGGCATGAAATTGAAGCCTGAAGACCACCTTTACTTTTGTCTTCTCAAGCTTCCACTTAGCAATCCTTGACATTTCTATGTAATATCGCAATCATCCACTGCACAAGATTCCATTTCAACAACAGCTTAGTCTTATTCTTTCTAAATTAGTAGAAAAATTAATTTTATCATTTATGCAAAAATTGAATAAAGCTAAATTCTATGTTGTTAAATCCTAGAGAGAAGAATGATTCAGGAAAGTGATCTCACTGTCCTCAAAAATTGGAATTAACATGATACAACAGGAAGAATCTCAATGTCTGGAAAGGGTGTGGATCATCACAACTTTCAAGGAGCACCATTTAACAATCCGAACACAGAAAAGGAAATTGACCATTTAAACTTCAACAAGAAGGTAACAAAACTCGTTGGATAGGCTGTCAAAAGCCCAAGGTACCAAGTATGTAAAAAATAAGTTTTCCATCACCACTATCGAACCAAGGGGCTTCTCAGATTGAGCAGTCGAGCAGAAAAAGCAACAGGTGAAAGTGAAATCTCATAGAGTCGACTGATGCAACTTAAGTTATGAATCCAAACTTAGACCTTCCTTTTGACTACAATCTCATAGCAACCTTTAAGTATCACTATGAGAAAATAGGGTAGAGAGAGAGAGAGGGAGCATGAAGTAGTATATGCTTCCACTTGGTAATCAAACTAGACAATATAACGATAACCGACTTGAAAAAACATTAAGTCATGAAAAGAAGGGGCATTCAGCAACAGATTGGAACTACATGCAGAGGACACAGAAAAAAAAAAAATCAGACAATACTGAACAACAGAACAAGTCAATACTAATGAACTCATACTTATTTGATGAAAACTATCATCATTAATAACCCCAATGCACATAATCAAAGCAAGGCTGCATGGATAAAAACTCCATGTCCAGATTAGACAAAACCACATTCTTTGGTGAACAATTCCAGTAGGCAGACTAGATACTTAAACTGGAAATTCAAATTTACAGTGACGGACTGTTCCTAGAGCATATCAAAAGGTCAAACCAACAACACTGAGAAGAGCAATGAAAGAAATTAGATGAAAACCGAACATTATTAGGTTAGGGAGAAACTAGCACACAAACAACAGAACATCCCAACTTTAAAAATCAAAATTTGACCAAGAGGGCAAACCAAGAAATGCAGACAAAGAAATGCTGAAGATTCAGCTCAAGCCTCTTGAACCCATATCATACATTCTTTCTAAAACAATAATGTTCACTCTCAATTCAATTGCTCCCCCGGAGGACATGACCGTTAATCAGGAACTCAATAGGGAAAATAAGAAGAACAAAACACCATAAGAGCAGAGGGAAGAAAAACAGCAAAACATTACAGAAACATATGTCAATTCTAAGACATACCTTCTTAGATGAGACACGAACTCGTCAGAAACGCCAAATTTTACTAACAAAATTCAAAACACCCAACTGAAAAACCCCGGATCCGGGCTCTCGAAACTGCAGTGAGCTAGACAGAATCCACCCTCGCAAACGGACAAAGCCGTGATCTAGAAAACCGCCCCATTCAAAAAAATGCCGCTCGTGCACTGAAACCCAGAACAAGAAGACTGACAAGAACAGAGGGCAAAACAGAATCTCAAACCATCTGTCCAACCAAATCTGGAAAAAAAAGGGAAAAAAGGAAAATGAACTGTAAGTAACACAAGAGAAAGAGTTTAAACTCAAGAGAGAGCCTAAAGGAAACACTTCATTTCTCTTCAATGAGACGTCATTAGAAACCCACCAGAAAGAGGAAGACCCAGATGTCGAAAAATTCCAAAACGAATTATTAGAAAATTACAGAGTGGAGAAAACGCCAAATGCAGGAAAGTGAAACAGAACAGGGATATCAACACGCCAGTAAAAGTTGACACGAATAAGATTAAAAACTGATTGATTAACATTATTAGAACATTTGGAATATTAAATTAATTGGGGTTAGTAAGCAAATGTGGGTGGGTTACCTTGATTAAGCTGCGGATCTGCAGGTGCTTCGGTTGGAAGAAAGAACAGGGAATCTTTAGTGAAAATCCCACACAGAAGAAAGAGGAAAATGGAGAGAAATAGGGAAGATGAAGAAATTGGGCAACTATGCTTTGAGTTGGCTCTCAGTGTTTGCTGGTCGGGATTGGGGAAGAAGGAAACCGGAGGAAGGGATCACGGCGGCGACGGTGGTGGCGTAGAAGAGCAGTAAAAAGAAAGTAAAAATGGATTTAAAAGCCATTAATAAGGTGAGATGGAGCTGAGATTTCAGCTCACAAATCAACTTCAGGAACCCGCCAAAAGCCTGTGATTGCCTGTCCTCCAATTAGTTATTTTTCTTAATCACCCTCTTCTACTTCTTTCATTTACGGATATACCCTCCTCTTTTCACTTAATTCTTCTCCTTGCCCTTTATTTTTAAGTTTTTCTAATATTCCCCCCTCAATGAATTCTAGATTTTAGTTTTTAATGAAATATAGTTTTGGTTATTTTCTATATTTTTATTCTTCTCTCTCGTCTTTCTTCCTTCTTACTAGGAAATTTCCTTTATAAAATACATGATCTTGTAAAACAAAATTTTCAAGCCCTTATATTATTTTTAAGGTTTAAATCCTATTTTAGTCCTTAAACATTTAAGTTTATTCTATTTTGGTCCTTGAACTTTTAAATTGTCAATTTTAGTCTCTAAACTTTCAAGTTTGTTCTATTTTGGTCCATGAACTTTTAAAATGTCTATTTTAGTCTTCGAATTTTCAAGAAGATAACTATTTTCGTCTGCACTTTTATTTCAATTTTAACAAATTAAAGACGTAGCTTTGAGTATGTGTATTAATATGCTAATATGAGCATGATTTCAAGCCAAATAAGTTAGAGATAAACTCGAACAAAGTGGATTTAAGGTGGAAAAGTAACAGAGTAAGAACCAAAATAGATATTTTGAAAGTTTAGGGACCAAAATAGAACAAACTTAAAAGTTTAGGGACTAAAATGAGATTTAAACCTATATTTAAAGCGTAGCCATTAATCATGGTTAGTTTCATATTTGTGAGATGATTTATATTTTATTCTATTATCCAAATTTAATATAATTTTTTTAAGTGACTAGATTACAACAAAATTTTTAATATTAAATATTTATCCATTAATTTTTAAAGAACAAAAACTATTTTTTTTTATATAAAAATACATCAATAAAAGAAAATCAAATTGTTATATAAAGAAGGTAAAAATACAATATATTTTAACCAAATGTTTGGTTAATTTGAAGGCATTCAACTATTTTCCATTCTTATCAAAAAGATTTGTCCCTTTTGGTATATTAACAATTTCGTCCATTTATGGTATCTAAAAATGTAAATCCCTATCACCAGTGGAGCCCCAAGTGAAAGTCAGATCCTATGCACAATTTTAATAAATTTCCTATAAGGAAAAAAAAAAAAAAACATAAACCGAATTCTTTTATTTGTAGAAATATTTAAAGATGGTTTCTACCTAAGTTAAACAAAGGGTTTTTTTTTTTTTTTTTACACAATAAGTTAAATAAAGGTTTAAAATCTATTATGATACCCAAACTTTGGTAATTGTTTGTATATCTTTAATTAAAATCTTAAATGCTTTATTATTTCTAATTTTTTTCTAAATTATTTAGAATTTATCATCGCCTTTGTCCACATAAAAATTAGGGAAATCCTTATAAATGACAGATAAATTAAGAAAAATGTCCAAGCCATGCTTTTATCAATTAATTTATTTAAAAATGAAAGACAATAGCTAGGAAAAAGAATTGTGCAATATTTAGGAACTAAGATCATAGAGGAAAATAATATAAGAATAAAAAAAATCATGTACATTAGACCAATTGCAAGATCATGTTATTATTCAATGGAGGGTAAAAATAATCATTTAATGCGATTAATAAATACAAGCAAAGCTTGTAAATTTAATGAAATTAAATGTTGGAGGTGTTTTTGGAGAAACCTTGGGCTACTATTTTGATTGCCTGATAGGAGTTAGATTTGGTTTATTCTCATTCCCAGTAAATGATTCGAAAAATTAAAGTCAAAACAAACAAGTCCAATCAATGTCAATTTTATTTCAATTTCCCTCCCATTTAAAGTTGGTAACAACCATCCTTGTATTTTAGCCCACAAATTTAGTAATTTTTTTTACTGTTTTTAAATGATTTTGTTTAATATTAAAATTGGAAGAATTTTAAATTTTTTTAGTTAAATATCGTTGCCATAAAGACATACAAAATCAATAAACTAGTATCATATCAACCTCAAAATTAATAATAATAAAAAAAAATAAAAAATAGATAGTACATTGACAAATTTTAGATTCTTCAAAATTTTAAGAGGTAAAAATATTGAATTTTAAAACTTGGAGATAAAATGGTGCTCCAATCAAATTTTAGAAACCAATAAATGTAATTTAAGAAAAAAAGAGAGAAAAATACCTTTTTGGTTGTTGAGTGTTGATGAATATGTGCATTTGGTCCCTAAGTTTTCAAAATAGACCTTTTTAGTCCATGAGTTTTGAGAAATATGTTTAAAAGGTCCCCAAGTTTTCAAAATATACTTTTTTAGTCCCTAATTTTTGAGAAGTATGTTCAAAAGATTCCTAATATTATTTTTTCAATTTTTTAAGTTAATACTTTTTAGTTTTTTAATTTAAAAAAACCATTCAATATTAAAAAATAATACCAAAATATTAATTTAAAAAAGATGAAAAAATAATATTATGAACCTTTTAAATTTATTTCTCAAAACTCAGGGACTAAAAAGATCCATTTTGAAAACTTAGAAATTTTTTAAACATATTTCTCAAAACTCGGGGACTAAAAAGGTCTATTTTGAAAATTTAGGAACCAAACTCACATATTCCTCAAAACTTCAGGACTAAAATGGTAATTTTTCCAAACAAATTATTTATCATATGGCCTACAACAAACATTAAAATTTATGAGATAATAATTACCTTACAATTTACATTATAGCATTTGAAATCCTTTTTAATTCTGAACCATAAGCAAAGAATGGTATGATGAGTGAGGGTGAAAAATGGGGAAGGAGACACAAAGAAAAGGATAATTCCTTTTGACAAAATTTATTGAAAAATAAAAAGGCATGATGAGTGAGGGTGAAAAATGGGCAATGGAGCCACAAAGAAAAGGATAATTCCTTTTGACAAATTTTAATGAAATAATGAGTATTTTAGAAAATATACCAAATTTAATGTAATTTAGCCACATGATTTGACATCTAATGATGAGTTAATCATCATAATAAATCCCCACAAACAGGTACACATACGTTTTGCAAAAGCAACCAAACTTTTTTAGTTTCCAAAATCCAAATCAATTTTTAAGTCTTTAACTTTGTGATTAAAGGGCCCTTCAACTTAGGGTCCGTTTGGAATACATTTTAATTTAAATGCTTTTCAAGAATGTATTTTTTGAAAAACATTTTATATAAAAATTGTTTAAAATATAAACACTCATATGTTTGGTTGCATTTACTCACAAATGTTTTTATACACAAGTTATTGTTTGCTTAAGAAGACTTTTTTTTAAAAGTTGGTTTCAAGTGTTTCTCTCAAAATGGTTTATTTATCGATCTCATTTTCTAATAAGTCATTTTCAGTGACCGCCAAATACTATAATTTTTTTCAAAATGAATTATTTTCAAAATTAAACACTTGAAAATGTAAACCAAACACACCTTTAATAAACCTCTAATAGATTATTAAGGGGTGTTTGATAATTATTTGGTTTTTTATTTTTTATTTTTGAAAATTAAGCTTGTTTTTTCCCAAATTTCTTACCATTGTTTTCATTATTGTCAATGACACATTTGAATTCATAGCCAAATCTAAAAAACAAAAACAAGTTTTTCGAAACTACTTTTTTTAGTTTTCAAAATTTGAGTTGGTTTTCGAAAACATGGAAAAATGGTAGAGAACAAAACAAAGAAACTTATTAATGGAAGTAGTGTATATAGGCTAAATTTTCAAAATTCATAAACCAAAAACAAAATAGTTATCAAACGGGGTCTAAAATTTAAATTTTGTGTTGTATAAATCACTACATGAAAAAAGATCTAATCGATCTCTTTCAATTTTTTTAAAAATAATCAATTTATTAGATATAACATTTTATGTTTAACAGAATTCCAAACTTTCAATTTTGTATCTAGTAGATCCGTAAATTTTTAAAAGATGTCAAAAGATGTCATTTGTCTATTTGATACAAAATTGAAAATTCAGAGATTTATTGGACATGAAATTGAAAGTTAAAGATCTATTGGACACTTTTTAAAATTCATGTATTTATCATACACAAATTTGAAAGTTCAAGAATTTAATAGACATTTTTTAAAGTTCAAAGACTAAATAGACAAAAACTTGAAATTTTAGGACCCGTTTAGTAACGTTCTCGTTTCTGTTTCTAATTTTATTAAGAAATCTAAGCATTTAATAACTATGTATGTTTCTTGTTTTTCATTTTTTAGAAACACTCCCAAAATTTGTATAGAACTTTTGAGAACAACTAAAACTAGTTTCTCTTTTTTTTGTTCTTGTTTCCAATTTTTTCCAACATAAATAAGAATATAAGTTTATTATTATTGAATGCATAGGTATTAGGGTCATGAAATTCTATTTTTCTTTATTAAAAAACAAAAAACAAAAACAAAAAACGAGAACATTACCAAACGGACCCTTAGGGGCTGGATCCGTGATTTAATCCAAATTTACTACCAAACCAATCAAAATGGAACCCAAACTCTTCAAGTCCAATCATCTAACAAACTTTGGATTCTATATTATTCTATGAAACTAATCATATATATTATTAAAACTAAGCCAACCAATCCAATTTGAACACTTTTCATCCTTCTTTTTTTTTTTTTTTTGCTCTCTTTGAACCCCCATCTTCTTGAAGAGATAGAATCACATAAAATAATCCAAATTGCTAAAAACTCACCAAATATTTTGAAACAATGTAGAATTTCTTATAATATAAAAGTAAAAGGATTTTTTTTTTTTTTTTTTAATTTAAGAAAAAGCAAGATGGGTGATAAAATCCAAAGAAATGAGAATGAATGAGATTAAAAATGAATGTTGAGTTGGTGGGGGAAGAGGAAATGGACAATTGAATGTAGCCAAACAGCGGAGCAGAGCTTTGGTGTATCATTCATTGTGGTGGCGAAGCGTGCACCAAATTGGGGCGCACCCTCGGCCCCACCTGCACATGGTATGGCTGATTGGTGGCCGATGCAACGGTGTCGTTTCTTTCCTCTAAATTATAATTGTTTTTTTTTTTTGTAATTCTTCACAAATCAAATCCAATCTTTGAAATAATAATAAATATCCTTTTTTTCTCACGTGATCTCACGTGCACTCCGCGCTTCTCATGACGCAGAATGTGTCACCCCTTTGCATCATTGCAATTGCATTTATTCTATTTTACATGTCACTTTTATGTCTTTAATGTAAAATTTAAATCTTATTTTGGTTAAATTTAGTGGTTAAGTTTGAAGTTGAAATTCATGCTTTTACATTTATTATATTTTAAAAAAATTGATGGGAAGAGTTTCTATGTCTACCATTACATTTGTAATGTTATATACTTTTAAAATAAGATATTTTGTAATACTTTTACGTCTCATGAGTTTAAAATAATAGTCACTTTGGTTTCTCAACTTTCAAATGTTTAATTTTAGGCCTCTTTTGATAATCATTTGGTTTTTGGTTTTTGGTTTTTCAAATTTATACTTGTTTTCTCTCAATTTTCATACCATGATTTTCATTTTTGTCAAGGAGACATTAGGGGTTCGTTTGGTAACGTTCTCGTTTCTTGTTTCCGTTTCTTTATTTTTAATAAAGAAAAATAGAATTTCATGACCCTAACACATATACATTCAATAATAATAAACCTATATTCTTATTTATGTTTGGAAAAAATTGGAAACAAGAACAAAAAAAAAAGAAAAGAGAAACTAGTTTTAGTTGTTTCCAAATGGGCCCTAGATTTCTACGCCAAATTTCAAAAACAAAAATAAGTTTTTGAAAACTACTTTTTGTTTTGTTTTTTTTTTTTTCAAAAGTTGACTTGGTTTTTGGGATCAAGGGAATGATGTAGATAGCAAACAAAATAAATGTATAGATGGAATGAATGTTTATAAGCTTAATTTTAAAAAAACCAAATGGTTATCAAACGGGACCTTAGTTTTTTAGTTTTTTTTTTTTTAAAAATTATTTTAATCATTTCTAATACTCTCTCACCAATATTCGATCACCATGGATTAGTGTAATGTAAAAGGTTTTTTTTTTTTTTTTTTTATAATTATTTTTTATTATTTTTTTATGGATCAAACCATCAATATTTGAGATAGTAATTAAGTGATATTTATCTATCGAGCTATGGTTAGATTGACGAATAAGATAAATGATTTTTTTTTAAAAAAAAAATGCAATAATCTTTTATAGAACCTATTTATCTTTTTAGTTCAAATTTGGAATCAAAATGAACTTTTTTTTTTTCTTTTACTTTTCTTTCAGTAGCCTCTTTACATTTTTCTCATCCAATAACCACTTTACATTTTCAAAAAGCTCCTTTGGTTCCCTTTATTTTCAATTATTCTTTGATGTCGAATAAGTATTAATTTGACTAAATTGATGAGATGTGTGTGAAACAATTTTGACAAACCGGTATGCGTATGTGGCATATCATCATTTTGTGACTAGTAAAAATTAAATAAAATTGGACTATTATTCTTTGATATCAAATAAGTGTGGGATAAATTATGACTAAATTGATGAGATGAAAAAAAAAAAAAAAAAAAAAGAGGAACTGGACTATATGGGGCCGTTTGTTTGACGGTAATCCAAGATGCCCATGGAATGGACATCTGGATTACCTCGTTTGTTTTGTGATAATGTTGGATACCTAGAAAATTCGGGATGTCCATACGGGAGGCATCCGATGAGCTTTTGATGCCCTCGTGAGAGATGAGTTTCGAAGATTCCCATGTTGAGGGCATCTTCGGATGACACTTTTACCCCTCCATTTTACAATTTGTATTTTTATTTAAAAATAAATTAATTTATTCATACACTAAGAAATAACCATTTGTTTTTTAAATTTTACATTAAGATGTAAAATAAATGATAGTTATATTGAATAATATTTTAATTTATTTTTTAGTTATTCTCTTAATAATAATACTAAACTATATTAAACTAATAGCTAAATTAGCTAAAAATTAGTAAGGACATTATTGGTATTATACATAATCTAAGAACTTTCCCGTACAAAAATTCTGCAAAACAAACATAGTTATCTAAATATTCCCATATATTCTTATAAATTATTCCTTCAAACCAAACACAATTATCTAAAATGCTGGGCATCTATATTTCCGGGTATCTATAATTCCAGGCATCTGAATATTCCGGTTATCTAGATTCCCAAAAAACAAACGACCCCTATATGCTTTAATTTAAATATTCTAAGAGTATAATTGAAAAATAAAATGTAAGAGACTTAAATTGAAATTGTTTAAACAATATGTTATAGATAAATCTAGGTCATCCTGGAAGTCAAGGAACTGACTCCAAACAACGGAGAGACAGATGGCTGAAGGGATTGGGCTAGCCTAATCCCTAGCTGCTCGACCCAAATCCATGGGTCAAGTTGGTTTCCTTATACTCCGTTCCTGAAGTTCCTACTAAGCACAGTTCAACCTGATCTGACCCTAAATCGTCCATAAACAAAGGAAAAAAAAAAAAAAAATCCTAAAACGACCTCAAGTATAAATATCATTCTTCAACAGGGAGTGTTGAAGGAGAAATTTTGGCCAATGACAAATTGCCACGTCATTATTTAAAATTAATGACAAAATTATAATTAATTAAATTTGGGACCAATTATAAATTGACATGTGTCCCAAATTTAATTTGAAGACAAAGTTGGCCAATTATAAATTTTTAGGGCCAAATGTCCATTTGATCAATTAATTAAAAATAAATTATTTTGATCAGATTAATTGATTTGACCAATTAATTAAAGAAAATAATTAATTGGATCAAATTTGGGTATTTTAAATATTTGGGTCATATGGTTTTGGGTGAAATATAAACCAGACCCAAGACCAATAAAGCCCAAGCCCAAGTTGTTAGGCCCAAAAGTTACCAGGGCCCATCCTGAACTCTATAAATAGAGGGGTTCACCACCATTTCAAGGGTTCAGAAATTCTACACTCTCACAAAGACAAGAGTTCAGAGTTTCAAAGCTCTCAAGCAGAACCAGAGAATTCAGAGAGACTCCACCAAGTCTGAAGACCGAAGACTCTCTGCAATCCACAAGTCCAAGTGTTGAACACTTCTTGAAGACCAAACACTCTTCAAGACTTCAACACTCCTTGAAGACCAAACACCCTTCAAGACTTCAACACTCCTTGAAGATCAAATACTCTTCAGGACATCAACACTTCTTGAAGACCAAACGCTCTTCAAGACCTCAACACTCCTTGAAGATCAAAAACTCTTCAGGACATCAACATTTCTTGAAGACCAAACACTCTTCAAGACTTCGACACTCCTTGAAGATCAAAGACTCTTCAGGACATCAACACTTCTTGAAGACTGAAGACTCCTTCAAGACTAGAAGACTTCAAGCTTCAAGAATCCATTGAAGCTTCAGACTCGGGATCAAGCGTTCCAGCCCTCGAGTGAAACACATTCACACACAAGAGAGAGAATCAGAGGATTAAAGTTAGAGATTGTACACCCACACGCATATTACATCAATACAATATATTATTTATTCCACGTGTCTCCATCCCCGAAGTTACGTGTGAACAGGGAGTCCAAACCCTAACTTTCTGTACACTTCTTCTTCCTCTTGCTCTCTACTTGCCATATTCCATATTTTTTCTTACTAACTTAAGCATCGGAGTTGGTGTGACAAGCATCACACCGATGTTCAGCTCGTTTTTGCAGGTTACGTCTTCTCCCTTCAAACAAATTCACGGTTTATTGTCACATGAAGGTCATTTGAGCTTCCTCTTTCGGAATTTTGGCATCAACATAATAGAGTTTGAATTTGAATTTGAACTAATTTTTAAGACTATTTAACTACGGATATAATTTTGAATTTTTTAGGGAGGAAATTTCAAAGTCCACGTTATCATTATTCCTTTTCTGTTTGGTGGGAGAGGAAAAGAGGTGGAGCCTATTTCTAGCATTTTTTTCCGATTAAAACTTTCCATTCACGTTAGTTACTTTTTTAAGAAAAAATAAATATTAGTCTGATTGTTAAAAAAAAACTTATATAATTGTCTCATCTTTGGAAGTTATACCAAACTAAACCAAAGTTTATTTTTTATTTTTTATTTTTTTTTAATTTTTAATAAATACTTTCATTAAAACCACTAATTGAAAATACAACCACTATCATCAATAAGAGAGAATAGAGGAGGGAATTCGCCTTTCTTCCCCTTCTTCCACGCAGGAGGGTCCTCTAGAAAGAGTCAAAAGAAAGGGAACAAGCTTGTTGAGCAACACAGTGGGTTGCTATGTTGGAGTTTCTCTCATAGTGACAAAAAGCTACAAAATCAAGAGCTAAGGATGAAGAAACAATGACTTCCACCAAAATTTTCAGCTATGTCAAGTCTTCAAAAACACCATTGATGACGTTGATAACCTTCGCAGCACCTGATTCCACTTCCAAGCCTATTTGATTTCGAGCGTAGGTAGTTGCAATACTTTTAATTCCTTCTAAAATTGTTTTCGCTTCAAGGGAGGATGTTCAACTTTTTCTCGATTTTTTTGCATGCCAACACAAATCATGGATCCATTTGAATCACAAACTATCCAATCAAAGCCTTCGCTTTTCGATTTGTCCATCCAATTCCAGTGATCCATAGCTGTCCAATTATCCCTAGAAAGATGATGAATTTGGAATGAAGATTCTCCACACCTCCTCTAGAGACTTTGCAATCCCATATAAGGTGGTTAGTGGATACAAAATTCTTCCACATGACAGATACATTCACTTTATTCCCCAACAGTTCGTCTTTTGATGGCCGTCCTTCGAATAATTGTTTTTTTTTTTTAATGATTTATAAAAGTTGTGAAATTTGGTGACCTATAATACTTTGGAAAAAATGATTTGCTCACATGTTAGGATTTGAGCATTTCGTGACAATTATATGTGCATGACATATGGAAAATATTTATCTCAAGTCATACGTTTACTAATAATATGAGTTATAAATCAAAGTTTTCAAATTTCAAGCTAATAAAATTTGCATATTGAATTTAGGGCCGGTTGCAAGAATAGCAATATGGACCAAAATAATTGCAAATCTAGCAACCCACAAAAAAAAATTGCAAAAATGGCAAAATCTAATAGTTTGTGTGTTGCATTTACTAAAATACCCCTCCAAATTTTCTTTCACTGATAGAAAGATTTTCTATCAGTGATAGAAATTTTCTATCACTGATAGATTCTATCAGTGATAGAAATTTTCTTTCACTGATAGATTCTATCGGCGATAGATATTTTTCTATCACTTGTTCGGTGTTCTATCAGTGTTTGGTTGTTGTTATTTGGTTTTCTATCAGTGTTTGGTTTTTGCTTTTCAGTGTTTGATTTCTATAATCGTTCGTTCTTGCTTTATTTTTCAATGCTCGATTTCACCATGTATCATCATCGCTGATAGAAACAAAAGATCTTCTATCACTGATAGAAGTGATAGAAAGATTTTCTATAACTCACGAAAAGTTTTTCTATCAGTCTCAGTGATAGAGATAGAAAGTTTTTCTATCACTCATAGAAAGATTTTCTATGAATGATAGAAATTTTTTCTATCAGTCATAGAAAAAATTTCTATAAGTGATAGAAGATTTCTATAAGTGATAGAAGATTTCTATCACTGATAGGTTCTATCAGGGATTGAAAGATTTTCTATCAAGAGTTTTCTATCATTGATAGAATATCTTTCTATCACTGATAGAATAGTAAAAAATTCTATCAGTGATAGAAATCTTTTATCACTGATAGAAAGCTTTTCTATCGGTGATAGAAAGTTTTTCTATCACTTATAGATTATATCGGTGATAGAAAGATTTTTATGGGTGGTCAGAGATTGAAAGATTTTTTATCAAAAGTTTTTCTATGATTTTCTATAAAAAGTTTTTTTTTATCACTGATAGAACCTATCTCAGTGATAGAAATCTTTTATCACTGATAGAAAAAGTTTTTATTGGTGATAGAAATCTTCTATTCTATCAGTGATAGAAACTTTCTATCACTGATAGAAAATTTTTCTACCACTGATAGAATCTATCAGTCATAGAAATATTAGTGATAGAAACTTTCTATCGCCGATAGAAAATTTTTCTACAACTGATAGAATCTATCAGTGATAGAAATATCACTGATAGAAACTTTATTCTATCAGTGATAGAAACTTTCTATCACTGATAGAATCTATCAGCAATAAAAAGACTTTCTAAAAGTAAAAAAAAAAAAAAAAAAAAAAAAAAAAAAAAAAAAAAACTGACGAGGAAGAAGAAGATGGACACACAGGGGCAATTTAGGAATATAAAAAATTAATTAAAAAATTTTGCCATATTTGCAAATATTTTTAAAAATTGCTATATTTGTAATTATTTACCTTCATGTTGCCACCCATTACAATTATCCTTGAATTTATGAACTTTTCAAGTGGTAAAAATGCATTATACGTGAATTAATGTATATTTCGTTTTATATATGGATTGCATATATACGTGAATGAATGCATTAATTCAATGTGTCATCTACACTCGAATAGTCATGTCCTATCGGCATAAAATGCACCTATTCAACTTAAAAGTTTAATTTTTAAATATATTTTGTAATTTGAAAATCTTAAGATAACCATCCTCATTCTTCCTAACATTTCTCAACATAAACCTAAATTCAAAGAGACATAATTTCGATTAAAGAACTAGGTGAGTAATTAAAGATTCTCTCCTGTCTCCTCATAGGTCTTACGTATAGATTTTATTTTAGTTTTTAAATTTTTAAATATTGTTATCTTATTCTTTAAATATTTATACATAAAAATAGTATTTTTTTCAGAAAAATATTAGTTAAAAAAGTTTACAGCAATTATTTCTTTTACAACATTATGGCAATTACTTAGACAACTTTTTTTTAATACACAGTCGAATAACTAAAAGAGTGCTAAGATTAGATAAAGAAAGGAGAAAGGCTACAAAGAGAGTAGCTTTTTTTTTTTTTTTTTAATAAAAAATATCAAAAAATAAAAAATTACATGTTTGTTATCCAATCCAAAATTTATTTTATGTTTTTAGATTAACTAAATTCAACAAATATAACATATGTTTTCGGTTTATAAATATATTATTAAACACAATTTGATCCATGGTTTAAATTGAGATCCAATTTTTAACCGCCAAAACATGAAATCACTTTTTTTTTTTCGAGTTCAACAACAATTGAGGGTGGGAGGTTTCAAACCTTTGACCCATTGATCGAGGGTACAATA
Source organism: Luffa acutangula (assembly GCA_036850905.1). Lineage (NCBI taxonomy): Eukaryota > Viridiplantae > Streptophyta > Magnoliopsida > Cucurbitales > Cucurbitaceae > Luffa > Luffa acutangula. The sequence goes on from CM072094.1 coordinate 44,748,510, forward strand.
GCTATGCTCACTTTGGCTATGAAATCACCTTCCTCAATAATCAAATACCAACTAGTTGTGACAATTCATTTTCGGGCCTTTTATAAATATATAAATTATAAGAGCTATCTTCAAAAAATAAAAATAAACAATAAATATAATAAATTAATAAAAGAGCTTTCATGGAACAACTAACTTTTTCATAATTTTTACAAATGATATGATGTTCTCTCATTTAGGCTCAAGCCTCCCACACCTTTGTTTAGGTCTCATACGTAGAAATAGTTATTATTGTCTATTTCGAGTCTAAATTCATATCACTCTACTTTTGTTTTCATCTAAATGATTTTTATCGATACTCAATTATCTTTCTCCTTCTATAACCATTTGATAGTAACAATCGAGGTGAAACTTTGGTAACTCTCATTTTAAAAGCATTCGAAATAATATAGGAGTTTGTTAAAACCTACCAAACTCTTTGCTTAAAAGTAAATAAATAAATAAAACTGATTTAAATTTTATAAACAAATTTATTTTTTATTTTGTATTTTATTTTTTTTCTGATCTATCTCATTCATTAAATTATTAAATCAATACTTTAAAAGTGGCATGACAAATTCCGATCCGCAACTACATCGATATGAAAAAGCATTGCGATTTCAAACTGAAACAGTTCGAGAATCAGAAATCATCAGAACTAGGCCAGTGTAGATGCTTGAATCAACACGATCGAGCATCGGTTGCTACAAGAACATTTCAACTAGATTTAGGTCATTTTTGATATACAAGTACTACAGAATCAACAAATTACGCCATAGAAACTGACAGAACTATCCGCCGACGGCGGATTGCAGAGAGATTTCGAAACAACAACCGATAGATCGAATTCACCATTCAGATCGGTTCAATTTTGTTCACCAGAGCTTTTAGCATTGCTTGGATGGATTTTCGAGGAGGAGAAGGAGCCATTGGTCTGTTTCACTGATCCGTCAGTGTACGAATCGGTACTCCTCTTCTTTTCTTGTTCTTCCTTCTCCATCATCTTCTTCAATTTCCCCTTGTTCGTTTTCCTCATTACGTAAGCTTCGGCAAGAGAGTGGTACATGGCGTCGGTAGGTTTGATTATTAGGAAGCGAGAGAGGATATTGGTTGAGGCGAGAAGAGGGAGATTTATAGGGGGAGAAATTGCAGTTACTTGAAGGGGAAGAAAAGCGACGACGAAGAAGAAGATGATGTTGATGAAGACGACATTACAGTAATGTCGTGTGTTGATCTTGATAGTGAATGTGGCCGACTTGTCGTTCGCGCTTATACTGGAGTGGAGTCAATGCTTCTATGGACTTGGTCACCAAGCAAAGCAAAAACGGCGATTCCTTTCTGAAGGTATTTAATCCAAACAAAAGTTTGAAATTTGGTTTTTAGTGTTGAAACTTGCAGAGTTCTAAATTTTGATTAGGGGTCTGAAAGACGTGTTTGGAGTAAACTAAATATGAAATTGTTGAGGGAAATTGTTGATAGACAAGTGTCAGTATGAGTTTTTAGAAATAAACTAAATATGAAATATTTTTGTTTTTATTTTTATTTCTTTTGCTAGTAATATGAAAGTGGACATTTTAGTTTTAGTTCATACGAATCTGTCAATTTATTCCTGCATTGCACGTATGACAGCAACATGAAAATTGGCTTGGCGGCCAAGCAAAACTCAGGGTTGATTTTTCTTTGCCATCCATACATGTCAATTTCAAGATTTCCTCCACTTGTTTAGAAAAATTATTCAAAGAGGTCACCCCCCACAAAACCATCCATGTACATGTACGTCTTAAAATTTGTCTACTACCTAATAACTATATAAACTCAAGATTCTTCTGCCATTTCTCTCTCATACATTTTCAACAGTACAAAACTACCGACCTAATTGTGACGGTCTCTTCAAATAACTTCTCCAAAAATGGGATATCTTGAAATTGTTGTCACACATTTGATTATGGATGCATAAATTGACACTCATATGAACTAAACTAAAAAGTTCATTTCTCTCCTATACATCCGACGGTGCAATACTATCAATCTCATTATGACAGCTTACTCGAATAATTTCCCTAGTAGGGGAGGAAATCTTGAAATTGACATGTATATGACAACGAAAATCAACTCCTTGGAACAACACATGTAGGGGAGGAAAGCCAATTTTTATGTTGTTGTCACACATGCAACAACACATGCATAAATTGACACAGTCATATGAACTAAAATAAAAAAATTTACTTAAAATTGTCAACCTCATTGTAGTCACCTTCTTAAATAATTTATACCTTTTTTATACTTTAGAATTTAGATTGGAAAAACCATTTTCCCTTATTAATTTATATTATGGGGTTCTAATTTCATCCACCTTGACGTAAATAAGTAATACTTTTTTTAAAAAGAAAAATCATGACTAGTGATGAACCTTTTTGTGTTTGAATAAAATTATTTATTATTATTATTATTATTATTTAAAAAAATGAGTTCAAGAACAATTTCTTGATCGAACCATCAACCTTTAAAATAACTATAAACAACTTATCCGATAAGCTATGTTTGAACTGACTTATAGCTATATTTTAGTATTTGAGTATGAGTAAGAATTTACACACTTCTTTACCTATTTAATTTTGTAGCAAGGTTTCTAGTCTTTTTGTGATTTGGTTTGAACATTGTTGTTGTTTTGTTTGGAGTGTTTCATTGGTTTATCTTTAAATACTTTATACGTCTGTGAATAACTTTTAAATTTGACTTAGAAGACATTAATGTCACAATTTAGAGTTGAATTACATGGAAGTGTAAGTTTAGTGTAGCTGTGAACTAAAAATGACATTTTGCTTGAAAATTATAATATTTTTAGTTGAGTGAGTGCTTACCTCATCCCAGAATTACATTATTATAAAACAGGGAAGCATTTTGTGAGAGCTGCAAATAGAAGGCTGCCAGAGCCAACTGTGTATAGGTATGTTATTCAGCATAAAGTATCTATGAATCTGTCTTTTCTTTTTCTCAGGTAATGCTTAATAGTAAGGTTCCATTAATTAAGAGAGTTCTTGGATTGGATTTTTTTTTTCTCTGGTCATATATCTTCTATTCATCAAAATTATGTACTTTTTGATTCATCAACACTATATTTACACTCATTTCTTGTTATACAACATTGCCAAGGTGAAGAATGGAAAACCATATATTGATTATTTGCACACAACAATAGCCAATTGCTCCCATCTAATGAGTTTCAGGAACTAGATACAGCTTTTGACATTCATCAATCATATGGACATCAAGAATTTTACCTCCATCTTCTGATAATATACAACATTCACCTGGAACTTGTAGCTGCTCTGATGATTCTTCGATGAGCTCTTCAATAGTGAGTGGAACCCATAGCATAATTCCAGGTCTTCTGTTTTCTTTAGGATCCCATGGGTGGAAGGGGAACACGGTACATTTCTTTGAGTGTTTTCTCTCTGTAAAAATAACCAATGTTATCTTCCTTTGTCATGAGAATCAATCAAAATTCAAATTGGACCATGTGTTTTAAGCTACTTCACCAAAATTCAGTCATGTGTTGAGCTATATCAATCAAAATTCAAATTTGACTTTATTCACTCAGCTGAACCAATCACATGACTGATTACAAATCTTTTTATTGCTAGTGGAAATGTAAATGTCCTTTGGACATAGTTGATAGGAACACGGTTTTTCTTTAATCACAGCCGCAAGAATCAAGATGTGATGAAAATTAATCCAAAAAAAAAAAAAAAGTGAAGAAATTAGCTCAACAGGTTTGCTTTGTGCTTATCATTTTACACTTTGTTTTCTTGAGAAATTGTAAAATACTAAAATCAAGCTCAATTTGCTTATGACTTGTGCAGTATATGGATGAAATAGGAATAGAGAATAGAATAGGTCCGAATAATACCTGTGAATTCTCGAGAGGAATAAGGGGATTCTGACAACTGAGAAGCTTTTGCCTCTTCCAAGAGCTTGAGCAGATTTTTGTTTCCACAAACCCGGCCTTCATCAAGCGGGGTGTTTCCCCATCTGCAGTATTGAAATGACCACAGAGATGAAGAAATTGTTGATACAACATGGAAATAAAAGGAACATATGCTTTTTTAATATTTTAAGGAAATGCTTTTCCCCAAGCTTATAAAGAATATGACGTGCATAAAAACAACTCCATTTTGTCTTAAGAAGTACTCCACAGAAGCAACAAATATTATAGAGTAGCACAGTGGAAGTGGTTGTGCAAGTAGGCTCCATCATTGAACCACAATGTATTTATAGATGTTAGGCAAGCAAAAAACATAAGTACTACGTTCTATGTGCATACCTGTCCTTTGAGAAAACACTAGCCCCTGATTCTAAAAGCAACTTTGCCATCAAATGTAGCCCTTGTGAGGCAGCTATATGCAGCGGAGTTCGGAAATCGTAATCTTTGGAGTTGGGGTCAATGCCATAACACAGTAATCTCTTAAGAAGATCTGAATCACCCCTTGAAACTGCAGTACAGAGGAAGGTTCCAGCATTCTCAACCTTCAATGAAGCACCTTGTTTAGAAAGCAAAACAGCAACTTGATCGTTCCCGTTCTTAATGGCTTCCATTAATGGTGTATTGCCAAAGTTATCTGGGACAAAGGTCAGAGCAAACATCACAAAACAACATTACTAAGGTAAAAGAGAAGGAGAAACCTCAAAAACTTGCATTCTACCGTATACTAACCTTTAAGGTCAATGTTTACTCCTCCCTGAATTAGGAAAGCAACTATATCCTCGAATCCTCTGGATGCTGCAAGATGCTGTGGAAAAACAACTAAATGTTTAGCCAAAGTAGTTCAATATCATCTCTATTAAATCTATGAATCAAGTATCCTCTGTATTCAAGGATGAATCTGAAAAGTGAAAACTCAAAAGAGTCTACTCCATACCAAAGGTGACCTTCCATCATAATCTGTCTTGTTTGGATCGGCTCCAGCTCGAATGAGACCTTTTAGTTGGTATAGATCTCCATGATAAGCTGCACTGTTAACCTTGAGAGCTAGTTCAGCTTCTTGCTTACCAATATGAAATGTGATATCTGACTCCAATTGCTTAACTCGAAGGTTTGATTCCTTTCCCTACAGATATGAAATCCTCAGTTGTGTTACAGATACGTTCTGACTGAAGTTCTTGAAGTTAATTAAGGAAGAAATGCAACTCAAAACTACAGCTCTGAGTAAAATAATCCAACAACTTAAAATCAAAAAGTATATTAGTGAATTATGTTACCTCTAGAAGGTTGTTCAAGATTTTCCTCCCGTCGTAAAAGTATATGTCAAGGATATTTGTAAAGGACTGCTTATCAAGGCGCAAGAGCCTACACAAATCACACACTCGAACTGTATAAGGTTGAGGGATATTGCAAAGAATTGATATCTCCCCAAAAGTGCTGTTGGGCTGTAGTAAAGATATGGTCTCTTCCGAACCATCTTGTCCAATGCCCACTTCCTCCTGCGGAAATATGGTTAATTTCATTAGGAATATCAGCATTTTCTTGTTAAACATTACGGTCAACAATATTCTTTTTGGCTCCTCTAAGGACAATAGAAAAGGACATGTGGCTGGATCGGAGTATATGAAAGTATTAAAAATGGAATATTGAAGGTATGTAGAACCAATCAGATGCAGATATTCCTCTCAAGCGTAACTTTAAGCAACAAAAGAAGCCGAGATTAATCAAATTTCTTTTCCCGATGTTCCTAAGCTAAAACATTGAATCCAAATTCAGAAACTACCTCCCCTCCCCTGAAAAGTATACACAAGTTCTTTTGCTTTCAAATAAAACAACATTTTTGTAAAGCTAAAAATGAGGGGACGGGGAGATTGGGGAATAGATGAAAAAGTCAACAGCACTTTTCTTTAAGAACCAAGGAATTCCTATTTTCATTACAGCAGGATGAAGATAAAAGAGGATATTGAGACCCAAAAATTTATAAAGAAAACACCAATTGTGGAAAAAATGGTATCAGCAAAATAAATAATTGGAAGCAGATAATATGACAAGTGGACTCATTCAGAGTATGAGCCTTGGGACGAACACAGACTTTTGGGGAAAAAAAATGATAAGTAGGCTCATACCAGCTCACCATGACAGACAAAATAAAGTTGATCAACTACATTTCCTTGCTCCATTATCACCTCTCCAGGGAGAAAAAACTCCTCATGGAGTTTAATAACCTACAATGAAACCAAAGAAATAACATGAACAAGTTAAATAATTTCTTGAAAAAATCAATCATCTGCTACAAACTAGAAAAGAACATGCTTACTATTTGATTGATGAACTCTGGAGAGCATCCTCTAAAAAGAGAAACATTCTGAATATAAGGCAAGTATAATGTTTGGGAAATCTGCACAAAGTGAAATATTGTCATGCTAGCAATCCATGCACATTTATGCACTGAAGAAAGAATAGAAATCCAACCCTGATGTGAATATGCAAATATTACTCTCTTCTCACTCCAAACCCTGAAAACCCAACTACTTCTGCTTCATCCCAAATCAAACATATGATAAAGAAAGTGAAAAGAAAGCCAAGTGTTCTCTAATGCTATTGCTTTGATAAACGAATTGTTTCCTGTTATAACACTATTTACCATGTGTAAACTAAATTATGTAAAATTGAAAATCAGTGTTTACCTTAGCACGGATTGATATTGGGATGTCCTGTAGAACAGTAGCCTCAGTGTAGCTACTTTCATACTGTAAACGTAAGTGACCTTTGATCTGATCACGGAGATCCCTGCCAAGTCTATTTCTGTTCATGTATTTCATTACATCTGCCATTTTATCCCTGAATTTTACCGTCTTGGATCCTTTTACAATCAATGCAGTCATGTTACCAATCAAGTAAGCACCGATAACCATGTCAAATGACACATAAATCATTATGAATATCATTTCCCTCAAGTTGACCGCATGTATATCTCCATAACCTGTTCACAAAAAAAAGAAAAGAAAAAAAAAGTAAGGATTAAGGAAGAATAGAGCAGAAATAAATTTAACAGAACAGCAATGTGTAGAATTTCACTTCCAGATGTCAGCAAATAACCAACAAAACAGGAAACTATAATCATTTCAGTTAAACAGAATATGCATCAACAGTTTTGGAGATACATGGATTGGGAACAAAAAAGGAAACTATAGCCATTTCAGTTCTTGCAGTCCCACTTGATTGGTTCAAAAATTGTCATTGAGGAGGTTGAGAAGGTACTTACCAACAGTGGCCATAGTGACAATGGCAAAATATAAGGATGTGGTGTAGCGTTTCCATAAGTCAATATCTCTGAAATTTGCGTAACTGTAATCTCCCAACTTTAAGCTTCCAATCCATGTATACCCTTCTTCAGAAGGAGGAAGAGTAGTTGCCAAATAGTAAAAGATGCAGGCCGCAGTATGTGTGCAGTAAAGTTCAACAACAAGGAGCTTGACAATTCTAGTGAACATATAATTAATACGTATATCCTTCTCCATCGTCTTAAAAAAAGCATCAACTTTCCGCACCCGGAATAACCTTATCCATAGGAGGTATCTCACCTCCTCTCTCCTCCCACAAGCCTGTTCGAACAGGTGTAGAACATTGTTAAATACAGTATCCCTAGAGACATTAAGAAGTGTGCAATGTTAATATCAACTTTCTTTAATAATATTTTCCATTTCTGTGAACCCCCATATTGTCTATTACTCTATCTTTACAGTTAAGAATTAGCTTGTACAGTATACACCTCGACTATTATCATAGGACCTATTATCATAGGACAACTGTCTCATCCTATTACATTTGGTTTATAGTTAAGAGGAAGTATTAAAACAAGTAATGCTACCAAAAGTGTATTGTAAGTAAATATATCCATGCAAATTATAACTCAGAGACCCCTGAAGAGCCTAATGTATGAACCAAACGAAGTATTCAAGTTTCAACAGTCAACAGTCCATAACATTTTTCATCTATGCCAGTTGTAATACATGAAGAATATTCCAAAGAAACTTTCCTCATTGTAAATTCAAGAAGATGGAAATTTAAATAAAACTGAATCGTAACCAACAAGAAAGAAAATTCCAAAGAAACTTTTTTCATCTATGCCAGTTGTAATACATGAAGAATGATCATGAACCACACCAATTAATATAATAAAAAAAGATACGGGAAATTGGGAATTAAAAGTACTTGGGGAAAAAAACACAATCGTCAACAAAAGAATGTGTTAAAAGAACATCTTAATATCAGTAAAAACAAGACCCCTAATTATAAACTGTCTTAGGTAGACGCTTTTAAGAAAGAATTAAGGAATGCTTCGATAGAGTGTCACCTTATAAATAATGTCCCAGGGCATACAACTAAGCACATCAGTCACAAAAGTGGATTTCAAGTACCTGCAAAACAAAAAAAGAACACATCAGGTGAAATTCTCTATATATGGACAATCAAACAGTGAATATCAATTCATAAGAGATCATTATACAGACCCAAAAACAGTGTGACAATGCAAGTGAAAAAGGAATAATAAGAAGGAAAGATTAACTGACTTAAGTGCTATTGGAGTGCGCTTATAGACCATTCGATAAGTCTGACTATCTCTGTAGGCGAGGAAGAACTGGAAAACAATGTCAACGAGGAAAGCAAATTGTCCAGCAACGTCGAGTATAAATAGATTCTCTGGTAATCCCCTGAAGAATCCAAATTCCATGGGTGTGAAGAATGAAGAGTACACTGCCCATATCAGTATGAACTTCGTCCAAGCTCTATACCACCTGCATCAGATTTGGTATTGTTTAAGAACTTGAGTTGGTCATTTCATGTCACTAAACACTTCATGCAGAGACTGAAAATTTTCAAGGTAGTATGAAAAGTAGTGGGTTTCACGAAACTGATAAAAATTGGAATTTTTTTTACTCAATTGCAGAGATGGAGGATTTATTCAAAATCATCTCAAAGAGAGATTCTTTCATGAAAACAAAGTCTTTTCAATAGTTCTTTTTCTTTCTCATCATTTTCATCTCATGCAATTTCGACCACGAAAATTTGTACCCGTTGGTTCAATATTCCCTCCAAGATTTGTACCATAAACTTGGTATTGATATTGATTTCATTGACAGAAAATTGATATGTAAGATCAATTTGAAATAAATCTACGTCTTGTGAAAATCTTTTTCATGTTAAAATATTGTAGATTTAATTCAATTTAACGCAAGTGAAAATCAAAGAGTTCTAAACAAATGTGTCTAATATACAAATCTAATTACTCAACAAATTAGTAACATATTGGTTAGGCTTGGATTTATGTTTTTATTTTTAATATTTGAATATTTTTATATTTTTGGTTGATTGAAATAACTAAAGCTAAATTGAACCATTTCGCCCCTACGGCCCCTTATTATAACAAACACTTCAAAGTACAAGCAGCACATCTGGATAGGATGTGAACTGAGTTGGAATCTATAAAGAAAGGACCATTTTTGTGGGTCTTGTCTCTATTGATCAAGGGTCATTTGTAGACACAATTTTTTAAAAAAAAAAAAAAAAAAAAAAAAAAAAAAACTAAAAAAAGATAAGTTAAAAATCACTTTTGGTTCCTAAACTTTCATGAAAATAACAATTTGGTCCATGAACTTTGATTTGTTACGATTTAGACCATGTACTTTCATTTTTGTAACAATTTAATCCTTGAATTAAGTAACAATTTAGTCCCTATACTTTCAAATTAGTAACAATTTAATCCTTGTTGCAAAAATATTCATCAAAATGAAAATGTCGATTTTTATTATTTAATGATTAAACTTTGTAGCTTATTAACATATTGGGTCCCAAATTAGTTTATTAATCTATCTCGGTAAAAAAATTCATTAAATCTTTATATTAATTTTTCACAATAGGGACTAAATCGTTACAAATTTGAAAGTATGGAGATTAAATTGTTACTTATTAAAGTTTATGGACTAAATTGTTACAAAGTTGAAAGTACAAGGACTAAATCGTTACAAATTGAGAGTACAACGACTAAAAATGATTTTTAACCTAAAAGATAATAGTTTTAAAAAAATCAATGTCATATTTAAACTTAATAAGCTAATTATATAGTTTACAACAAAAAAAAAATACCATTTACCCTAAACAAAATTCAACTATTTCAGCTAATCATCCAAATTAAAAAGTTTGTTTGTTCAACAAAAACTTGATCAATTACTCTTAAGACGATCCACGTGTTCTTAAGATCGGATCGAATCCAAAAGGTTCTGCCCCCTGTTGTTCTTTTTAAGTTTCAAAACCAAAATTTGCAGCTTCTTCCACTGCCATTTAAAAGCTGTCTAATTGCGACAATTTCCACTATCTTTGTATCAACGTGGCAATCTTACCCAAAAGTTAGCCAACAACCCATGATATGATATGAGCAAAATTAGCCCATATAAGTTGACCTTTTGACAGTTATAACTGTTTACTCAAACTTTTCTATACAAAATCATAATTTTCCCTAAAAAGGAAAACACACTAAACTTAAAAACACCCAAGAAAAAAAAAAAAGAAAAAAGCCACAGTATCAAAAAGAAAGCGACAAAAGGAAAATGTACTTTAATTTATAATTGTTTGAGTTTCTATATATATATATTAGTTCAACGACATTTTGAGATGGGGGATTTGAGGCCTCTTGTTCGGAGTACATGTCAGCTTTGTTTTGACTTTTACCCAAACGTATATGACTCATTTGGCAGGATATTTCGAGATATAAAATGCTAAGTGGAGAAGTTGGGCAGCCTTTCCAAAATGGAACTAGAAAAATCCAATTCGAAATGCCCATATTTTCAAAACACATTAACATATTCTCACATTTCAGATATAAAATCTGAAAACAAGAAAAAAAAAAAATACTAGACCAGATCTACAAGAAACCCATAAATAAAGAAATAGAGTTACTGTTTCCTAGACCCACTATGAGATCATAAGAGGCCCCGTCTAGGACGATTATATTATATTAGTAAGAATTCAGAAAACATTTATATTATTTCCAAGTAACTTCCATATATATATATATATATATATATACTATATAGTATTTTATTAATACCCAAGGCAAATAAAACTTGAAATATGATTTTAAAAACTAGTTAAAAAAACCAAAAAATTACTCCTAAAATGTGGGGGCAGCGGTGTCAAAGGGCCAGCTTAGGTTATACATGTGAGCTGTGACCAAAGTGACAGCACAACCATATATTATTTTTATGTGACCCTGACGGTTCCCCCAGCAATTACGATTTAAATGTCAAAACCTATGTTCCTTTAATTAAAATCTAACCGTCCATCTGCAGATCTCTCAGTTGTCTTTTTCCCAATCGCTTCGAGTTTTGCCAAACAGAGCGTGGCCACACAAATTTTAAAAGTTTAACTGCTTCCACCGCCACGTGTGTGAGCCGTTTCGTCTCAAGTTAAAAAGTTAAAAGTAATTACTGCGGGGTAAAATCGTCCGCAAAATCATTCCAACATTTCGAATAATTCCTCCAAAAATGGTAGACTTTTAGTTTAAGTGATAACTATAAGTCCTCAAAAAAAAAAAAAAAAAAAAAAAAGTGATAACTATAAGATATAGTTTTATTTTTTAAAAAAAATCAAAACTTATTTTAAGAAAATATCAAATAGATATTTAAATTTCCAATTTTATGCTTATTAAAGTGTATTTGATAATTATTTGATTTTTTAAAAATTAAACTCATACTACTTGAATCTGCCGTAAGTTTCTTTGTTTTTGTTATAAAAACAAAAACCTAATGAATTTTTGAAAACTAAAGAAAAAGTAATTCTCACCAACTTTATTTTTGTTTTTTAAATTTAGTTAAAAATTAAAATGTTTTTTTATCCAAGATGAAAATTATAAGAAAACATATCACCTATATGATATTTTTAAAAAATCTACAAAAACTATTAAAATACAATATTTAATTTTATATCATGTCATTTAACTTAATAAACACAAAAAAAAAAAAAAAACTTAAAGTGGACCTATCAAACATAAACTAAAAATTTCATATACTAAACTTTTTTTTTATAATACTAAATTTCTAATTTAAACTTTAGAACTATAAAAAAAAAAAAAAAAAAAGAAAAAGAAAGAAAACTTTAGAAAAATATAAAAAGTAAAACAAATATATATTTTTTAAAACGTGTTAGTGGAATTTATGAATACCGAATAGTAGTTTTTTTTTTTGAGAAAATACCGAATAGTAGTTATTAAGTGCATTGCAATAATAAATAATCGACCAATTAAAATAACAACAATAATAATGAACTTCTAAAAAAAAAAAAATTGAATTCGAATCGAAGGCGGAAGTGGTTTTCCGACGACGACGGAGATTTCTGGAATAGGGATATTGTTCCGAGGAGAGTCGCAATCGCAAAAAGGCAAAATCGCAACGTTTCAAAATTCTTCGAAACAGTTTTCGAATTGAGGTTCGAGAAAAGCGTACGTACCTGCTGTCGGGGTGAATAACGAGGCACTTAATGCCATTGATGAGATTTTCACGGCTAAATCCTCTGCGAGTCGGCTCAATCCTCAACTGTTTCTGAATCAGATTGAATCGGCTCCCTCGCGACGATATTATCCGTTCACGAACGCTCTCGACCTTGTATTCCTCCTCATCGGAATCCGGCCGGCGGCTTCCGTCCTCCTCTCTTCCGCCGCTTCCGGTCATCGTCGTCTCGGCCGCCTCAACACATAAACAATCGCCGATTCGATTTCACCGGAATCCCAGCTCGTTGTTCACCCTGCATCATTTGCGAACAGGTGAAAGGTCGAAGATCTACATCTCCGATGAAAGGAAAAGGAAAAGAAACGCGAACTCAATCGCTGAACTTAATGTTCAGCTAGAAGGTTCGCGAATATTGAGACGGCCATGGATTTTGAAAACGAAATTGAAAGAAGCTAACCGTGCAGAATCGATCGCTTTAAAGCTATTGATTGTGTGTACAGATGGAATCACGAGGAAAATGAGAGGAAAATTTCGGAAAAATGAACACACGCAGTTCAGATTTTCACGGAGATCTTTGCGGCGATGGCTAAAGCGGGAAAGAGAAAATGCAGAAATTAAAAGGGGGAAAATCGGATAAGAATTTTTTTTTTTTTTTTTCTTTTAAAAGTTTAAAATCTTCGATATTCGATAATGAAGTGATCGACATCTTGGCGAATATCGAGGGTTCGAATTCGAATTTATAGCTATGATTAGGTACATTTTTACTTATTATTTTAATCTCCAATCCGTTCTTACTTCTTATACATTTTTTTAGAATTTTGGGGGGGGTTTTCGTTTCCTTTTAATTTTATTATTGGCTAAATTATAAAAAATACCCTGAACTATGGGGTTTGTTTCAAAAATGCCTCTAAACTTTCAAAAGTTTCAAAAATACTCTTGAACTTTGAAAAAATATTTCAAAAATATCATTGTCGTTAATTTTTTTTGATGGAAACCGTTAAAGTTTCAGTCTAAAAAAATACTCTTGAACTTAAAAAAAAAATAATTAAAAAATACCTTTATTGAAAAATGTTCTTCCGTAAATTCTAATGGTTTCTATCCAACAATTAACGACAAAGGTATTTTTGAAACAAATTAAAAAGTTCAAAGGTATTTTTGAAACTTTTCAAAGTTTAGGAGTATTTTTTAAACAAACCCATAGTTTAGAGATATATTTTTTTTTATATATAATTTAGCCTTTATTGGTATATTTAGATTTAAATATTATTTCAGTTATAGTGCAAAAAAGTTATTTGACTTATCGTTGTTATTTATTTATTTATTTATTTTTAGAAAACAGACCAAAGAAGAACTAATATAAAAGGCAAAAACATTCATATTATGGGTTGTATCTCTTGAATGAGGATGCAATGTTTTCCCAAAGGAAAATCTAATGAAACTTTAGAATGCCTCGCACTTTGAGCAAGAAATAATCGACATGTGTGTGACTATGTTTCCATTTTGAGAGGTTAGTAAAAACCCCTTTATGTGATGACTCTTTGAAAGATGTTTGAGGTGATGGATTAGAGGATCAATCACGTTATAATGCTAGTTCCCACCATGTAGTAGATTCTAAACTATTTTAGAACTTACCTTTGCCTAAATCGAATAAATACTCATATCTATAGTTAATTGGACTCCACCAACTAGTGTTTGTGCTCTCACTCACTCCATTGAATAACACGTCCTCCTAAAATTCTCTAATGTTGTCAGCATCTTGATCATCCTTTAAGTTTCAAATAATCATACCAAAACTCATATCTCCATTGAGTATCGTTGCATCCACATTCAATTTGAAAATAATTGTGGGGTGGTTGGATGTAAGAGGCAAACTAGTGACTGCATTGTTCCTATTATTGTACGAAGTCTATAAAGTCATCACAAAAATCGCCATGTTAATCTTGAAGAAGCATCTCCTGAGCTTTGCAAAAGAGATCAAGAGGATCAAATAAATGATAATGACGAGGTTTTTTTTTTTTTTTGGACAATGTAATGACGAGAGTTTGCACTAGGCTCCAACGAGTCTAATGCTTATTTACCTTCTTTAAAAAAAAAGTGTTTTTAAACATTACTTTTTAACCAATCATTTAAGAAAAATTTAAACTTTAAACATTGGTTTATGTAACATCTTTTTTTTTTTTTTTATCTACTTAATAAACAAAAAGTTGTTTGTCAATTTGGACATAATGGATTACACACATAACTTTGATCATAAACTCAATCTTTCAACCTCTCACATATTGAACTAAAAAAAATATATATTTTTAACCTAGTTTAACATTTAAAATAAAATATCTATGGATGATATAAATCTTTTATATCTATATATTATTTTGTTTCTTCACTTTAAAATAAAATTAACATTTTATTTTAATTCAATAACTTAATACCTAAAAAAAAAAAAAAGATAGATGTTTGAATTTGTATGTTGTTGAAGTCAGGAAAAAAAGTTGAATACTTTTTTTTAATATTCATAAAATGTTTTCACTGTATTTAATTAGAAACCTTAAATCATCTCTTCTTAATCTAATTTATATAATTTAAAAGATGTAAATTCATGTAGTATGTCAGGTGAATTTATGTAGCTGTTAAACGCAACATATCATTTAAAAAAAAACGCAACATATAAATTAACTAAGAAGAATCAAATTTATTTTTTAAAATTTAATATTGAAAATTTTAAAAGACAAAAATTAAAATAGATCTCATAGTTAAGGCCCGCTTGATAATCATTTGGTTTTTAAAAATTATGTTTGTTTTCTCTCAATTTGTCATGATTTTCATTGTTGTTAAGTAGACATTTGAGATCTTAGCCAAATTCCAAAAACAAAAACAAGTTTTTGAAAACTATTTTTTTTTTCTCAAAATTTGACTTGGTTTTTGAAAACACGGAAAGGTTGTAGATAACACAACAAAGAAAGTTGTGGGTGAAAGTAATGTTTATTAGCTTAATTTTAAAAAACCAAAAATCAAAAACGAAATAATTATCAAACGGAGCCTTAAAAAATTAAAATAGAGGAACTTACTTAACACGATAGAAATATATATTACTTTTTTTTTAAGAAGAAAAGAAATATGTATTACTTTGCCCAATGTATTGCTAGTTTTATTTGCATTTTTTATCATTTAAGAGAAATACTTTGAATATTATAAAGCAATGGTTTGAAACCATCATGTTTACTCCAAGAAAATCAAAATTAAGGAATGACTAGAATTAAAATTTTTATTCTCAAAATGTAATAAATTGATAAGATTGAAAGAGAAAAATTTTATTCTCATAGTAGAATCAATTGATGGGACGCACTACCAATTTAGGAGTCGTTACCCCGTAAAATGGATAATTTCATTCCTCTCCAAAACTCGAGTGGATCTCATTCCTATTCCTTATTAGTAGACCCCACTACTTTTTCAATAATAACTTTACAACTATTATCTTTTTCTCCTCGCCCTTAACAAAATTATAAAAATTATAAATTTATATTTGAAGTTCTGAATATTAAATTTTAACTATTAAATTTTTTTTTTAGAAGTATTAACTATTTATTATTTAATTTTTTAAGATCAAATATTTTTATTATATAACATATATAAATAAAAAATGATTTATACACTTCTTTTTTTTTTTTTTGAAAAGATGATTTATACACTTCTAATAAGAAAAATAATTTGTTAAGATCAAATATTTTGATTGTTATCGTTAAATTATTAGTATATTATATAATAATGCCTTGTAATTAGTTTAGAAAATTGTTAGGATATTCTAGTAATTATCATAGTATTTTTTTTTTTTTAAAACTAATTATCATAGTATGTTTAATTCAAGTTTCAATTTTTAACAATTATCTAGCAAACAAAATCGATAGGTTTTTTATTTCGATTACCAAGTAAACAACATCAAATGAATATCATTTTAAATCCGATTGATTTTTATTCCAATTCATAACCAGGTAAAAGAGTTAAGAATATTATAAGATTGTTATTATCCTTTTTTCATGAAACAAGATTGTTTCATCTGACTTTGAGTAGGTAAGTAATTAACTGTCCCCTTGTTTTTTATTATTTTTTTTTTAAATAAGTCGATGTCTGAAAGTTAATTATTGTAAATTTAGTAAAAATAGAAAAAAAAAAAAAAAAGAAAAGGGAAAAAAAAGGTAAGAAAAGGGTTCTAAAAATATATCTATATAAAAAAAGGAAAGAAAAGGGTAAAATCTTTCTTTTGAATAATTTCATTTTAAAAGGGCTAAATTACATTTTAATTTTTAAATAAGTGACTTCACCTCCCTTACATTTATTTCCTTTCCGTGACAAGTTCAAATTATCTTAATTTATTTTTCAATAGTACTAATTATTTTTTGTCAAATCATTCTAGTTTTAAAAATTCAAAGACAAAGTTTTTTTCAAAAAAAAAAAAAATTCAAAGACAAAGTTAGATGTGGAACTATTAGTATAAATAGATAGAAAATAAGATTACAAATATTTTGATTTCATGACATCCTATTTTAATATTATGTTAAATCAATGTTAGTTTCGATAAAATTGAAGGTTAAATATCTTACTCCCGTGAACTAAAAAAAAAAAAAAATCTTACTCCATATTTATGGACTGAAACTATGATCTAATTATTTAAACAAATAACAACTAATCATATAAGTTAAATTGTAGTCTATATATATATAAAAGTTAAATTGTAAATTTAGTCTTATAATGGTATCAATTTTTCTCTTAATTCTTTTTTTGAAAAAATTAATGACATTACTGAATTTTCAATTACAATTCTATTTAATCCTGTCATCACACCATCTAATATTTATTTATTTTTTTGAAAATACATCATCTAACTAAATTTATGGCATAGTATGCTTATTAAAAAATGACATTGACTTATTTAACCTGGCATGGTAGTCATATAGCAAAGTAACATGAATAGATGAAAAAATAAAGTGTTTTTTTTTTTAAGAAAAAATAAAGTGTTATAGTACAAGATACCTCTCTTTTAAGAAATGGTCTCAACTATTGAACACAATTTCCCCTTTTTATAAAAATTATCTCATATATCTCACTTATTTGTCACCATGAGAGTAGGAGCCCGTTTGGAATACATTTTAATTTAAATGTTTTTAAAGTGTATATATTTTTTTTTAAAAAATTGTTTAAAATTAAAACACTCATATGTTTGGTTATATTTTCTCACAAGTGTTTTTATACACAAGTTATTATATACTTAAAAACTCTTTTAAAAAATTTGGTCTCAAGTGTTTCTCACAAAATGGTTTATTTTATTGGCTAAATTATATAAAAAAAATACCCTTCAACTATGGGGTTTGTTTAAAAAATGCCCCTGAACTTTGAAAAGTTTCAAAAATACCTTTGAACTTTGAAAAATGTTTCAAAAATACACTTGCCGTTAATTTTTTTATGGAAACCGTTAGAATTTACGATGAGATGAGGAAAAAAAAAAGAACATTTTTCAATGAGGGTATTTTCTAATTTTTTTTTTTAAGTTCAAGGGTATATTTTAAACTGAAACTTTAACAGTTTCCATAAAAAAATTAACGACAAGGGTATTTTTGAAACATTTTTCAAAGTTCAGAGGTATTTTTGAAACTTTTCAAAGTTCAGGGGCATTTTTGAAACAAACCTCATAATTCAAGTGTATTTTTTTTTTTATAATTTAGCCTATTTTATTTTTCAATCTCATTTTTTAATAAGTCATTTTTATAAGTTGCCAAACACTAGAATTTTTTTTCAAAATGTTTTTTTTTTCTTTCAAAATTAAACTCTTGAAAAGTTAAATCAAATATACTTGAAAAATGCTTCTCCCCAAATAACCAATGCATTGTTTAAAATTACTTTCACAATTTTTTTGACAATATTTGAGATAAGAGGATTCGAACCACAAACCTTTCGATCATTAGTACAAACCTTATGCTAGTTGAGGTATGCTCGTGTTCTTACTTTCACAATTTGTTGCAAGCCACACCCTTCCAATATGGTGGACCAAATCTTGTCTTATTCTTCCTTTTTAAACAATTAAACTTCAAGTGAAGTTGCACATGATCTTGTTTTTATGACACTTGTTATGGGACCTAATTTCAAACATGTTGTGCTAGTAGTTGCAGTGTAAATGGTCTAAATTTGTCTCTATTATTGTGTTTTTAACTAATTATTGAATGTTGTTGTCACTTTTAAACTATTAATATTACCTGGGAATTAGATATTAGTTATTTTCTATAAAATAAACCCAATGAAAATAATTTTATTCTCAAATTCAAAACCTTAACTAATTAATTAGTGAATCATTTGTTAATTTTTTTTTTTTAATGTTGCATGAATTCGAAATGATTATAGATTAGGGAATGAAAGATGCGAGCCAATTCTAAATTCAGAAAAATCAAAAGAATATTTGCATTACAATAAGAAAAAACTAGATTAAAAATCACTTTTAGTCCTAAAATTTTCATGAAAGTAACATCTTAATCCCTGAACTTTGATTTGTAACGTTTTAGTCTCTATACTTTCAATTTTGTAACGATTTAGTCCCAATTTTGTAACAATTTAGTCCCTGAACTTTAATAAGTAACTGTTCACACGAGATTTCAAATGAATGAGACACGTGGAATAAACTTTGATTTGTATTGATGTTGTATGCGTGTGAGTGTACAATCTCTAATACATAATCCTCTGATTCTCTCTTTTGTGTGTGAATGTGTTTCACCCGAGGGCTGGAGCGCTTGTTCTCGAATTTGAAGTTGTCTCAAGGGCTTTACAGCTTGTTTTTGAGATTGGAGTTGTCTCAAGGGCTTCGTAGCTTGTTCTTGAGGTTGGAGTTGTCTCAAGGGCTTTGCAGCTTGTTCTTTAGATTGAAGTGGTCCCCAATTGTCTCAAAGGCTTTGCAGCTTGTTCTTGAGGTTGGAGTTGTCTCAAGGGCTTTGCAGCTTGTTCTTGAGGTTGGAGTTGTCTCAAGGGCTTTGTAGCTTGTTCTTGAGGTTGGAGTTGTCTCAAGGGCTTTGTAGCTTGTTCTTGAGGTTGGAGTTGTCTCAAAGGCTTTGCAGCTTGTTCTTGAGGTTGGAGTTGTACCAAGGGCTTCGTGATCTTTAAGGAGTTTATTGATCTGCCAGAAGTCTTCAAGAGGCTTTAGTCTTGGAGGTTTGTTCTTCAGAAGGATTTGGATTCTTCTAGATGAATTGAGGTAGACTTCAGTCTTCAGGTCTACGAGATGTTCTGAGCTTCAGTCTTTGGTTTGGCAGGAGAAGTTGAAGAGGATCTGCACTACGATCTTCAGTTCTGCAGTGGGATTTGAAGATGATCGGAGCTTCGTTCTTCAATTCTGCGACAGGATTTGGAAAGGATCTGAGCTTTGATCTTCACTTTGCTGCGAGATTTGAAGAGGATCTTAGCTTCGCTCTTCAGTTTTGCGGCAGGATTTGAGGGTGATCGGAACCTTGTTCTTCAGTTGTGTAGCTGAATCTAGCGAGGATCTGAGCTTTGATCTTCGATTCTGCAGTGGGTTTTGAAGAGGATCTGAACTTCGTTCTTCAGTTCTGTGTCGGGATTTGAAGATGATCAGAGTCTTGTTCTTCGGTTCTGCAGTTGGATTTGATGAGGATATGAGCTTCGATCTTCAGTTTTGCAGAAGGAGCTTCAATCTTCGGTTTCTTCTGAGAGCTTTCTCTTCTTCCTTTCTTTCTGCCCCTCTTCCTCCTCAAATGAGAGGTCATGCCTCCTATTTATAGAGTTTTTCCGAAGGCCTTCGTGGGCTTGGGCTTGGGCTTGATTTCATTTGGCCCCATCCATGGGCTTGGGCCTGGAAATGCATTTGGGCCTATCCATGGGCTCGGACTTGCAATTTTGGACTTCTTACCCAATTACATTATTGAATTCGGGTTTAAATTGAACTCTATTCAATCTATTTCATGAAATTAGCATATTTTAATTTCATGAACTTAGAAACTTACTTGAAGCAAAATTTCTATGCCAACAGTAACAATTTAGTCCCTCTACTTTTCAAATTTGTAACGATTTGGTCCCTATCGTGAAAAATTAATGTAAAGATTTAATGAAATTTTTTACCAAGATAGATCAATAAACTAATTTGGGACTCAATATGTTAATAAGCTACAAAGTTTAATCATTAAATAATAAAAATCGACATTTAATTTTGATGATTTTTTTTGCAACAAGGATTAAATTGTTACAAATTTGAAAGTATAGGGACTAAATTGTTACAAATTTGAAAGTATGAGGACTAAATTGTTACTTATTAAAGTTTAGGGACTAAATTGTTACAAAATTAAAAGTACAGGGACAAAATCGTAACAAATCAAAGTTTAGGGACCAAATTGTTACTTTCATGAAAGTTTAAGGACCAAAAGTGATTTTTAACCAAAAAACTACCTCCTAATGTCGTGAATATAGTACAAGAATTTTTAAAAGAGAAAGACATTGTATTTAACCTAAACATAGTTTCAAAATATACTTTCGACCAAGAGATTAGGGATTCAAATCTCTCAACTCTATAGGTTGTTGAACTAAAAAAAGAGTAATTTAATTATTTATTTATATTAAAAAATAGCAAACTGAAACATAACTAGAGATATTATAATTAAATAATGACGACAACAATTTTATGAATGTTTTTTTTTTTGTTTTTTTGAGTACATTAACAATTGGAGGTGGGGGATTCGAACATCTGACTTCTTGATTGAGGGTACATGCCTAAACTATGCTCGTTTTGACATTTTATGAATGTATTAGTTGATTAGTTTCTTATTCTATTGTTTGTCTTAATATTGGTTGTTGTTCTGTTAATCAGGTTAAGATAGTCTTTTACCTTTCTTTATTTTTTCTTATTTAAGTGAGAGAGAATATATGTATTTTGTGAGAGATTATTACAGAAAATAAAAGAATCTGATTCTCTCTCCTTGAAATGTGTTAAGCATTTCATTAAGAAGATATATACATAGAAGCAACATTAATTCAAAAATCATTGTGTGCATTTTTCCTACGACATTACTAGCTAAAGATGCCAAATTTAGCATACTTTATAGCTATGGCGTGCCATGAAATCCGACATATTTATTCTTACGAAATGCAGAGGCAGCTGTGGCAGAGACAACAGCAAAAGCACTAGTCTCCGTTGATCACCAATCAGCAGGGGAAGCAGTACCGCCCTTCTAGGCTAGGGGGCACTTGGCCACTTGTGGCTGAGAGAAAGCGAGCAGCACGCGCCTCCGCTTGAGCCTCCAAAGATAAAGGTACATGAAAGCCCTCAATCATCCTCAGTGGAAGAAAGCCCGACAAGGAATTTCGCTACCTTAGGACCGCCAGCCTATCTACTTAAGAGGGAACGAAGGCCCCTGGACCATGGGAGACCCTTAAATGGCAAACGGTAAAGGTAACGTGCAGACTTTCATGACTAAACAATATCGATACTAATTAACGGTTGGGATTATGAGACCCTTCTTCACTTCAACTTGTTTTTTTTTTTAAAAAAAAATCTTCACAGAACTTTTTTTTCGACAACATGTAGGGATGGAGGATTGAGTATCTAATCGACCTCTTGGTCAAGATACAAGCTTTATACCAGTTGAGTCATGTTCTTGTTGCCAATCTTCACTTAACTTGTTGAATGGTAAGAAAGTGATCGACTAAGTTATCAGAAAACTAATGCTAAGAAAGTGATGAAGGAAGTTATTAAAAAAATGACACTTTCCCAAATGGTATCATATTAAAAACAATAATATACTATTATACTTCCTACATCTGTTCAATCATCATGAGCCTCTTGTAGTTAATCTTTTGTGTATGAATTTCAATTGGTCCTTCCTAAGAGACACATAACTCCCTTTCTTCCTAAGACAAGTTACGTTGTTTGAAAATATATGGTTTGATCTTGCTTTTATTGGCTTTGTGAGAGGGAGGAGGTTCCCATGATGACATGATCTCCCTCGATCTTGGTAGTAACAGAACAATGAAATACCGAAAACAAGAAACCAAATGGTTATTAAATGGATCTAAATTCACATTTAAGTTCAAACAACTTAAGACTAAAAAGTCGAGAAAACCTTTTTTAGGACAAATGAAAAATTGTAAATGTGAATTTTCATAAGTGATATTCGGTAGCCAGCAAACAAAATAGTTTGAAAAAATGTTACAATAATAATAGTAATAATGGATTTTTTTGTTTTTTTTTTTGAGAAAAATAGTAATAATGGATTAACATGGATTCTACTTTTTTGCTACATTTGGTAACTATTATTAGTTTAATTAGATTAATAGTCAATTATGGATATATAATTACATATATAGATATATGTGATCACAATTTGACTTTCTTCTTTCTTTTTCGAGCAAATGCAATTGTCTCATCTTATGGGAGGTTGCTTGCATGTTATGCAAGACTGAAAATCTTAAAAAATTCCATTACTTTAACTTATCTGTAATCATCAACTTAATTTAATTAATATGTATTCGTCAAGATTAACAAAATTAAATGAACACTTGTACAGATGAAAATCTTGTCGACAGATATAATTTTTTTTTCTAATTTGAAATTTGAAAACCACTGTTTTAAGGTTTGTTTAATTGTGAGCTGATGTAAATTAGGATGTAAAACGTGATTTATTTAAAAATGAGTTGAATTTATTTAAAGGAATGGAACTGGGATTCATTCAATGACAATAATTTTTTGATTTATTTATTTTGTTTTACAGACTCAAATAAGCATTTTTCTTTTCAAATAATTTACAGAATAAGTGCGCAAATTTGACTTGATAACCTTTCTATTTTTTATTGTCTCAATCGACAATCTGTATGTTCTGTTATCAGTGACTTTTCTTATTTCTCAATTCTTATTTTTAAAATATATTCTCATAAAAAAATATTTTGGTTTTTTTTTTTCCTTGGGTTTTATTTCTAATGGTCTAAAATGTTAATGGGGCTGCTATATTTTTTTTTTTTTAAATTACGTTTTGGCTCATACAATTAGTATATTAAAAAAAAGTACAAAAAATGACAAAATTATGAAAAATCAGAAATCAAAAGAAAGATTACTGACCACACTTCTAATTCTTGCTCAAGAACCAAAAATGGAAGATTGTGAACAAGCAAACTCTATTCTAAGAAACTAAGGTACATAAAAATAATATAACTGTTAAGTGAGATTTATAAGTTAAAGGCTGACTCTATCCAATAATCTTAGTGACATATTTCCAATTAATATGTGTTTAGGTTAGGTCAACTTTTAAATATTTAATTATGTATTTGTGAAAATTTTATTTTATTTTATTTTGAGTTCACGATGTGAAACATAAAATTAAACCTTCAATCTTAGGAAGAGATTTTTGTACCATAACTACTTAGTTATATATTTAGATTATCTATCTACCATTATCAATTAATTACAATAAGTGAAAAGTTTTTACTCGTTGTGTCGATCCTACGAGAGGGATTCAATTGGTATGGTTTCGACCAGTTGACAATTTGAAGATATATATTTGTGCCCAATCATGTCCAATTGGGAATATCTCAGCTCAAACAAGATGACATGTGTCTAATCTCTCATTGGCCACATTAGTTTGGACTATACATGATCACGGAAAAATTTTCTATACTACAATAGTATGGATACTACTCTCATTAATTGATTGCATGTCAGCATCTTCAACATTAAATAATTATTTATGAAAGAAAAATTCTTAGGATGGAATATAAGGAGTATGTACTACGAGAGTACTAGAAACTTTCAATTTGTCAAATAATTATACTAGTCAACTCGATTCAGGCTAGGTGTCTTGCTTAAGCCCTCATCCAACATACATAAAAAAAGTTTTAATCCAAGACTCTTGTGGGAGTTCTATTAATTCATTTCAACAACTCTTTCATAAGAGTTCATCCCTACCATAATTCCTCAACCAAATAAAACCTTCACTTGATACAAATTCTATATTATCATACAGAATTCAATAGCATTCAAAAAGCTTTTCCATAAATAGAAAATTTCACATAGTTATTTGAAAGGTATGCATTTCTCTATGCAATATAGAAGGGTTCCCAAATTCTTTTCACATTCTTTTACTATCTCACATTAAGGATGGAGTAATATTGCTTAGACAAACACCACACTTGTATTAGAGGATGGCCATGGAGCAAGAGCTTTGGAGCAAGAATCATTGATGTGTAAATTAAATAATGACCTAAGTAAAGCTTAATCAATAATATAATCATTTTATCTTTTATTTTAAAATATTGTGGATGCAAAAAATTCAGAGATCCTTGACTATGAAATACACAAAAATGACCGTTTGACAAATCCAAAATTGACATTTTTCATAATATTTGTCCACAAGGGCTATAATTAATAATTCAAGTAAAAGGCAACATACGATCAAAAAATGATATAATTAATAATTAAAGTAAAAGGCAATAAACAATCCAAAATGATAGAGCTTCATTATCACAAAGGTGTATCTTGAAGAACTAATGAAGATATCAATTCCAAGTTAAATTAGAAGAGTTTGAATCAACCATGATTCATGAACATAGAATTTTAAGTGCAAGGTAAGTCTATTGATTGATGACGTACAAGGATATATGCTAAAAATGTCGCAGTTCAAGCAACGAATATTCGACTTACAATGTCATGTAATGACACAATTGATATTTTCAAAAAAAATTGGTCAAATTTTAAACGTTTATATGGATCAAGTAGATCATAATAAAAACATATTAATCTAATTAAACGACTTGTTTTCATTTACTTCTCAACCAAACTTTTTTAAACAAAGTTTATGAACTAGTTTTTACAAAGTTATTAAAGTTTGTCAAAGCGTAGATTGAAAGCATACACTTATTAGTATGATTGTATGCTAAGTCTTCAAACTCAAAACCAAGGAGTTTTTGGCTGCCCAAGTTGACACACTAGCTAGTAGTGGTTCTCACTTGACCACCCACAAATTAAACAAAACAACATAACCTGACCAAAAAAAAAAAAAAAAAAAAAAGCCAATGGAAAAGGGCATTAATTATCAAAACTATGTGCACACAATAAGTCAGAGAAATGGCTAAAAAAATAATAATACTAGGTCAGAGATTTTTTTTTTCTTTTTTCTTTTTCTTTTGAATAAAGGTCAGAGAAATTTAATTACAAGTGGAAATGACACTTCCCCATATTGCTGACTGGCCAGCTGCCTCTTGGCTTTATTTTTATTGGTAGAGTGCCAACTCATGAAAATTCATCAATAAATAACATCTTTTTTGTTATTGGTAGAGTTGGCAATTATTTATTTACTTTTATTTTTTTTATGTTGATTGTAATTAGTGGAGGATTAATTAAGAAAAAAACCCATTCTTTACTTTAGACAGCCATGCCCATTACTGTTCATATAAATAATAAATGAACGCTACTTCTTGTGGCTTAGGATAAAGGATGGAACTTTTGAACAGAATTTGGCCAATAATGGAAATTTTTGGCTTAGATTATGACTAATTGGAAGCTTAATTCCTTAATTAATATGAGCCAGGCATGTCTCAAGTATTAAAAAAGAATGAACTTAATGGATGGTTTTGGTTGGAAGTTTTATATAGTAATTTAATTTATAAGATTAATAACATGTACAATAAGGAAAGTAGATGGCATTGGACATTCCATTTCAAAATTATGTCACAAACCTGCATGAAAAGCCATCATGAATTGTAAACAATGAAAAGTAGATAAGGTTTGTAGCTTATACAATTGATACAAACCATGACAATATATTGACTCATTCTTCCACCATATTATATTAAACCTTAAGATAAAATGATTTTGTGGGCACACACAACTTTTAGATTATACCATTCAGTGGGAGGTCGGTTCTCAAAAGGCAAATGACTGTTTCATTTAATGTAGCCCCACTGTTCACTCTTGTACTCAATCAATTCTATTTTCCTTTTGTCTCATTATAATATACTTCATGAGCACTTATAATATACTATTAAGATTTAAAGAGTAATGGTCAAATAAGTATAGTTGAATGATAATTGACATGTATCAGCCAAACAAGAGCATGACTTAATTGACATAAAGCTTATTTTTCAAAAAAAAAAAATTGACATAAAGCTTGTATCTTGACCAAGAGGTCAGAAGTTCAATCTCCCACCCCTATATGTTGCAAAAAAAAAAAAAAAAAAAAAAATTGACATGTATGATTAGGAGGTCAGAAAGTTCGAATCTCCTCATCCCAAATGTTGTTGAACTAAAAAAAAAATTCAGCTAAGTGTGATGGAAATTTAATAGAGGCAATTGCACATATGGAAAATTGGACCAAATTAATAGCAAATACAACACAGTTGCAAACTAATTACATATAAAGCAAAATTAATTGTACAAAACCAAAAAGATGTCGTCAGATTCTATCCGTGTCTATCACTGATAGACTCTAATTATTCAAAGTCTATCAGTGTATATTGTTGATAGACTCCGATTAATCAAAATCTATCCGTGACAATCACTGATAGACTTTGATTAATCAAGGTCTATCAATGATAGTCACTGATAAATTTCGATTAACCGGTCTATCCACGATAGACACTGATAGACTCTAAATAATCGGAATCTATCAGTAGAATGATAGATTCTGATTAATCAGAGTCTATCACTGATAAACTTTGATAATCGAAGTCTATCAGATCTATCTGATTAAGCAGAGTCGTCTATCAATGTTTACGAGTAATATACTCTGGGAGATTTTGCTATATTTGAATTTTTTTTTACTGTTATATTTTCAATTATATAATTCTTAATTTGCTATCCATGACAAGTTGTCAATTTAATATTATGAAATTTTCCACTAATAACCATTTCCTAAATAAGCTCTTATAACTCTAGAAATACAATCAATCATTTTCACCAACAACAAACTTTTACGTTATATCGAATAAAAATAGAAATACAAAGGTGGATTGCAATAATATAAATATTCTTACACATCCATATATAATAATCTCAACATCATATGGAATCAAACAAAATTAAAAATAAAAAGATGGATAACTGATAAGTTAGGTCTTTACAATGATTTAGAAACACCCAAATGAATTTTTTTTTTTAAGGACAAGAAATGGTAAATGATAATTAAAAAACCAAAAGCACTTGATTAAGACCTAACTTAAGCATAAATTAATATATTATAAGGTGAATATAAATAGGCATGGAAAGGGGTTGTGCGTCACAAGGCATACACAGCTATGGAAATTTTTAGTTGGTAAATGCATGCCAGATTGCTAAACATTCACAAGAGAGGCTTATAAATGCATTGCAATATTATTAAATTTGGACAGATTATTGTGGTGCATTAAGTTGTTGAAGCCACAAATTTATAGGATTTAAACAAGGTAGTGAGGCATAAAATTAGTAATAAATTGTGAGTTGTGTCTAAACAGTGTTGGAAGTTTAAAATGTATAAAATGTATTTTAGACTCTCGAATCTATGACTTCTTGATCAAAGATACATGTTAATTACCGTTGAACTAGGTTCATTTTTAACGATTTCCTTTTTTAGTTTTTGGTTTCTTTAATTTAAACTTGTAATTTCCTCATAAGTTTTTTTTTTTTTTTTTTTTTTTCAAAAGTTGACTTGGTTTTTAAAAATGTTGGTAGAAGGTAGATAACAAAACAAAGAAACTTATGGGTGGAAGTAGTATTTATAAGCTTAACTTTCATAAACAAAAAAAAAAAAAACTAAATAGTAATCAAATGGGAGCTAAATTTTCAATTTTATGTGTAATAAGTTCATGAATTTTGCCAACAAGAGCATAGCTCAACTGACATCAAGTTGTACTGTTAACCACGAGGTCTGTGATTCGAATCCCCCACCCCACGCATTGTCAAAAAAAAAATGTTCATGAATTTTAAAAAGTTATACAATAGCTAGATACATAGACTTACAATTTTATATCTCATAGGTCCTTACACTTTCGGTCTTGTGTCTAACAAGTCTTTGATTGATTAATGTAGTGAAAGTTGCTTATTGCAAGAGTTTATGGGTCAAGTTTTAATATAGATGGTAATTGTAAGAGTGTTGTCGACAGATTGACTTTCTAGTTCGCTTAAGTAACATAAACACAATCATTACAAATTAATCAATCAAAACAAACAAGACCAAGCAAACAATTATTCCCAAAATCAAGAAAGGCACAAATAATAACTTTCTTTCCGAGCATAATTAAATCTTTTTGCAAGTTAAGAAACTAATATCCCTATTCAATTACCTTATTATTAAACAAAGGTCTCAAGTTTACCTTTTTTTTTTTTAACAACGTAACCTTCGAAAAATCCTAAATCTTTCTGTCTTAGAACTACTTAAGTCACGAATATAAGTTAAAATCTAAACCATCTCTCTTGAACATAAGATCTAGATCCAACATTAGTTAATAGCATTAAACACATGAATAGAATAAAAAAGACTTTGTCAAGACAATCAATTAATAACTCATAACGTCTAATGGCTTCGTCAATTCTCTCCTAAGAACTAAAGGTTTAGCTACTCATGTTCATCCCTACACAATCAAATCTAACGAAAATTTCTATAAGTCACAAACAATTAACAATAAAATTAAAGAAATTTAACTTCTGCTCAAAATCAATCCTAAGATAACTCAATTAAAACTTACAAAAATTTCAATTAAAAGAAAACAATTTGTAATTTCTTTTTTATTTTTTTGTCTAAATCTGATAAATTACACTACCAAATATATGTCTTATGATTCTTTTGATGTACATCAGAACACTTTTTTTTTTTTTTTTTGACAATATGGGGATAGAGTGGTTATTAGTACATCTTTATACCAGTTGAGCTGCTCTTGTTGGCATGTACATCAGAACACTTTTTTCAATGATTTCTCGAACGAAAACTTTTTCTTTTTAGTATCGGATGAAAACTTATTGTAAAATTAAATTGCAACACTTATCTAAGTTTAATATAAGGAAGTATTCTTCCTTTGTAGTCCTGTCTCTCAACACTCTACTCACTTTTATTCTCTCTCTAACATCCCTCTCTCCTTCTAACACTTATTACTTATATCTCTATAACTTTTGATCTCTCTCTGAATTTACAGCTCTTTCTCCACTATTTTATAAATGCTATATATATATATATATATATATATTTAACAATATATGGGGAAGGGGGATTCGAACCACAGAGACTTTGTAGTTATCGGTACAAATTTATATCAGTTGAGCTAAGCTCCTTGTTGTCTATTTTATAAATGCTATTATGATAAGAAAGTTTGAATACTATATTGGTAGGTTTTAAACCAATTATATTTTATTTTTATAATTAAGAAACAAAAATATATTTCGATGATTTATTGTATTATTGTCGATAAAAAAAAAAAATCATCATTAAGAATTTCAACTTCTTGTGAAAATTTGTCTGAGCTAAAGTTTAAATCGTGAATAAAAATTGTAACTTCATCGAAAAATTTGTCTGAACTTTCAACTTTAGCATCTCATATTCTAAGGAGTTTTGCAAGGAATGCATTTTTCAAAAAGAAATTTGCTTGATTGTAGCTGACTTAGATCGATTGATGCAATTTTGATAGACTAGAGAAAGTTTGGATCAATAGGAGACTTTATAATTAAGACTAAATTATATATATAAAAAAAAAATACTCCTGAACTATGGGATTTGTTTAAGAAATGCCTCTGAACTTTGAAAAGTTTCAAAAATACTCCTAACTTTGAAAAATGTTTCAAAAATACCCTTGTTGTTATTTTTTATTTTTTATTTTTTTTTTATGGAAACCATTAAAGTTTCAGTTTAAAAAATACCCTTGAACTTAGAAAAAAAAATACCCTTATTGAAAAATGTTCTTCTTTTTTCCTCATCTCACCGTAAATTCTAACGGTTTCCATCCCAAAATTAACGACAAGGGTATTTTTGAAACATTTTTCAAAGTTCAGGGATATTTTTTAAACTTTTCAAAGTTTAGGGACATTTTTTAAACAAACTCCATAGTTCATAGGTATTTTTTATAATTTAGCCTATAATTAATGCATGATAAAGACATTTTGCTTTGTTGGGTTAAAATTATGTCACTCTTTAACAAATCAAGTGAGATTTTGATGTCTCCAAACAAAGTTTTGTTATTTTATTTAGTATTTGTCATAAATCATAATATGAGCCCTAAAAGTCAACTAATTTAAATAGGATTCCATTGTCTATTGTCCTTTCGACTTTGATTGATTTGGTACGCTATTAAGCCATTCTTGAATTAACTTCAAATTTAGGCTAAAGATTTATCTCTTAATTAAGGTTTTTAATCTCAAACTTTGGAAAGAAGTTTCTTTATGTGTTTTGATCTTCTAAATTAAACTTAAGTTTCTTTCGATCTATTTTCATCTTTTGACCTAGAATTATAATATGATTTTCCGTTATAAGTTTTATAAGCTCGATCCATTTTTTCTTCTTTCTTTGTTTAACAAGTGTGGAGAGGAGGATTTGAACTTCGACGTCAAAGTAAGGAAATTGTGTCTTAATTATTGCTGAGTTATGCTCATGGTGAGAGTTTGGTCCACCTTAAGTTCTTAAAATTATTTTATGAAAAAAACCATCCATTCTTAACTTTTCTTGATTGGATCAAGTCACAAAATTTTGAAAATATAATAATTTTTCAATCTTTGGTAAAGGATAATCTAGTCATTTTGACAACTGATAAAGATGTTAAAGAGTAACAACTTAGAGAAATTAAGGCAAACAATCATAACCAAGACTTCTTTAACGTTCTATATTGACAACTTGTTCAATAAAACTATGGCACATGATTGATGCTTGAGGAACTAGGACGACTTGGTCCTTAAACATATTTCTCTAGGCTCGAATTTGGGACACCAAACAATAGAATGTATGTAGTATGGAGAATTAATCCAATTCGTAATCTTGCAAATAATGTTGCGGCTAAGAAAGTGTGCATAATATCAATCCTCAATTGGTAATCAATCAACATTAATATTATCTTTTAAATTAAGGGATCTTATGTCGAAAGAAATTTAATTTGAAAAGCTTAAGCTAAATCAATTGGATTACATGGAATTGATGACATCAAATATTGGAAGAAAGCTTTATTGGATCATTAAGCCTTAAGCCCAATAATAGATTTTAGATAGTCCAATACCAAGAATGGCTAGTTTCAGGGGTTTTTTTTTTGGGCCGGTTGCAAGGATAGCAATATGGGCCAAAATAATTGCAAATCTAGCAACCCACAAAAAAAATTGCAAAAATGACACAATCTAATAGTTTGTGTGTTGCATTTACTAAAATACCCCTCCAGATTTTCTTTCACTGATAGAAAGATTTTTTATCAGTGATAGAAATTTTCTATCAGTGATAGATTCTATCAGTGATAGAAATTTTCTTTCACTGATAGATTCTATCATATGATAGAAAATTTTTCTACTACTGATAGATTCTATCGGCGATAGATATTTTTCTATCACTTGTTCGGTGTTCTATCAGTGTTCGGTTGTTGTTATTTGGTTTTCTATCAGTGTTTGGTTTTTGTTTTTCAGTGTTTGATTTCTATAATCGTTCGTTTTTGTTTTATTTTTCAATGCTCGATTTCACCATG
Organism: Luffa acutangula; assembly: GCA_036850905.1. NCBI lineage: Eukaryota > Viridiplantae > Streptophyta > Magnoliopsida > Cucurbitales > Cucurbitaceae > Luffa > Luffa acutangula. The sequence continues at coordinate 44,780,661 of CM072094.1, forward strand.
TATCACCATCGCTGATAGAAACAAAAGATCTTCTATCACTGGTAGAAAAGTATCAGTGATAGAAAAATTTTCTATAACTCACGAAAAGTTTTTCTATCAGTCTTAGTGATAGAGATAGAAAGTCTTTCTATCACTCATAGAAAAAATTTCTATAAGTGATAGAAGATTTCTATCACTAATAGGTTCTATCAGGGGTTGAAATATTTTCTATCAAGAGTTTTCTATCATTGATAGAATACCTTTCTATCACTGATAGAATAGTAAAATTTTCTATCAGTGATAGAAATCTTTTATCACTAATAGAAAGCTTTTCTATCGGTGATAGAAAGTTTTTCTATCACTTATAGATTATATCGGTGATAGAAAGATTTCTATCGGAGATAGAAAGATTTTTATGGGTGATCAGGGATTGAAAGATTTTTTATCAAAAGTTTTTCTATGATTTTCTATAAAAAGTTTTTTTTATCACTGATAGAAGGGCCGGTTGCAAAAGTAGCAAACTGGCCTAAAATAATTACAAAAATAGCCGCCGTTGAAACTATTTGCAAAAATGGTAAAATGTTGCCATCTAAAAGGTAAAATTACTAAAATGCCCTTTCTATTGGCTTCCATTTCTCCGGCGATTTGATTTCCCCTAATCGGCGGGGCTCGCTTGGCCCCCTCGGCCAAGACGGAGTATCGCATAGCCTCGTAGATCTCCGCCGGATACCGAATCGAAACGACTTCATCGAGACTCCGATTAATCTGGGCGATCAATTTCACCCAATACGTTTTCAGATCAAACTGGACCGATATGGATCGAGTAGAAACGGAGGCTGAAGAAGAAGAAGGAGAAGAACAGCGAAATGGGGAGATAAGATTGGGGCATTTTCGTGGGAGATGAAGATTGGAAGATGAGAGCAACATTGTAGGTAGAGCCATTGATTGTGTACTTCGAAATAGAAGTGGCTGATCGAACTGTCTATATTTGGTTTAGAAGGATAGTGGAATTGTGAGTCAGAAAGTGAAGTGAGGAGGAAGAGCATTAATGGAGATGTAGAGCCACTAAAGAAGATGAAGAAGACGGTGAACTTTCTTTCTTTTGGCTTCATCAGTCGAAGGGATAGAATTTTAAAGCCACCCAAATTTCTATCAGTGAGAAATTTTTTCTATCACTGATAGAATCTATCAGTGATAGAAAAGTTTCTATCAGTGATAGAATTAACTTTCTATCAGTGATAGAAGATTTCTATCACTGATAGAATCTATTAGTAATAGAAATCTTCGATAGAATTATGATTTCTATCGCTGATAGAAACCTTTCTATCAGTGATAGAAGATTTCTATCTGATAGAAACCTTTCTACCAGTGATAGAAGATTTCTATCAATGATGTGATAGATTCTATCAGTGATAGAATTTTCTATCACTGATAGGAAAGTTAATTCTATCACAGATAGAAAGTTTCTATAAGTGATAGAAAGTTTTTCTATCACTGATAGATTCTATCAGTGATAGAAAAACTTTCTATCAGTGATACAAAACTTCTATCACTAATAGAAAGTTAATTCTATCAATGATAGAAGATTTCTATCACTGATAGAATCTATCAGTGATAGAAATCTTCGATAGAATTATGATTTCTATCACTGATAGAAACCTATCTATTAGTGATAGAAGATTTCTATCATTGATGTGATAGATTCTATCAGTGATAGAAAGTTAATTCTATTAATGATAGAAGATTTCTATCACTGATAGAAAATTTTTAGGGTTTAGAATGATAGAAAATCCTTCTAAACCCTAAAAATAAAATTGATAGAAAACTTTTCTATCACTAATAGAATCTATCCTTGATATTGACATAATTTTCAAAAACTAAAAATAAAATATCAAAGGAACTTCTCACTCTTGGTCAAGCTTCAATTTTTTTTTAACAACCTATTAAGTTGCCATTTTTTTTTATAAATAATTTGTCTTAGTTCATATCAAATATCTTCAATTTGAACCATGTAGACTTTTTTTTTTTTTTTTTCCGACTTTATAAAACTAAAAGTGCGGTCATAACTCATAAGACGATATTAATCAGGAAAAAAAGAAAAGAGAAAAGAAAAACGCCACTCGATCAAAATCCAGTCAATCTCATTATTGAACCTCCTAACAACAACACTTACACTAGATTCAGACCCAAAATCAAAAGTAGAAAAATCGAAATCCAAGAGAACAAGAACGATGAAGAACACTACAACATCAGCCAAGCTACACACACGATCAGACCTTAATCACGAAGAAGCGTAACACCCAACGAGATTGTACAAATCATCAAACCAAGCAGCGCCAGAAAAGAAAATTTCCTGTTCAATCGTCATTCGACACACAAAATCCTCGATCAAATTTCCAAGCAATGTTTTCAAAAAGCAAATCTAATCTAAACAGAGAAGTTTCCAGAAAACGAACCCGATCGTGAGGCGTTTTTCAGGAACGCCGGTGGCATAACCTCTGAAGTAGAAGAATCGAGCCACGACGTAGAGAAGACCGAACGAAGCGGAAGCGCAAGGATGCCTGATTCCTCCCAGAATCATAAGCATGAAGAACAGAGGCATCATCTCTAACGAATTCTGGTGCCCTCTCTGTTCCAAATCAAATTCCAATCGCGCTCCACATTTCAGACTCAAATCGAAACGAAAAATTAGGGCAAAAACATCAAAATTCGAAACGGAGTATTTAGAATCGCAAACCTGGACACAATTGAAGAGCTTAGCATCCTTGTTTTCGGATTCGAGAGCGTACAGGTTAGGGTAAAACACCTTGTACCTAAAACAAACAGAAACAGAAACAGAAACATCGATAACGAAGGGTAATCAGCAGAAATCAGATGTAATGAAAAGAGAGAGAGAGAAGAGAAGTTACTTCTTGCGGGCGCGGCCGACCTGGCCACCCATCCAGAGATTGAGAAAGGAATAGAGAACGAGAACGAGAACGACATAGCCATATTCTCTGGGGAGAAGCTCGATTGCGGCCATTGTTGGAGATGGAGGTGGGGATTGAGGTTTGAGAGGAAGGGGTTCTTATCGGTAAGAGTATAATCGGCAACTTTTTCTCCAAGCCATTGAGTTTACTTTTGATCGGTTGGGTCAACTGTCAAACGTGACTGGATCGTCACTGTGTGAGGATTAGGGTTTTGACAATCTAGAAATTTCCGTGGGTGAAGACCGGTTTTTTTTGCCATTTGTATTTTTCAGGCTAAATTATAAAAAATACCCTCAACTATGGGATTTTTTTTTAAAAAAATGTCCTTGAAATTTGAAAAGTTTAAAAAATACTCTTGAACTTTAAAAAAAATGTTTCAAAAATACTCTTGCGGTTAATTTTTGAATGGAAACCGTTAAAGTTAAAAAAATACCCTTATTGAAAAATACTTTCTTTTTTTCTCTTCTCACCGTAAATTCTTCGTCCATAAAAATTAATGCAAAACTTTTCTTATTAATTTTCATAGAAGAAGAATTTATGGTGAGAAAAGGCAAAAAAAAAAAAAAAAAACATTTTCCAATAAGTCCAATAAGGGTATTTTTATTTATTTATTTTTTTTGAAAGTTCAAGGGTATAAATTAAACTGAAACTATAACGGTTTCTTTTTTTTTTTTTTTTTGAAAAGAAAACTATAACGGTTTCCATCCAAAAATTAATGGCAAGAATATTTTTGAAACATTTTTCAAAGTTTAAAAGTATTTTTTAAACTTTTGAAAGTTTAGGGATATTTTTTAAACAAACCCCATAGTTTAGGGTTTTTTTTTTTATAATTTAACCTATTTTTTAATTTGAATTATTAATGGGTATTTTGAGGCTGGATTAAGAGAGAACAAAAAAAAAAAAACTTTTTAAAGTTCTCGTTGGTTTTTTCAAAAAAAAAAAAAAAAAAAGAAAAAAAGTTCTCGTTGGAAAAATCGAAAAATTGGGGAACAATTTTGCTTTTTCTAATTTGTGGAGTATATCGCTATAGTGGTAAGAAAAGACATTCATAGTGGTTAATAATATAAAAGAGTTCGTAAAATTGTAATTATTAATAACTTTTTATTTTGATTCAGTTAAATGGCAAGTTTGATCCCAATTTCTATAGTTTTTTTTTCTTTTTTTTTTGGGATTCTTTAACAATTTCTTTTTTTTTTTTATTTGACAATACGTGGAGTGGGGGAATTCGAACCACATATCTCGTGGTTATCAGTACAACTTTATGTCAATGACAATGAAAGAAGTATGTACTACCGTGCTACTAGAAAGTTTTCCAAATTGGAGTAGAAATTAATAAATTTGTGGGACCACAATAAAGTGTTGGAATATGAGTTTAAAATTTTGTGGGACCCACACTGGAGTGTTGTAATTGGTTAATAAATTTGTTTACCTCACAATTGGATGTTGTATGTCCTTGGACCAAATACTTGTAAAAGGGTCAGGTTTGAACCCTCCCTCTCTTCCTCCAAGCTTTTTTTTTTTTTTTTTTTTTCGTGTTTTCCTATCTTTATTTACTTTTTACCAAAAAGAAAAAGTCATGTTATGTTTTTCTTTTTCAATTCAACAGAAGTGAGGATAAGTTGAAAAATTGAATCTTTGAACTTATAATAGGTAATAAATGCATTGTTTATTTAATTATGTTGAAATAACAGACACCCTAGAAGTTCAAGCATCTAATTTAAATTAAATTTAATAATTCCAACTATTGACAGTGTTATTTAAATATTATTATACCACGTTAGTTCAAGAAAGTACTATTACTTGTTATAACCTAACCCAATGTAGCGGAAAAAGAATTATTTATTTGGTTAAAATAAAAGCAAGCCGGCAAAAACGATCATTATTATTATTTAAAAAAAAAAAGTTTAAGATGATCCTTCCGTTCAAAAAAAAAAAAAATAATCAGATGACCCTTTGTCTTATCCAACTAGCGAGCATTCCAAAATCAAGGTCACTAGCAATGTATTAAATTTTCATCGACATGTCGACATTTCCATCGACATTTCCACATTTCCATGGGTTCGACATTAACATGTAGGGTGAATCGAAATTTCTATTATATCGTAAAAAAATTGATAAAATGTAAACAAAATAGTAACAAAATGTAACTAATGTGGAGATAATATTTATCCTAATTATTTTAACTTATTTTAAAATTGTAAAACATTTATTAGTTAATTTAAATATTTTTTTGATTTTTTTTTTTGTTTTGAATATTGTTCTCGGAATATCCATCGACATCGACATTTTGTCGATATTTCCATCCACATTTCCATTAAATTGAGACCTCGACATTTCCGTCTACATCGACATTTTAATCCTTGGAATATAGAAAGATAAAAAACATGACTACAACGTTCCTTTTTTTTTTGAAAATAACTAAAACGTTTTTTTTTTTTTTTTTTTTGAAAATAACTCAAATATAATGAAAGATCGAGAGTACATGCCAATTACCATTGAACTAAGCTCGTTTTATCCTAAAACATTTTTTAATTCAATAATATAGAGGGTGAAGCATTTCGATATATTTTTTTAGGAAAAAAAAAATAAAACCTTTCATTAAATTAAATAGGAAAAAAGCCAACGACCAAGTTCTCAGCATACACCAAAGGAAAGGATCCTCTCATCCCTCAAATCCATCTTCCCATTCGAAAACGAGGAAGACCGATCCTCAAAAAAAAAAAAATTTGAACAAAATCGTCATTCATGATGTCAGGCCTAGCAACATAATGGGTAATACCATTGCTCTTTTTCGAGTAATTGAAGAAAGAGACACATTCTTTTGGTACGATCCTTAATCTCTTTCACGATAAACGACAGTTTAGAGAGGTCAATCGAATCACCGTTGATCATGCTTACAACTTCTGAGCAATTTGTATCGATCAGAAGAGGAGGCCTTGAAGCTCTACCCTCGTCTTCGACAACAGACAGGTGTAAGCCTCTACGCCTTCCAAAATTGCCATCACTTCGAGATATTTGATATCCCATTTCTGCGAATTTTGCTTGCAGCCTAACCCAATCAAAGACCTTGAAGAATCACGACTAATGGACCAACCAATCCCACCTCTTTTGAGCTTGTTGCACCACAAATGCATCTGAATTAAGCCTCCAATTGCTCGATTCCAACGACTTCCATTGGGAGTGATTCATCTGGTTCTTCGCTGAGGAAGACTTCAGATTTGTCAGGTTTGTCTTTTCTAACTCTTCCAAGATGCTACAAATTGATTTGCTATACCAACCGACTCAATGTCTTGTTTTAAACTCTCGAAGAATATTTGTGATGAGATAAACAAGATATGTGCCTGGTTTTGGTGGGGTCTTCATAGCATAAAAGAAAAAAAAAAAAAAAAAACCATTGGATGAGCTGGAGGAGGATGTGTGTCAGCAAGATGAAAGGCAAGATGGGGTTTAGAGATATTAGCCTCTTCGATAAAGCCTTACTTGCTAAGTAGTATTGGAGGATTGTTAAGTTCCCAAATAGTCTTGTGGTGAAAGTCCTAAAATGTAAATACTTTTCTCTAATGGAAATTTTCTTAAGGCTAAGTTAGGGAACAATCCATCGTCATACACTTGGAGCTAAAATTATGATTTGGAAGATAGTGAATGACATTCTTCCATTGGAGAAAAATATTCAAAATAAGGGTGGTCTCTAACCCAATGTGTTTAATGTGGAGGAATTTCGAGGAGTCAACCAGCACCTACTTTGGAGATCCAAAATTGCTAACGAGGTATGGAACAAGGTTATTCCCCATTCTAATGCCCACTAATCATTTAGTAATGAAATTTCTTAAATAGATAGATTAATAAACTAATTTGAGATCCAATATGTTTATAAACTACCAAATTTAATCTTTAAATAATAAAAATCGACATTTGATGTTTGATAAAAAATTTTTACGACAATAATTAAATTGTTACAAATTTGAAAGTACAAAAGTTAAAAACTAAATTGAAAATACAAAGTTCATTACTAGTTCAACTTTCATGAAAGTTATGGACTTTTAATCTTTTTTTTTTTTTTTAATTTTAAATTTCATTTTTACTTCCAAAACATTGAAGTATGAAAAGAATAATGGATTGAGAAACTTTGTTAAATCCTATTACCTACATATTTAAATGTTATTTTATATTTGTTGAAGGAGAAATTTTGGCCAATGACAAATTGTCACGTCATTATTTAAAATTAATGACAAAATTATAATTAATTAAATGGGACCAATTATAAATCGACATGTGTCCCAAATTTAATTTGAAGACAAAGTTGGCCAATTATAAATTTATAGAGCCATATTTCTATTTGATCAATTAATTAAAATTAAATTATTTTGATCAAATTAATTAATTTGATCAATTAATTAAAAATAATAATTATTTGGATCAAATTTGGGTCTTTTAAATGTTTGGGTCATATGGTTTTGGGTCAAATATGAACCAAACCCAGGTTGAGCCCAAAACCAATTAAGCTCAAGCCCAAGTTGCTAGGCCCAAAAGCCACCAGGGCCCATCTAGCGAGAACTCTATAAATAGAGGGGTTCTCCTCCATTTCAGGGGTTCAGAAATTCTAGACTCTCACAAATACATGAGTTCAGAGTTTTAAAGCTCTCAAGCAGATTCAGAGAATTCAGAGAGACTCCACCAAGTCTGAAGACCGAAGACTCTCTGCAATCCATAAATTCAAGTGTTGAACACTCTTGAAGACCAAACACTTTTCAAGACTTCAACATTTCTTGAAGATCAAAGACTCTTCAGGACATCAACACTTCTGAAAGACTGAGGACTCCTTAAGACTAGAAGACTTCAAGCTCCAATAATCCATTGAAGCTTCAGACTCGAGATCAAACGTTCCAGCCCTCGAGTGAAACACATTCACACACAAGAGAGAATCAGAGGATTAAAGTTAGAGATTGTACACCCACACGCATATTACATAAATACAAATATATTGTTTATTCCACGTGTCTCCATCTCTGAAGTTACGTGTGAACAATACTTTAAAACGTGATTTTCATTCATTAAAATTGATTTTGAATCATTAAAGACATGTTTTGAAATAATTTTGGATGTGACAAAAGTGATTTTAACACTATTTCAAAGTCACTCCCAAACATGTCCTATATGCAGGATCAAATTACATCAGCGTAGTATTTCAACCATTAGATAACGAAACCACATCGCTAGTTTGACGATGGTGAGTTAGCTGCCTCCCAATTTCTGCCATCGAAGTTCTTGATCTCGACATGGGCCAACGTCCCGGGATCGACACACCGGAAACTGACTGAAACCCCATCTGGGGTCGATCGTGAATGGTAAAACGAAGTGATCCCACAAACTTTGCAAAAAGTGTGCTTTGCAATGTGAGTCCCAAAAGTGTAGGTGGAAACGAACTTTTCTGAGTTTCCAAGAAGCTTAAAATCTCGACAAGGCACAGTGAAATGTGTATTGGCTCTCATGTAGCAGTCTGAACAGTTGCAATCCCAAGCTGTGACACTCGCTGGTGCTTGCACTTCCCATCTTATTCTCTTGCAGTGGCATCCACCATTGTGCACTACCATCTCATCACAAGCCATTGTTGCACAACAATAATCTGCCCCATTCAAGCAAACTTAGTGGAATGTCTCATGTGATTAAAACAAAAATTCAAAATCAAAATTCCCTCAAAATAACAATTTAATCTCCAAAATTTTAATTTGTAACGATTTAGTCTAGACTTATTTCTAAGGATTTAGTCGATAAACCTTCCTAGGCAACAATTTAGTTTTTGTATTTTAAAATTTGTAACGATTTAGTCCTACTATTAAAATTTAATGATTTTTTTACAGATTAATAAACTAATTTTGGATCCAATATGTTTAGAAGTTACAAAGTCTAATCATTAAATAATAAAAATCGATATTTAATTTTGATGATTTTTTTTGTTTTTTTTGCTTAAATTGTTACAAATTTGAGTGTATATGACTAAGTAGGGCCTAAAATGTTACCAATCAAAATTTTATGACCAAGGCCCCGTTTGATAACCTTTTTTTTATAGGTTATAAAAACCACTTCCAACTCTAAAGTTTTTTTTTTTTTTTTTTTCACCTACTTTCTTCCATGTTTTCAAAAACCAAACCAATTTTTGAAAAAAAAATAGTTATCAAAAACTTGTTTTTGTTTGTTTTTGTTTTAAAAATTGGTTAGGAATTCAAGTGTGTTTTTAACAAAAATGAAAACTATAGTGAGGAAATTTAAAGAAAAAAAACCTAATTTTCAAAAACCAAATGGTTATTAAACCGGTAAAAAAAAAATAATTTTCAAAAACTTGTTTTTGTTTTTGGAATGTGGCTATGAATGCAAATGTGTCCTTAACAAATATAAAAATCAGAAATTGAAGGAAAACCAACATAATTTTAAAAAATCAAAAACCAAATAGTTATCACACATGGCCAAAATTGTTAGTTTCGGGTTTGAGATGATTCTAATATGATATTAGAAACCATAAAATTCAAATAAGTATTAGTAAAAAAAAAAATTGAAATCTAATAAAGGAATGGTGAACTTAAAGAGATATGAAGAACTAGGTAGGAAGAACTATGTTGGGATAAAAACAGATTTACCCAAATCAAAAAGTAGAACCAAAAATCAACTTTGATGAACTAATTTCAAAAAAAAAAAAAAAAAAAAAAAAAAAAAAAAAAAAAAAAAAGACAACCAAACAGCCAAATGGAGAAGGGATTCCTTATCTAAACCAAACAAAGACCTCATTGTTGGCTCTCTTTTTACTCCATGGCTAAAGCTGGCAAACAGTGACATATATACAAAAACAAATCAAACCCCATTCTATTATTTGCAGCGTTTACACAATACAACAAAGAGTGAGGCCATAAATTTTAAATTCCCATGCTTTATATGAACAAATAATTCTTTCACCAAAATTAAACTTAATTTACCTTCAATAATTTGGAGTGAAATGAAAGAGAGCTGCCTGTAGATCTCAACTTGTAGGAGAAAATTAAATTTGTGTGGCTTTTCTTGAAATTGTAGAGGAGCTAACTAAATTTAACAATGTAATATATAATATAATATATTTAATTGGTGATGACTGTGATGGGATAAGGTGAGGTGGCACTCAATGGTGGCAAATAGACAAATTACTAAGACAGGGGTATTTCTTGTGCCTCTTACGTGGAATTACAAGGAAGAGCCAGCAATGCCATCGAGGATTTTCAATCCTATCTTTTCGTTTTCTTTTAAATTTATATCTATGTATTAGAAACACCCGTTCAGGATCCCACCTAGGGTCACCCCACTCATAGCCAATTGATTTTGAGATGGAACCTCATGTTATTTAATACAATCCTACTAGAACGCTCAAAATTTCAACCTTTTTTAACATGTAAAAAAATTAGTAATTACATCAATCATTTAGGTAATTAACTGATGTTATTAGGTTAAATCACCCGTCAGTTCAAAAGTTTAAATCGATGAGTTACAGTCAATTTAATTATATCAATACTTCAACAGGATTATTTTCAAACATTTAATATACACTTGCAACAACTTTTAGATATTAACCAATCTCACAATGGGTGGTTTATAGTTATAAATAATGTTAACAGATGAGAAATTATTAGGTGCTCTCGACACAATGAGGTGGATAGTTTTGCATCCGTAGATGTAAGAAAGAGAAATTGTAAAAGTATCTCATCAATTTTGCATCTAATAGTTATTAGGGACGAACAAATTTGAAGATTTACATTCGATGGTTTTAAAGAGAAAAAGCATCATTGTACCGAGAGTACCTAATAATTTGTCATAAGGCTCGGATAGAATCATATTCATGAACTAACATGTGAGAATAAATGATATATTATGAAATTTATCTTCATATATAGACAAAAAGAAAGGAATTTGAGACAATGACAAAAGGAAAAAGCTTGGTATATGTATAATAAGCAAGTGCATTTCATTGTGATTATTGAATGGGACCTGTACCTTTCCTTGGATTCCTTAAATATCAGAAAGTAGAGAAAATAATGGTGCAACTTCTTTAAATATATTTGGAAATAATGCCTCCTACCTTTCTTTGTTTCATCTAATTTTGGCCAATTCATTATTCTTATGATTTTGGGCATTATGGACCCATCTCTCCATGTTATAATGAATTTGATAGGACTTTTAGAATAGTAGAAATTAGCCAACTACACAAGGATTTATAATTTTATGTTAGAATGAAGAGCTTATTTGTTTCCATTTATATTTAATACAAAGAAAAAATAATAATTATTTACATTTCAAAAAAATGAAGATGAAAAAAAAAGTACATAATTTTTTCAAAAAAAAAAAAAGCACATAATAAATAGGGTCTACATTTTACTACGTTTTTGCTAATATTTTGATAAATTCAAATTTATCCAATAAAAATAGAAATACCGTCTGCATATTGATTTTATAAAGGTTAAAAATCTAAATTATATATTTTAAATAAAAAAAAAAAATATGTAGAAAGTAATTCTATGTGACAAGTTATTTAAAATTGTGAAAAATGAATTCTATGGTATGATATTTTGTTACGATGACACAAGAGTTCACAAGTTAATTGAGTGGAAAAATACGAAAAACTTGTATCAAGATTTAGAATATTATTTTGAATAAAAAGTAGGGAGAGGCTAAGAATTATTCTTTAGGTTAGAGTGCAATCAATAATGACCATTAGAATTTTATTAACACAACTCCTTAAATACAACCACAAATAAACTTGTCACCTTCATGACTTATCACATTGAGTTTAATGTTTGGCCCATGTACTGACTTTTGATTGGCCAATACATGTTTAAGGAAAAAAAAAAGCAAAGAAAAAAGAAAATTTCAGTCCCATTCAATAACCATTTAGTTTTTGGCTTTCGGTTTTTGAAAATTAAGCTAGCTTATAAACACTAATTTTACCTCTAATGGTCCGTTTGGAATACATTTTAATTTAAATATTTTTCAAGAATGCATTTTTTAAAAAACATTTTGTACAAAAACTTTTAGAATTTAAACACTCATATGTTTAGTTGCATTTCCTCGTATTTTTATTGTATATTAAAGACTCTCTTTAAAAAAAAAGTTGGTTTCAAGTGTTTGTCTTAAAATAGTTTATTTATCAATCTCATTTTCTAATAAGTCATTTTTAGTGGTTGTCAAACACTAAAAATTTTTCCAAAATGATTTTTTTTTCAAAATTAAACACTTGAAAAGTTAAACCAAACACACCCTAAGTTTATTTGTTTTGCTTTTGTCGATACTTTCTTCCACATGTTTTAAAAAACTAAAAGTAGTTTTTACGAACTTACTTTTGTTTTTGAAATTCAGTTAATAATTCAAATGTTTTCCTAACAAAGTTGAAAAATTAAAGTACGGTGAGTAAATTGAGAGAAAAACAAGCATAATTTTCAAAAACAAAAAATCAAAAGCCAAATGATTATGAAACCGAAGATTTTTACAATTTTTTTTTTTTTTTTTTTTTTTTTGGTCAGAGTGCTATAAAACCTAAAGGAATAACATTCATAATTACATTGAGAATGTGATATGTCTCGTATTTTGTAAATACACAATTGAATGGCTATACCAACTCCTCCTTACGTCCATTAACTCCATGGCGGTGTCACCAACCTCTTTCGCCCATCAAAAATACCAAATTATATGCAAAATTTTCCTTCACAAAACAAAACCCCAAACACAAATTTACAAATTCCCTCAATTAAAAATTTTTATATTTAAATATAAAAATTCACGAATCTAATAATAAACATATAAGTGGAACTTTAGGGAAACGTTTTAAAAGTTTAATAAAAAAAATTACGGATTTGAGTAATGAAACTCAGCATTTAACCAAAACTTGAACACAAACACAATTAATCAAGAACTAACCTTGAAGCCTGAAGGCTTAAACATCACGAGGTTGCCCGTGGTCGGCGGTGCTCCGGCGTCCCATCGGCCGCCGCGGTTGTCTTTCCGGCGGCCGGACGAGACTGCCAACGACGACATCCTCCATTTTGCCGCACATCACGGCGGGTCTCCGCCAGAAGGCTCGAAATCTCTTGGGCTTGGTGGTCTTCCTCTCAATTTCTCGACCCAGATCCAAAATTTCAGATTCAAAGCTCCTGAAGCTGAAATTATTGCGATCGACGGTGGGATCTAAAAGGTCCGACAAGCGCCTGGAAATGCTGGCAACTTCGTAGCTGTCGAGCAGAGAGTTGTGCAGATTAGGTGTTTGTGAATTGTCCTGAATGAAAGTTCGGGTTCGGGCGGCCTCGAGGCGGTAGCGAGAGGGCTTGGGGAGAGTGATGGGCCTGGTGAGGCCGAATTCGCGCATGGGCTTGGCTTCGGAGCCGGACCCATGCTGGTACCAGGCCCAGGCCGCCGCCTTCACCGCCGCTAAGTCGTCGTCGGCGGCGGGGGAGGGTTCCGTCGGCGTGGGATTCTTCCGGTCGGGGAAAGGGTTGAGGGAGAAGGATGGCAGTGGCATGGGAGATTAGTTGGAATTTATGGGGATATGAAGTTCCACGCCTATTGGGTTTCTAAGTTTTTATTTGTTCACGTCACGCTTATACTTTTTGACTTCTAAATCTACTATGGGGAATGCTTTAACAATAAATCTATACTCTTGCTCTTCCATTCATACCATTTTTTTTTTTTTTTTGGTTTAAGATTAAATGATAGAAAATATCTTTGAATCTTGGGTCTCGTTTTAACCATATCCTTGAACTTTAAAAGTTTCATTAATACTCTTGATTGTTAAAAACAAGTATTTTTACTACTAGTAAGGTAGATGAAAAACAAACACGAACCATTGAAGATTCAAAAGAAGATTACCTAGCATGTGGATGTGGATGGTTTTTCGAGTGAAGAATGAAACGAAGTCTTTTTAATAATTTTTTTTTTAGAGAAAATACAATGTTTTGGCTTAAAATACCCCTGAAACGGTGTCTTTCAACGTTTCTTTAAAACATATGTAATGTTTTACAATGGGGTCAACGTTTGAAGAGTTACCGTTGTCCATGTTAATTTTTTTTTTGTATGGTCAGCTAACGGTAAGTGTATTTTTAGAAATTTTTTAAAGGTCATGAGTATGAATAATCAATTTTTTTTTTAAATTTAGGGTATTACTAAAACGAGACCCAAAGTTCAGGGGAATTTTCTATAATTTTTAGCTTTTCTTTTTTGAAAAACAATAGTTGTTATATTTGTACTCTAAATTTTGTATAGTAAAAATCTAACACTTGGGTTTACATAACTATAAACTCAAGTGTATTCTAGGTTTGAATCTTCTCACCGTCATATTTGTACTCTAAATTTTGTATAGTAAAAATCAAACATATGCAATGTTTTACAATGGGGTCAACATTTAAATTGGTCTAATTGAGTATAACTCAATGATAATTGACATGTATTTTAAGTTTGAATCCTGTCACCTGCAAATGTCGTTAAACTTAAAAATAAAATTTATAAAAATTTGGCATGCTTTTCTCCCATAAATGCATTGATAATTTTTTAGCTAGTACTTTTAGTTAGATACAAAAATTTAAGAAGGGTGGAGTCATGCATTGGATAGATATTGCAATTCTATGTGTGATGTAATTCTCAAATAATAGTTCTCATCTAACATAAAGACTGAGGATACATGTCAATTGATGTTGAGCTATGCTTACTTTGATTACGTGCAAGAAAATTGAAAGACAATGACTCAAATTAAGCATTGGTAGAAACTCGTAAGATTTAAAATATAACATTTCAAAGTTAAATGAATATATAATATTTAGAAGTTAATGACTCAAAATAAAAATGAATTCAGAAAAAGAAAAGTTTAATTTGGAACCTTTTCATTCATTTATGGGGGTAATTTCTCGAATAATGTAATTTAAAAAAAAATGACAAATCTAATGTAGTTTTCAAAATAAAAATATTAATAATGCAATTAAAATAACAAATTACAAAGGTGGGGTGAAGTTTGAAACTATTGACAAAATTAGGGTAGTTAACAATCGTGTACCTTGGACACGATTTCCGGTGGATAAAATCGTGTACGTGGTACACGATTCCAGTAAGCATCGCGTACCAGGTACATGGTTTACGTGGTAACAATCGTGTACCTGGTACACGATTTTACATTAAACTCGTGTACCTGGTACACGATTTTGCATTGAACTCGTGTACCAGGTACACGTGTTTACTTTTTTTTTTTTTTTTTAATTTTTTAATTAAGTATGCAATTTTGTATACCACATTTAAATATTTTCATATTTAAAATTTATTTCGAAGTAAATTTTTTTTTTTAATAATTAATGTAAATAGATATTTTTCTAAAATTTCACAGACAACAATCTTCTGGAATAATTTCGTCTTTTACAAAAACTAGTACAAAAAATAAGTAAAATCCTAAGTGCCACAACGACGTGGTCTTCTTTGACGAGCTCCACGACGAGGTTGAGGCGCTTCCATGTGTGATTGGTGATGAATCACATCATCAATATCTTGTTGAGTTATGTCACCATGTCCAGAACTTGAAGCAATGTCTGTCTGATCTGCTAGTGACTGAACTTGATGAGCTAAAGTGTCATCATCAACTATAGGAGGTTCTTCATCTTCATTCTGCTGTGGAATGTCTGCAGCCTGTTGTCGACGGCGTCTACGACGAGCACGTGTCCGATCAGTGTCAGCAACAGTAAGTCTCCTAATTTGTTGAATGATATCAGTTATGTTCGTGACGTATTGCTCACACATAGAACCTAACTGTGGTATATTTTGCTCCACAGAAAAATGTTGCACATCTCGAACAAAGTTATTCTGCAAGAAGAAAATAATTAAAATAATAAAAATATTTGTAACTGAAATTCAATAATAACAAAATCAAAGTATATATTATACCGTGCAAGCATAATAAGCACCCTCACGCGTGATATACCTCCTCGTGATTGAATCATACCAGTGTAAGTAGTCATCCGACACAACTGGCATGTCTACTATGTCGCCCAGGACACAATGATCACGGCGTGCACGCCACAGTGATATATATGATGCATGATGATGTCGCCAATCGTGATCGTGCTTACCTCGCAAGTCTAACTGATGTAACTCTATGACTGTATCGCAAAATGGCGGCACCATTTGTCGCATTCCAAATTGTCTTAGCACTCGATTTGGGTAATGCCACTCTACAATATGAAAACATATGAGAGGGCTTACAGTCAACCAAATCTCCCGTCCATTACGACAATAGTCTGGTAGTAAGGCCATAATCTCAGGTGTGTATGGTGTCCATGTGATCTGAAATTTATAAAACAATAAATTTATTAATGTACATTTTTTTTAAATCAGTCCAATAACAATCAAAATCAATCCAAAAACGTTCCAAATAATCCATAAATGTTTGAAAGCACTAAAACAGTCCACAAACTAAAAATCTATCACTCAAATCATCCACAAACTAAAAATCTAAACTAAAACAATGTTTTTATATGAAAGAAAGAAAAAAAAAATATACCAAACGGTGTTTTTCGGCGACGGCACAGGGAACGGCTGACGGCGGCGGAAGAAGGAGCAGAGAAGAGAGAAAAATCGAGGGGGGGTCGTTGCGGCGCTTTCACGAGTGGGGTGGGGTAGGGTTTCATGGACCACGAAATCGTGTACGTGGTACACGATTTCATTAAGTTAATCGTGTACCGGGTACACGATTTCATTAAGTAACTCGTGTACCTGGAACACGATTTCGCTGGCGTGCGACACATCAGCGCCAAATCATCGCCCAACCTGGTGATGTGTGCCTTGTCAGCGTGCCAACATGGAAGTCGTGTACCTGGTACGCGAGTTATCCTTGGAATCGTGACCACGGCCCACGACTTATGGAAATCGCGGCCCACGTACACGATTTATCTACCCTATTTTTGGAAATACTTTCAAAACTCCTCTAAATTTGTTTTTTTTTTTTATTAAATTACATTATTAATAAAAAAAAAATCCTCATTTATGTGATTAGACTTGTAATAACTTAGGCTTTAAATTTTCAGTTTCTTTTTTTTCAATTAAACTCTTTAAACGGTCATAAACATAAATTTTCCAATACTTTTTTTTTTTTTGGTAGGTTGTTAGACTCTATTATTTTCATTTGGTTCAATCAAGATTTTTTTTTTTTTTTTTTTTTTGAGTTATTCAACAACATTTTGGTTCGAAGGATTGAAACCTCTTTTTCTTCTGACCTCTTGGTCAAGAGTACATGTTTTACCGATGAATTATACTCACTTTGGTGAAAGATTCGAACATCTAACCTCTTGATTAAGAATATATGTCAATTCACTACAAGAAAAAGTGTTTTTTGCGACAAGTTTTTAGTGACGCAACCAAAATAAGTCGCTAAAGGTGACTTTCAGCGGCATCGTAAACCAGATGTCACAATTAAATATTTTCATTGGCGCAATAAAATTAGATGTCGCTAATAGTTTCAGAGACGCATAAAACTCGCACCACAAAAAAAAAATATTTTTAGAAACATGTTTACCACGTTGCTAAAAGATGTTTTTTGAGTCACTAAATATTAAAACATTAAAATAAGTTAGGGCTGCGTTTTTTCCCTTTTCCCTCTTCTACTTTCAACCCTTGCGTATTTTCCCTCCCTCACTCGATTAAGGCCGTCGCACGTTTTCCCTCTGAACTATGCTCACTTTGACAACTACAATCAAGACTTAGGTTAACAAAAGCTCTCTAGCAATAATGTTAATATTTTGTTGTCGACAAGAATAATCATAATGTTAATATTTTAAGTCAACCAAGTGGGAACGATCACTAAATAACCTCCAAAATGGACTACCCCTTATACAGTCAACCAAAGAATTAAATGTAAACATTGAAGAATCATAATAGCGCCCAAAGATTTTCAACATCATTCTAAGTTACGTTGGAGAGAATTATCAACCACTCCAATACAATTTTTTTTTTTTTTTTAGAAGCCCCTCCAATACAAAATTAAACTTAAAAGAGAGTGTGGCAACTAGTATATATATAAAGTTATTATTATTTTTTTAAAAAAAAAATCAGTAACATCTAAAAAGACAAAATTAAAGATCATAGTCCATAATCTAAAAAATATCATCAAAAATTCTTTAGAGTAATATATAATTCAAACATATCATAAATAGATATTCAAATTTACAATCTTGCAATAAGGTTATTAATATCTTAACTGTTAAACCATGGTCGCTCAAAAAATAGCATTGCAACATATATTCTAAATATCAAGTGTCGAATTTGATCCAGTTTGACAATATGACCAAATGTATTATAGTCGTCTTTTTTTTTGTTTGACAACATGTGGTTGGGTGAAGAATTTGAACCTTTAACGACCTCTTGCTCGAGAGTACAAGCTTTATGTCAGTTGAACTATGATCTTATAATGAAATAAATGTCCTTAGAAAAAGAAAAAAAGAAAAATGACCTCGAAGTTAACATCTACTAACCCCAACAGATTAAAGGACCAATATCTTTAAAAACTAAACGTTGATGTTTTATTTTTTTCTAAAAAAAAAACGTAAATGATTTATTTTCCACTCCAAAAATGTGCGTCCAAGTAAGAAAATCAATATACAAGTTAAATTACTAATTTAAGGTAATAATTGAACATTGATATTCTCTGCAACGTCTCATACAAAATCATTGCCAAGGTTTTAATAAATCGTATGAAATGGGTATTTAAAGATACCATCTCTGATTATCAATCTGCGTTTGTTCCTGGCCGGTCAATTTTCGATAATGTTATCTTGGGTCATGAATGTCTGCACACGATTAAGGGGAAAAAGACAGGCAGGTCTGGATGGATAGCTTTAAAATTAGATATGAGCAAGACATACGATCGAGTGGAGTGGTGTTTCTTGGAAAGTCTCATGTTGAAGCTGGGGTTCCATAGTACATGGGTACGGTTAATTATGGAGTGTGTTAAAACTCCATCTTTTTCGATCCTGTTGAATGGAGTGCCAACAGAGATTATTACCCCACAACGGGGTCTACGACAAGGGGATCCTTTGTCGCCCTATTTGTTTATATTAGTCTCTGAAGTTTTGTCTTCCCTTATTGCTGGAGCAGTTGAAAGGAAGAACTTATCAGGCATCAAACCAGGGAAATTTTGTCCTGATATCTCTCATTTGTTTTTTGCAGATGACAGCCTTATTTTCTGTAGAGCATCCATTGAACAAGTCTGGATGCTTCGATCTATTTTGAATCTTTATGAGAAGGCTTCAGGACAGCAGGTCAACATGGACAAGTCTGCCTTATTTTTTTCCCCTAATGTCTCCACTGATTTTAGGTCAGTTGTTTCTAATTTACTGGGAGTGCCAGTGGTTGATACTTTGGGTCGGTATTTGGGTGTTCCTTCAAATTTTACAAAACGCAGGAGAGATGACTTTAAAGATATAAAGCAGAGAGTGTGGAAGACTTTGCAAGGTTGGAAGGGTCAGTTTTTTTCACTTGGGGGAAAGGAAGTTTTGATTAAAAGTGTGGCCCAATCCATTCCAACCTATATCATGAGCTGTTTTCGTTTGCCTAAAACTCTGTGTGATGATCTACATACCATGATGGCCCGATTCTGGTGGGGTTCTACGGAAACTAGGAGGAGAATTCATTGGAAAAAAATGGAACCACCTTTGTTTACCAAAAGAGATGGGAGGATTAAATTTCAGGGATTTGGAGGCTTTTAACAAAGCTCTATTGGCAAAACAGGTTTGGCGTTTATATACGAATCCAAATTTATTGGTCTCCAAGGTAATTAAAGGAAAATATGCAAATACGACTTCACTGTTGTTAGCCTCTATTAAGTCTAATTGTTCAGTGTTTTGGCGAGGATTCGTTTGGGCTCGTGATCTTTTACAGAAAGGAATGCGTAAGAGAATTGGAAATGGCAAATCTACTTTCTTTTTTACAGATCCGTGGATTCCTAAGGAGATTACTTTTAAGCCCATCAGACTCCCTGGTATTGTGTCTCAAAATGAGGTGCAAGTTTCAAAATTTTTACATCCAGATTTAGGATGGAACATGAGTGAACTAAAAGAGGTGGTGATTGAGGAAGATGCGAATGTTATTGGCTCTATTCCAATAAGTAGCACATATGCAACTGACACATGGATTTGGCACTATTGCTCTAATGGCCAATACTCCGTAAGAAGTGGTAATAAATTAAACAGACTCCTTGCTAATGGTATGGAATCAAGTAGTGGCAGCGAATTGATGAAATGGTGGACTTCTTTGTGGAAATCAAAGATCCCACCAAAATGCAAGATGTTCATTTGGAAAGCATACCATGACTGTTTACCAACCAATCACTGCTTATGGAAACGAGGCCTCGATATTTCACCGCTGTGTATTTTTTGCAGGTCCAAACAGGAAACAATCGACCACGTTCTATGTGGATGCAAGAGATCTAAGAAGATATGCAATGCAATGTTCCAAAGGGTGGATGCAAATATCCCTTCTTCGGGAAGTAATTTCGCTGAACGAATATCATGGTTGTCTCAAAATCTTGGAGATGAGGATTTTGAGAAGGCATGCATCACGTTTTGGGCTATATGGAATGATAGGAATGGGTATAATAACCATATGCCTCTTATGGATTGGGCTATACGATGTGACTGGATTCATGCATACTGGCAAGAAACTCGGTTGAAGTTGCAATTCAAGGCGAGCTCAACTTTCAATCCAAATCGGCCCAATGAGTCACGGGTGCAAGGCCTCATGCTGTTCACTGATGGTGCTTTAAACCCTCACACTGGATGTGTTGGATATGGAGCGACTCTTTTGGACGCAGACAGTACCATCAAGGGTGCTTTGGCGATAGTGGAACAAAAGGCTCATTCACCACTGGCAGTAGAGGTGAATGCCATTTTGCAGGGGCTCCGTCTACTACAACACATGTGAGCATTGTTGGGTTTTATGTCCTAAAACTCGTAGTTTGTAAAATACGTTGAACATTTTCTATTAGTAATAAAGATGTTATTCATGAACTGCTGGTTATTTAACCCGAATCCAATAAACAAACATCCATGGCTATAAAATGAATACTCGAGCTATATGTAGAAACATAAGAGTGGATCAAGTTCGAATATATAGCCAAAAATAGTTTATAGTATATGGATAGGGTTGGGTACCTTATCCTGGGGACACTATGGATGCGGCTCGCTTTGTATTTGTTACAAATGATGTGATTCTAAATCGTTCATGTGGAGACATGTGAGTGGGGGCATCCTATGCAAAGAGTTTGCATAAAACTAGACCATAGAAATAAGTCGCTCTTACTTTATAAACGCCGTTTTCTGATAAAGAATGACTATTTCGCTAGATGACCTAGGTAACTCGATCTTAATCCTGAGTTATCTATGAACTCCTATTTTCTCGGGATTATCCTTTGATCTGCAAAGGTGAGAGTGGCCTGACTACGCTGACTCAATAAGCCTACCATTTTGGGGATAAGATCGGGTAGATAGCTGGGGACATAGTTTTGCAAGAAGGAATACACTCCTACCCGAATCAAGGATAGTAGAGAGGTTGTTCCCTTAAGTACTGACTCCGAGTCTTAGACAAGGGGCCCCCCCTCTCATTGGCCCGAGAGGGAAATGGTTTTCGTGATTGGATCACAAAAACAATTGTTTATTAGAGGATCAGTGGGACTTAAGGAACAATAAGTGCTATAGGGGTAAAACGGACATTTGACCCAGCTATAGTTACGAACAACCTGTGAAGGATCGACTTACTAATCATGGTTATATCAAGTGGACTTAAATATATCTACAGTGAGGGGAGTGCAGCTATTGGGCTATAGTGGAGTGACCCGGTAGCTAACGAATGTTGGTTAACTAGGTTAAAGAGTTTAACCGGCTAATCTCGGATCGTTGAAGCCCATGATCTGTAGGTCCACTAGGTCCCCTTACTAGCTTATAAGGAATAAACTTTAGAATAGTGAGATGGAAGGATTTGAATTGTTCAAATACGTTTAGGGAATAAACGTAGGTTATATGAGATATAATCGACGTATCGTTTTAATTATGAATTAAATCGAAAATTGAGAGTTGAGAATATTTTAAATATGATTTAAAAATTCAAGAAATCGGTCACGAAAAAAAACGGGATTAGGCATTAAAATATTAATTTAATATTCAAATATTAAATTAATATTTAATTAATATAATTAATTAAATTGTTTAATTAATTATTTTAAAATTAATTTTATTTAAAATTAATTATTTATATTAATATTATTTAAAATTAAATTAAGAAATTAATTATGCCTAATATTAAAAGCTAGTATTCTAGCTTGTGACTAAGGAACCCATGAACTTACACCTCCTTCTTGCCTTTAATTGACTAGCTTGTGATGTCAATTTTTTGGGCATTTTGGCATGCAAAGATGGCTATATAAGTGATGGATTAATCACTTAAATTTGGTGAAAAATAATTATCTTTAAGGCTGTCAATTTCATAGAAGAAGTGAGGTTGTTCTTGAATTCTCAAAACAGAAAACCCACATACTTTTCCTTTCAATTACCATCTCAAATTGATCCCACAATCAATTCTAAAGCCTAAGATTAGTAGGGAAGACCTTGGTGGTTGTTCTTGATCCATTGGTGAGGAGAAACAAGCCACGGATTACATCAATTTGAGTTACAAAGAAGGTTGGTAATTCTTCCCAGTTTTTATAGTTCATGAGCATGTCTTCTTCTTGGCTAAAATTAAAGAAATTGAGAGCTCAAGATCCAAAATTGCTTCCGCTTTATTCATATTAACCCATCAATTGGTATCAGAGCAAGTTTTGAGCACCCAATTTTATTTAATTTAAGCATGGTGGGTAATTTCATAAGATGAAAAACTGTGTTGTAGCTAAAGTAAATTGGTTTTGGTTTTGGCTTCAATTTTCCGTCAATTTGTTGAAATTAATTGTAATTGCCTACATGTTTATGGGCATTCATGAGTTCATATCAAGTCTGTAAAATTTGAGAGTCATTGGAGTTCATTAAGGCCGTCAATTTGAAGAAATTCGAAAGCACTGCAGCTGGCCGAAAAACAGAGCATGAAGAACAATCAAATTCTGGAAATCAGGAAAAGATGACGGGCAGAAATTTAAAAAAAAAAAAAAAAAAAAAAGGAATTTTCGCGCGCGGTTCACGGTCTGGGTTTTGGTTCGCGGTTCGGTCAACGGTTCAGCGGTATGGTCAGCGGTCCAAGCGGTTCTGGTCAACGGTCAGCGTTGACTTTGACCGGTTCAGCATTTTTCTTCATTTTCGGTCCGGTTCAAGCTGCCCAGTGGTTTTTTCTGCCCGGTTTTGCCTCCAGCCCTTTGGTTTATTTAATTTCTGACCGGTTTAGGCTATTTTTGAGTTGGTTCAAGCATTTTAGAGCCGGTTTGAGCTGATTTAAAGGGTTTATAATCAGTTTGAAGCCTATCTTCAATTATTTTTATAATAATTTTAGTATTTGCTTGATTTAGAAGCCAAAACCAGTTTACTTTAGTGTGTTTAATTTATTATGCATTATGAATGTATGTTTATATTAAATTATATCTGATATGCATATAGTATGCCATATAGATTTAAAATCCCACCATAGGAAAGCATGTAACATGCATTAGTTTTTATTATAAGAGTTATAATAAATGAAATGCATGTTAAAGTTTCATGAATAAATGCATGTTAAATATTTTTTTAATATAATTGTTATATTAATAAATGAAAACAAACATGCATGCAGTATGAAACCACCTTAGCATTTATATAATTATTATATAGTATGTTATTATAGGGTCTATATTTTATAATAGTTATAAAACGAGATAGACATTAAAACCTATAATAAAGATAAAAGTATGCTCACATAGGGTTAATGGCACACATATCGATCAATTTTAAATAGTTTTAAATAGGTCGATATCTTGTAAAGCTAAGGTTATAAGAGAACTCACCCGATAAGATGCTGTCTAAGGCTGGAGGTACTTAAGATGACGGTTTACGGAACACCTCCTACCTGGGCATCGAGTCGGTACTTGAGTTAAGTTAACCCAGTTTTATGAGCATCATCTAGACATCATAGGTTTAAATACCTAGACTTAGGTTATATTCAATTAGCTGGAATATGCCTAAGTAACAGTATGCCCAAACCATTTAAAATGCTTAGTGGGAGAGAAAAATGTAGTTTTATCTTCCGTTCTCCACAATATTTCACACCGTGAGATATATGCTTGGCCTCGTGTTGTCTTAGTGCAACTATTCCATTCGGAAGGTGTTTGCATAAATCAATAACATGGTGAATGGAGAAAGTATTCATAGTAAGTGAGTGAAGGATTTGTGTCAATTCATCCTACGGTCTCTACCATTAGGTTGCACTGTGAGATTCCCATGTTCCACCTGCTTGTTTGCCATGGTGCTTACTTACCATTCGGAAGGTTGTAACATGGGATTCGGAACAACGCGAACTCCAGAAATGGATAGGGTCTCTTAGGTCCATTTCCAACTTTGACTTTTCCATTCGGTAGCATTGTTGGGACCGATCTCTGGGATCTGAAAATGGTGGGTCACACTTACGAGAATTACTAAGTGTTAGTATATTCTTGACCAAAGTAACGATAACTAAACGCTATAGGAATATGAGTTATTCTAGTATTAGCCTTTAGTCAAGAATGTCTTGGTTCAGTGAAGGAGTGATTGACTGCCCCTCGGTAGCAGTTACTCTACCTCACCAAAGTATTGTTGCAAAATAGTAAAGATCTTGGGCACATTATTACTTTTGCTAAAATCTGATTGGATATCTATGGTTAAAAATGCAGTTCACTAATAGTAATTGTCTTATTTACAGCATGTCTAGCTCATTTGTTCAGTTACTAGCTTCCGAGAAACTTAACGGAGATAATTATAGCACATGGAAATCAAATCTAAATACTATACTAGTAATCGAGGATTTGAGATTCGTCTTAACAGAAGACTGTCCACCTATCCCTAGCTCTGCAGCAATTCGAAATGTTCGAGATGCTTATGACAGATGGATCAGGGCTAATGATAAAGCCAGGGTCTATATATTGGCAAGTATATCTGAAATACTTTCCAAGAAACACGAGAGTATGATTACTGCTTCAGAGATCATGAACTCATTACAAGCGATGTTTGGACAACCGTCCTCATCAATTCGTCATGAGGCTCTCAAATCCGTTTACAACTCTAGAATGAAAGAGGGTACTTCGGTACGAGAACATGTTTTAAACATGATGGTCCACTTCAACGTGGCAGAAGTAAACGGAGCTGTCATTGATGAGAAGAGTCAAGTAAGTTTCATAATGGAGTCTCTTCCGAAGAGCTTCATCCAATTTCGTACCAATGCTGTTATGAACAAAATTGAGTACAACTTGACAACTCTCCTTCATGAGCTTCAGACTTATCAATCTCTTACTAAAAATAAGGGAAATGATGGAGAAGCAAATGTTGCTACTTCCAAAGGGTTTCAGAAAGGAATGTCATCTGGAACTAAGTCTGGTCCTTCATCTTATAGAAGTATTCAAATGAAAAAGAAGAAGGGAAAGGGAAAGGGGAAGGCTCCAATCGCACGCAAGGGCAAAGCTCAAATTGCAGATAAAGGAAAATGTTTCCACTGCAACGGAGAAGGACATTGGAAGCGCAATTGTCCAAAATATCTTGCTGAGAAGAAAGCTGGAAAAGAAAAACAAGGTAAATATGATTTGCTAGTTGTTGAAACATGTTTAGTTGAGCATGATAGCTCTACCTGGATACTGGATTCAGGAGCCACTAATCATATATATTCTTCTTTACAGGAAACTAGTTCCTGGAGAACTCTTGCGGATGGTGAAATAACTCTCAGGGTTGGAACAGGAGAGGTTATCACAGCAAAGGCAGTGGGAGCAATCAAGTTGTTGTTTAGAGATAGATTCATTTTGTTAGAAAATGTTTTGTATGTTCCTAATATGACCAGGAACTTAATATCTATCTCTTGTTTGATAGAACATATATATGAAGTTTCTTTTGAACTTAATAAAGTATTAATTAGCAAAAGAGGTGTTCAAATTTGTTCTGCTAAACTAGAAAACAACTTGTATATGTTAAGACCAACTCAAACAAAAGCTATTTTGAATACGGAGATGTTTAAAACAGCTGAAACTCAGAGTAAAAGGCTGAAAGTTTCTCCTAATACCTATCTTTGGCACCTCAGACTAGGGCACATAAATCGCAATAGGATTGCTAGATTGGTTAAGAGTGGACTTCTAAATCAGTTAGAAGATGACTCATTACCACCGTGTGAGTCTTGTTTTGAAGGAAAAATGACTAAACGACCTTTTTCTGAAAAAGGTTATAGAACCAAAGAACCCTTAGAACTCATTCACACAGATCTTTGTGGTCCTATGAATGTGAAGGCACGAGGAGGGTATGAATATTTCGTCAGTTTCATTGATGATTATTCAAGGTATGGGTATCTTTACCTAATACATCACAAGTCTCAAACCCTTGAAAAGTTCAAAGAGTACAAGGCTGAGGTTGAGAACCTCTTAGGTAAAACAATAAAAACACTTCGATCAGATCGAGGTGGAGAATATATGGACTATCGATTCCAGGACTATTTGATAGAACATGGAATTACGTCTCAACTTTCAGCCCCTGGTACACCTCAACAAAACGGTGTATCAGAAAGGAGAAATAGAACCCTGTTGGACATGGTTCGGTCTATGATGAGTTATGCACGATTACCTGATTCATTTTGGGGATATGCAGTAGAAACTGCTGTATATATTTTGGACATGGTCCCCTCTAAGAGTGTTTCAGAAACACCCTATGAGCTTTGGAGAGGGCGTAAAGGTAGTTTACGTCACTTCAGAATTTGGGGCTGTCCAGCACATGTGTTGGTGCAAAATCCTAAAAAGTTAGGACATCGTTCAAAGTTATGCCTATTTGTAGGTTACCCAAAAGAAACAAAAGGTGGTCTCTTTTATGATCCTCAAGAGAATAAAGTACTTGTATCGACAAGTGCTACATTCCTAGAGGAAGACCACATCAGGGATCATCAGCCTCGAAGTAAACTAGTATTAGATGAGGTTTCTAAAGAAGTTACAGCACAAGCTGGTTCTTCAACAAAAGTTGTTGATGAAGGCAGTTCCAGCCAGTCACATCCATCTCAAGAGTTGAGAGTACCTCGACGTAGTGAGAGGATTATTTCTCAACCCAACCGCTACATGGGTTTAACTGAAACTCGTTTTGTCATACCAGATGATGGAGTCGAGGACCCATTAACCTTTAAACAGGCAATGAACGATGTTGATAAAGACCAGTGGATTAAAGCCATGGACCTTGAAATGGAGTCAATGTATTTCAATTCTGTCTGGGAACTTGTAGAACAACCAGATGGGGATAAACCTATTGGTTGTAAATGGATCTACAAACGAAAGCGAGACCAGGCTGGTAAGGTACAAACCTTTAAAGCTCGACTTGTGGCAAAGGGTTATACCCAACGGGAAGGGGTAGACTATGAAGAAACCTTCTCCCCTGTTGCCATGCTTAAGTCGATTAGAATACTCTTATCCATTGCCACATTTTATGATTATGAGATTTGGCAAATGGATGTCAAGACAGCGTTTCTGAACGGTGATCTTGATGAGAGTATCTATATGGCTCAACCAGAAGGGTTCATTATTCCTGGTGAAGAGCAAAAGGTTTGCAAGCTTAACCGATCCATTTATGGGTTGAAACAAGCGTCGAGATCCTGGAATATACGTTTTGATACTGCAATCAAATCGTATGGTTTTGAGCAGAATGTTGACGAACCTTGTGTTTACAAGAAGATTGTCAACATTGCTGTAGCATTCTTAGTGTTATATGTCGATGATATCTTACTCATTGGAAATGATGTGAGATTTCTAACTGACATAAAACGTTGGCTAGCGACCCAGTTCCAAATGAAAGATTTGGGTGAGGCTCAGTTTGTTCTGGGAATTCAGATCGTAAGGGATCGAAAGAACAAAACGCTAGCATTGTCTCAAGCATCTTATATCGACAAAATTCTGATTCGATATTCAATGCAGAATTCCAAGAAAGGTTTGTTACCTTTTAGACACGGGATTCATTTGTCACAGGAACAATGTCCTAAAACACCTCAAGAGGTTGAGGAAATGAGACACATCCCCTATGCATCAGCAGTCGGTAGTCTAATGTATGCGATGTTATGTACACGACCCGACATATGCTATGCAGTAGGAATTGTCAGTAGGTTTCAGTCCAATCCAGGTCATCCTCATTGGGCTGCCGTTAAGAATATCCTCAAGTATCTTCGGAGAACAAGGGATTATACACTTGTGTATGGGGCTAAGGATCTGATCCTTACAGGATACACAGACTCAGATTTTCAGACCGATATAGATTCAAGGAAATCGACATCGGGATCTATATTCACTCTTAACGGAGGAGCGGTAGTATGGCGAAGTATTAAGCAAAGTTGTATTGCTGACTCCACTATGGAAGCTGAGTACGTAGCTGCTTGTGAAGCAGCTAAGGAGGCTGTATGGCTTAGGAAATTTCTTATAGAGTTGGAAGTCGTTCCAAATATGCATCTGCCGGTCACTCTCCATTGTGACAATAGTGGAGCAGTTGCGAACTCTAAAGAACCTCGAAGCCATAAGCGTGGAAAGCATATTGAGCGTAAATATCATCTCATACGAGAGATTGTGCACCGAGGAGACGTGATCGTCACACAGATAGCTTCGGAACACAACATTGCTGACCCATTTACAAAATCCCTCACAGCTAAAGTGTTTGAGGGACACCTGAAGAGTTTAGGACTTCGAGATTTTTAAAGACTAGGGCAAGTGGGAGATGTGGCATGATTTGATGCCCTAGTTTATTGTATTCAGACTACTTTTCTCTCATACTCAACTTTTTTACTTCCCACTAGATTTTCAGTCCAAGTGGGAGTTTGTTGGGTTTTATGTCCTAAAACTCGTAGTTTGTAAAATACGTTGAACATTTTCTATTAGTAATAAAGATGTTATTCATGAACTGCTGGTTATTTAACCCGAATCCAATAAACAAACATCCATGGCTATAAAATGAATACTCGAGCTATATGTAGAAACATAAGAGTGGATCAAGTTCGAATATATAGCCAAAAATAGTTTATAGTATATGGATAGGGTTGGGTACCTTATCCTGGGGACACTATGGATGCGGCTCGCTTTGTATTTGTTACAAATGATGTGATTCTAAATCGTTCATGTGGAGACATGTGAGTGGGGGCATCCTATGCAAAGAGTTTGCATAAAACTAGACCATAGAAATAAGTCGCTCTTACTTTATAAACGCCGTTTTCTGATAAAGAATGACTATTTCGCTAGATGACCTAGGTAACTCGATCTTAATCCTGAGTTATCTATGAACTCCTATTTTCTCGGGATTATCCTTTGATCTGCAAAGGTGAGAGTGGCCTGACTACGCTGACTCAATAAGCCTACCATTTTGGGGATAAGATCGGGTAGATAGCTGGGGACATAGTTTTGCAAGAAGGAATACACTCCTACCCGAATCAAGGATAGTAGAGAGGTTGTTCCCTTAAGTACTGACTCCGAGTCTTAGACAAGGGGCCCCCCCTCTCATTGGCCCGAGAGGGAAATGGTTTTCGTGATTGGATCACAAAAACAATTGTTTATTAGAGGATCAGTGGGACTTAAGGAACAATAAGTGCTATAGGGGTAAAACGGACATTTGACCCAGCTATAGTTACGAACAACCTGTGAAGGATCGACTTACTAATCATGGTTATATCAAGTGGACTTAAATATATCTACAGTGAGGGGAGTGCAGCTATTGGGCTATAGTGGAGTGACCCGGTAGCTAACGAATGTTGGTTAACTAGGTTAAAGAGTTTAACCGGCTAATCTCGGATCGTTGAAGCCCATGATCTGTAGGTCCACTAGGTCCCCTTACTAGCTTATAAGGAATAAACTTTAGAATAGTGAGATGGAAGGATTTGAATTGTTCAAATACGTTTAGGGAATAAACGTAGGTTATATGAGATATAATCGACGTATCGTTTTAATTATGAATTAAATCGAAAATTGAGAGTTGAGAATATTTTAAATATGATTTAAAAATTCAAGAAATCGGTCACGAAAAAAAACGGGATTAGGCATTAAAATATTAATTTAATATTCAAATATTAAATTAATATTTAATTAATATAATTAATTAAATTGTTTAATTAATTATTTTAAAATTAATTTTATTTAAAATTAATTATTTATATTAATATTATTTAAAATTAAATTAAGAAATTAATTATGCCTAATATTAAAAGCTAGTATTCTAGCTTGTGACTAAGGAACCCATGAACTTACACCTCCTTCTTGCCTTTAATTGACTAGCTTGTGATGTCAATTTTTTGGGCATTTTGGCATGCAAAGATGGCTATATAAGTGATGGATTAATCACTTAAATTTGGTGAAAAATAATTATCTTTAAGGCTGTCAATTTCATAGAAGAAGTGAGGTTGTTCTTGAATTCTCAAAACAGAAAACCCACATACTTTTCCTTTCAATTACCATCTCAAATTGATCCCACAATCAATTCTAAAGCCTAAGATTAGTAGGGAAGACCTTGGTGGTTGTTCTTGATCCATTGGTGAGGAGAAACAAGCCACGGATTACATCAATTTGAGTTACAAAGAAGGTTGGTAATTCTTCCCAGTTTTTATAGTTCATGAGCATGTCTTCTTCTTGGCTAAAATTAAAGAAATTGAGAGCTCAAGATCCAAAATTGCTTCCGCTTTATTCATATTAACCCATCAAGCATTTCGACAACAACTGTTTGTTCGGATTCGCTTAATGCAGTAAAGATGATCAAATGAGACATTCAGATCAATTCAAACGTGTACCACTGGGTTATTCAAATTCAAGGGATGTTTGCGTTGTTTGATAACTTAAATTTTATTTATGTGCCTCGACAGCGTAACAAGATAGCTGATTATTTAGCTATAGATGCTTTGGTGAATCATCGCTCTATGCTTTAGATAGAGGATATTCCCCAATGGCTTATGTCGCTAGCGAATCCTGCTCGATGTATGTGTAACTCTATTTGTAACTGTTCGAAGTAATGGAATGATTCCAGTTTATCTCAAAAATATATATATATATATATATATATATATATATATATATATATATATATATTCTCTATAAAAGTAGGAAAACAATTATTCTTCATTTAATTCTAGAATTGTTTTTTTTTTTCTTCTTTTTTTGGCGACAAAGAATTTTCATTTTCGTACAATTATAATGCAACGATTTCTTTTCCTGTCTTTATAATTATTATAGAAAATACATAAGCTTCCAAGGTGCAAGAAGTCGAATGTAGAGAAAGAATTGACAATTACCAGACATGGCCTCATACCTTTAAAGACAGTCACATGTTAGCTCACTATCAAATCTCGACTATGACAAAATTTCTCACATCCTTGATTATTGAGTTCAAGTTTTTTGTATTATTTTTTTGTCTCACTTGGTGAAAAGTTTTGGAAAATGCTCTTTTTTAAAAAAGAAAAAAGATTACGTTTATCAAAAACATTTCTTTTTGTTATAAACATTGTAATAAAAAAGTGTCTGATTAATAAAATGAAGCGATTTTTGGAGGGTTAAGATTTAGTTGATAATAATTATTAAAATTATTTTTTTAAAAAAATAGCAGAGAGAAGCAAACAAGAACAAAATGTGTGAAGAGATGTTGAAAATGTGTATATGTGAATTGGAATATGAAAAATTAAAAATTGAGATGTAAATTAATAACCTATTGATATAGATTTTCAAAAAAAAAAAAAAATAATAACCTATTGATATAGTGAATCAATATATCTATTTATTTCTAAAAGTTTATTATATAAAATTAAATGAGAAATAAAAACAATTTATGTTAGAAAATATATAAAGAAAAATTAATGACAAAAAAAGTCACAAGAATATATCCTCACAATATTAAAATCTTTGGCTGCCCCTTCATCTTAGAACGCTTGGGTCCACATCGTAATTTCACTGCCGACTCTCTGATCACTTCACAGATCTTTTTAAATTAAATAATAAAAAAAAAGCATTATTGTGGAAGTTATTATTTTAAGTATTTAACCATATATTTTTTTAATAAAAAAAAGTATTTAACCATGTATTTAAGAATGAGATTATAATCAATCCATATACTTAGTTGAATAAATTTTTTTAGTACACTTAGTTGAACAAGTTAAATTTATAGTTAAGATTTTAATTCCATCAAAGTACACTCTAAATTTAAATGAGTGGTAAAATTAATCCATTGAATTTTCTTTAAAAGGTATAACAACAGACAATTATTGTGATTAGTGGTCCATACCATTGTGCATACGATTTTTTTTAGTTACATACCATTGTGATTGCTAAGTTTTAGGAAATTTTATTTATTTCTTTTTTTAAAGGAAAAAACTTTGGCTAGGGTCACCATTAAAATTTTGAAAACTGGGAGAGATAAAAAAAAGTTTTCTCATTTTCTCCCTTTCTCTTTCTTAGTTGTCAAGATTTGATTTGACCAGTATACACGAATCTTTTGTTCTTTTTGAAAACATGTTGGGTGAGAGAATTGAATCTTTGACCTTTTAGTCCAGGTAGTCCAGGTTAGTCAGGGTACAAGTTTTATGTCAATTTAGCTATGCAGTTATTGGTAGGAGATTTTCTATTTTGGTTTTGAGAAGATTTTAATTTCCATTTATTCAAAATTTACAGCTGAATGACTTCCTTTTTTCCTAAAAAGTTATCATTATTTTTATAACAGTGGGGTATGGAGATTAGAATCATGGGTCTCTTGATTATTGATACAAGTTTTATGTTGGTTGAGCTATGCTCATGTTGACAATTATTATTAATAATGAGTCTTTTCCTTATTGGGATCAAAACTTAGAAAAATGGTTGGGACAACAAACATCCATTTCGTTTGTATTTTGGATACCTGTATAACCATCGAAGATTGTTGAAGTGACTAATTCCAGAAAAATTAGAGGCGTTGAGGACAAAGAAATTGTTAGAGTTACCATTTTTATCTAATAATTACAATATGCTTGATGTTAAGAAAAGATCTTTTACAGGAAGGTTGGCTAGAGATTTTTTGTAAAAACGCTAGTTCCATGGTTCATATGTTAGTCAAACTATACTCATATTTACAGTTATCATTAATAATTGGTGTTCAACAATGATTTGGTTAAATTTGTTTGTCCCTTCACAGATCAGCTCATTTAAACTAAATGACAGCTCCAAATTAAAATTAACGAGAAGGAAAGAAAGAAAGTAACATTCAATTTGGAAAAAAAGGCAATCATATATAATGATTATATTAATTATACCATTAGAAATCAGAATGAAACAGAGAGAAAAGAAACAAAACCACTGGAAATTAAATTCCACAGCCGTTCTAACTTTATTATTAATTTCAAAACACCTCTTAACCAAGTGAAAGTCTCCCTTTTCCTTTAGCAACCGAAGAAGAAGAACCACTGGAAATCATGAAACCCAAATGGGCAGATTCCAGCAAAGATTTTTGGAAGTTAGAACAGAATTATATTCATGGCTTCCAAAGGATGGTAGTTTCTGCAATCATGGAAGTGACTACGTAAGGATCCATGTTAGAGGCAGGCCTTCTGTCCTCGAAATACCCTTTGCCCGATTTCTCGGTGTCTCGCCCGACTCGAATCGAAGCTCCTCGGTTCGCAACGCCCTACGCCAAACCAAACCAAACCAAACAAGAGTTTCAATCGAGTCTATACTAACTAAAAGGATCGGAGTGTATCATTTTGGTAGTATTGAAATTTAGGATGAGATCATTGTTTTATGGTTGTTTACCCATGAGAAAGTGTTGATGTCAGCTGTTTCGTGTCGACCAGTGAGACGACGCTCGTTGCCTTCTCCGTACGCGGCGATGTGTTCTTTGTGCCTTAGTCTTAATTTGTCAATTGCTTTCTTTATCACCTCATAGCCTCCTTCCTTTCTCATAGACTTGGTACTAAAGAGTTATTAAAATTTGTTATAAACTAGAAGTTAGAAATTTAGATTTAAGAAAGACATTGTTTTTTTTTACTTAATTATGTTCAAAAAGTCAATCCAACCTATTTAATTTACATTTGAATTTATTACCTATAGTTCGTATGGGCACCAGCTCCATTCCAATCGCCCTAATATGTGAATGAGCATATAAAATTCACTTCAAATTTGGAAAATAAAAAAAAGGAAGATTTGAATTTGAAATTGAAAGTACTAAACCTGAATTGGTTTGGGGTCAAAAGAAAGAACCACACCGGCAATTTCTGTAATCCTCTGTTATATCACAACCAAAGTAAAATTATTAGTAGAAGTAAAAAAGAGTTTGTTGAATTTGTTATCTGATGTTCCAAATGACCAAATACGGGTCTGGTTGGGTTCATATTGGGCTTTATTTTTGGGCCAAATCTATTAGAATTATGATGGATGCAATAAATAAATCCTATTATTTTAATTTGTTCTAATATCTAATATCTAATAAACCATGTAAATCTGTATTGTTTCTTCTTGCTACTCTATTCTTGTTTGATTAGTATCATAAGAATGAGTCAAAATTTAGTTGGTGGTAATTTGGAAGTTTATACCTCTAGAATGTAGCGAGCAACCCAGAGTTCATCTGCTGCAGATATGCCCACCGAAGGACCAACTTGAAATTCCCACTGCAGAAGAAAAACTCTGTTACTAACTAATCGATTTACAAATATAGAAATGTGGGAACCGATTTTGCAAGAAATTATGTAAGAGGAAAAAAGATTGTTGTTTTGTTGAAAAGGATAGGTTTAAAGTAAGTTAAGTTTAAAGGGAATTACCTGACCGGGCATGACTTCGCCGTTGATGCCGCTGATGTTGACGCCGGCATATAGACAGGCCTTGTAGTGAGCATCAACGATGTCGCGCCCAAATGTTTTGTCAGCGCCAGCACTGCAGTAATATGGCCCCTGTCACCACGTCATAATAACCCTTTACCCTTTAATCTTCACATTAACAAACATTCAACTGTCAACAAAAGGTCAATTGGTATAAATCTTGTACTAATGATCAAGATGGTACGAGGTTCAAATCTTTCATCTCACATATTGTTAAAAAAAATAACATTAATCCTCATTATTCCAATATTCTACCTTCCTTCGTTGTTTGTCATATAAGAAGTATTTAACAATTGTGTTGGATCCATGTAATAAAATATTATATCATCGTGTCAAATGTTGAATGGAGGAAGTATGTACTACGGTAGTACTAGAAATTTTTTCATGTTCTTTGAAGTGTTAATCATTGACAATCTGAACATTGTTAAATTGATTTAGGTATCTTTGCTTAAGAAGTCAAAAATTAACCTCGACTTTGTGATTGAGATTATAATGTCAAAATTTTATTATTTCTCTTAGTTGTCAACATTTTAATGGTAGTGTGTAGGGAGACCTATTCATGACCAATCTAAAATGAAATCAAATTCTTTCCATTTTTTGGAGTGATATTATTTATAGAAAAGGTAATATATACAAAGATCCAAGTGGATTGGGGCGAAATGGAGAGAAGAATTTGGTTACCTGAGGCCCAGGAAAGCCACCAATGGGCCATCCAATAGGCCATTTAACATCCTTCTGCAACAACGTATACTCCTGCTCAATCCCATACCTGTTGTTTTTCTCCAAAATTTTAAACTAAATTCACTCAGAAAAAAAATATTCAAATCAAATCAAAACCAAACCAAAATACCATGGCTCTTCAGCTACTACATCAGGATGGCTGAAGATCTTCGCCGCCGCATGTCTCTTGTTCGTCGGAATCGGCTCTCCGGCCGGAGTGTAAGAATCACAAATCACCTTTTTTTTTAAAAAAAAAAAACACTTCATATTAGAACAACAACAGACAAATATTGTTCGGGTGAAATTAAAAAAAAAAAAAAATGAAACTTACGAGAATATTGTTTCCTCTTCTGAAGGGATCCCTGAAAATTGCCTGTGGGCTGTTTCCATTACAGAAAAAAAAAACAAGTAAGTTCACCAATCACCATAGAAGCTTAATTAATGAAAGACAAAACTGAAGAAACTGAGAGCTTACTGTAAGATGACTTCGCTGTCTTCTCCAGGGGCTTGGCCAGTGCTGGAACCGTCGTAATTCCATTTGGGCAGCTTCGAGGGATCGTTAACAGGCCCTGAAATAGTCTTCAATTCCCCAAAAACACACAAAATTTAAGTTACAATGGGAAAAAAAAACAACGACAACAACAACAAAAATTGGTGGTTTGTTTTGTACCCTGGCTTTGCTTCGGACATCTAGGCCAGATCCACCGACCCTGTTGAAAGAAAGAAAAAAGAAATGGGTATTGGAAAAGATAGAAAATTGCAGAGGAAAAAGGCATAAAAAGAAAGAGGGGACTGACTGACTGACTGACCAAATGTACTCGGCAATGACCTTGTCGCTCAGGTTAAGGTTGATGAGATCAGAAAGAGAAGACATTTTTGTGCACAACAACAACAAGTTGGTCTCAGAATTGGCACTTGTTTTCTTTTGTTTTGGCCTTCAATTCACACACCTGGTTGGAACTATGGTTGGATTTATAGCCGCTCAGATTTTTTTTTTTTTTTTTTTATTTATTAAAAAAAAGGGATGGTGAGTGATGATCGGAGTCTCTCTGCAGGGGAGGTGTCTTTCCGGAAAAGGAAATCCGTGTTCATCAGAATTGGATTTTATTCCTTCTTTGATTTGAGCTCTCTATTTTTTTTTTTTCTTTAATATCTTTTTTATACTAAATTATAAGTTTATCTTTTTCAAATAAAAAAAAAAATTATAAGTTTATATTTTACATTTTTTATTATTTATTTCATTTTAGTCACTAGTCCGTTTTATTCATTTCATTTTCAAATATTTAATTTTCATTCTTAAGTTTTCCAATAAAAATTATTTTACCATTTATCATTATTTTTCAAATATTATTTAAATACAAACTTAAACACATTCAAAATGCTAAAAATATCGTTGGCAAATGTCTGGTAGAATCTTCGGATGTTGAACAAAGAAGTTGTCTTGGATAAAAGCGAGCTCTCAATGAAGTAGCTCAAGTGGAGGGGTGATAATTTTAACTCTTAACCTTTTAGTGGAGATTACATATTCATTACCACTTAACTATTTTTAAAAAAAAAAAAACTAAAATAAGAATAATTTGTTTTCTCAGAAAATTTTGGCAATTTCCGTCAAACTACAGAAACGCGGAAAAAAGTATCATTGGCACGTGGCAGCGAATAAATTATCATAAAGAAAAAGAAAGAAAAACGTGGAAGCCAATAATTGAACAAAAGAGAAGATCAAGACGGCAATATAAGAAGATAAAAAATGTAGAGCACCCCATCCACAAAAAAAATCCTCCACCTAATTTTGTTTTTGAAATTGGACTAGGAATACAAAAGTTTTCTTACAAAAATGAAAACCATTATAAATATATATATATATATATATATATATATATATTTTGTTATAGATAATTTTGGACCACACTAAAGTATAAGAAGCCGACGAGAACAACCGGACAGAAAAAGGGCTGAGGAATGGATCCAAGGGGCAAAACCGGCAAGTGGGACGGGCCAAGACCGAAGGGGTCGGGCTTTTGGCCCGACCCCCTACTCGGCCCGCTTGCGCGGGTCGGGCTTGTCCATCTCCGCTTGGTCCCCACCGCCTCTGGGCGCTCCAGTTTTGCATGGTTTGTCCCGAAATGCTTTCGAATTCCTGAAAACCCTAGGAGGATGAGCAGGTATTTATATCCCTCTTCGTCACTGGGGACTCAAACTCTAATCCCGAAACTCATTCTATATTCTCTACTCTCTCCTCTTGCTCTTACTTTTCCACTCCCCACCGTTCTGCTTGCTGACTTAAGCATCAGAGCTGATGTGGTGAGCACCACACCGGTGTGCAGGTTTACTGTCCTGCAGGCCACGTCTTCCCTCTCTTCTACAAATTTTATCGTTGGTGGCACGTGAAGTCAGATGAGTTCCCCTAACCAAATTTGACCATCAACATATTTAATAAAAACGTGTGTATATATACATGTATGATTAATTTTGTAGTGTGGAACATTAACAAGTGGCCTACGACATTCTGAGTCATATTGGGCCCCCAATTCGGTACAAGTACAACTATTTTATTATACACCCACTTTTTCCTCTTACTCACACTAATTTTCTTCACATTTATACAACAAAATTGGCTTAAATTATCATTATAATCCTTTTGAAGATCATCTATGAATGCACTTAAATTTTAAATAAAAATACTTGGTTGTCGTAGGTAGGGATCTCTATGTATACTTTTTTTTTCTCGTAGTTGTTAAGATTTTAATGATGATATATAGAGATCTCTACATATCGGTTTTAAAGTGAGTCTAATAACTCCTAAAAAAAACCCTTAAAAGGATTCAAATTATTCAACGTTTAATTTTATATGTAATAGATTATTCTTAAAATTTACTGATGCATTCAACAACATATTTGTTTGTGAATCTTGAAAGTTGTGAAATAGGTCAAAGTCCTATTCAACATAATTCAAAATTTGGAGGCTGGGGAAGAAATTTTTAAGACTTAAGGACCTTGAAAATTTAGGAATTAAACTTCTAATTTTAGCACAAAATTATTTTTTTTACTGCAATATATTTGATTATTTAAATGAGAATTATTTTTTTATTTGAGTTCTCATTTAATAATAAAAATAAAATAAAATAAAATAAAAACCCCTACAGTACAGTTGATGAATCTGTGCATAATACTTGTTAAGAATGTAAAATTTTTCACAATTTTTATGCAGCCAAAAAGCACCTAGTTTGATAATATAAATTATAGATTTAAAGAAATAAAAGAGAGAAAGTCACAAAGTTACTGTTTTTTTTTTTTTTTTTTTTTTTTTTTTTTTTTTTTTTTTGACAACACAAAGTTACTGATGTTCAGCACTAGTTTTGAACCTATATAATAAATTCTATAATACATTATAGGAGAAAAGTACAGTTTTTTAGGATACTGAACTAAAATAAGGCTTTATTGTATTTATGTGATGCATTACATACATAAAAATTCTTATAAATTTTGATCAGATTAAAATACTCATAAAACATTAATATGCAAGTTAAAAGTAAAAAATAAAAGCAAACCAAGATTTTATTATAACCCATTGATAACTTTACAATGCTACATGAACCCATGTCAATAAGTTTTGAATAATAAAACTCATTATAACACACCTACATTATATAAATAACAAAATAAAGAAATTTATAGTGGAAGTAATGTCTATAAACTTAATTTTCAAAAACCAAAAACAAAAAACAAAATGGTTATCAAACAAAGTCTAAATTATTTATTGCATGTTAATATAGTCTAACATTAGAATAAATAATGTAACAGAAGACTACTTGTAAGAGGAGTACGTGACACACTATTTGGTATTTTAGAGTGTAATAGTGAGCGTATCTAATTAAAGTAATCTTGCTTTATGCTATTCATAAGAGGAGTGTGTAATCTAAATTATAACTATAGATTATGTGGTATATCAAAGTGGATGATCTACACTCACTGGTTGTTGTCATGGTGTGTGATGTGCTAGGGTAGAGTTAGGCGAAACACTGTACTGATTAGGCGTATCTTTTCTTGCGTTAGTAATGTTAGTTTCCATATACAAACTTGTTTTGATCACATTAAAACTCGATTCATCAATATTAATTAATGTCTAATGTGACCACACTAAACCAATGTCCCAATAAGTTTCTTGAGTTTATTATTCTCTCTTACTTGATGTCTTATTTGGTGGGACTATACTCTTGCCTCTTTGGTATCAACCTAAATATATCGTCGTTTCTTTCAATTGATGAGGAACGGGCTATTAAGTGCCCTAAATTAAACCTAGTAGATTAAACTACTATATGGTTTGATTGTGACACATGCATGTATTCATTGGCCAAGTCGGTGATGACATCCCCATAGTGGTTTAATTGGTGGTATTTGCTTAGAGAGTTGTGTCCGATGCTTTTTACCTATTTAACTAGATTGAAAATATTGAGTGTTGATTGACAAATTCCTTAATAATGATTTAAATGAAGGTTGGTTATGCCCACATCACGAAAGCGAGATGGTATGAGGGTCATAATGGCACAAAAAACGATAGCATATAAATAATATGATCACTCAAATAATTATATAACATATAGTTAATATGTGTTGAGGATCCCACATCGGAAAGAATGGTGGAGACCTCACAACATATAAGCTTCAAGGGTCACTCCACTCATTGCCAATTGGTTTTGAGATGGAAGCCCATATATTATAATATGGTATCAGAGCCCATTAAACCCAAACGGGTATTCGGTCCAATAAAAAGAAATTGGGATCCGATCCAAGAATGGTGAACCCAAAAGAGGTACCATCTTGAGGGGGCATGTTGAGGATCCCACATCGGAAAGAATGGTGGAGACCTCACAACATATAAGCTTCAAGGGTCACTCCACTCATTGCCAATTGGTTTTGAGATGGAAGCCCATATATTATAATATGGTATCAGAGCCCATTAAACCCAAACGGGTATTCGGTCCAATAAAAAGAAATTGAGATCCGATCCAAGAATGGTGAACCCAAAAGAGGTACCATCTTGAGCTTGAAGGGTCACTCCACTCATTGCCAATTGTTGGCTTTCACACCACATGAATGTTAGAAAACGCTTCCTAACTTGTTCAATTGGCTAAACAATATGTTATCTTATATATTTTTAAGATCTTTCTAAATTGAAGAGCCTTATGTTAAACATGAATCAAATAAAGACATGTCTTAAATGAGCCTTTATATCTAAGCATGTAGCTTGGACACTATATGATAGACCTGTGGTGATTTAATTAGAACATTATTCCAACTATAAATGAGCTAAGTAGATGATCTATTTTAAACTCGTATTTATTAAATAATTTATTGACCGTTGAAAGAGAGATATAATTAATGAGAAGAATTCTATCAAGGAAAAATTAATGACAATATAAAATCTACTAGTTATTTAAACAAAATAAAACAAATATTTGAAAATTAGTTTTATTAAGTATTCATTTCATTCAAATTTAGTTCGGTTTTTAATTTTTTTTCAGAAGTAGAATGGAAAATAAAGAAAATTGTTAGATTTTTCATATTAAAAAAAAAAATCCTTGTTAAAGGACCTTCCATTTTTTACTTTCTAAATTCTAAGCTATAAAATGTTGAGCAGGGAAATTTTATATCAATACATACAAGTCATTCAAAGAATATTTTTCAAATTTATTATATATCATTATCTATGCAACAAAAAGTGGTATACCATTTCTTTTCAAAGGATGGCTCAAAATTTACTCATTATAATGGACTATATTCTCAAATTCTTTTAGTGAATTTTCAGTGGCTTCAAGCCATCAAGACTGTTTTTATGTAGTATTCAATAATTATAAATGCTAAATTTTAGCTATAATTATATGGTCGATGGTTCAATTTTTTTCCTTTCAACACGTTTTATTTATTTATTTTTATCGGAGAAATGAATTTTCTTGTAGTGAGTATTCATTTGATTTTTTCAGCTATAAAAAAAAATAGCCTTTATAAAATTTAGTGAAAGAAAAAAAGGAAAGAAAGCCTAAGCTCAAGCAAAAAAAAATAGGTTTTAAACCATTATTTTCGACCATATAATTATTGAACACTACAGAGAAGATCTAAAATGTATTTTTAGCCCAAGACATTTTTGCACTTCAAAGGTTATAAGTCAAACCAACCATATATACATATACACCCTCTATGGTAGGAAATCATGAGAAAAATCGAGAATCTTTAAAAGAGTTTGAACTAATAGAACAAATGGTACATTTGTTCATTTTGCAAAAACTATTCCATATTTCAAAATGACTATCCCTATAACCATCCGATACAAATTTAAAATCTATACATCTTCTAATAACCATGGACACATTTTCAAAAATAAATTTGGTAATTTAAACTTCCTCCAATAATTAATTTCTCAATTATTGATGCTGTTTGTGGCCCAAGTGGGTGGCATCTGTTTTGTTCCACAGTCACTTCCTTGTACTTTTACTTTCATTGGTTGGTGATTGTTAAGAAAAGATTAAGATCTAGTTGAGTTGGGATAGGGATTCTCTGTGCAGGCTTGGCAGCACCAATATTATTCCAAAGAATTGGTCCTCCAAAAATAAAATGTTCTTTGGACAGGCTACACTTGTTGTAAGCCATCTATATTTCAAGAAAAAGCTGTGAAGTTAAAACTTAAAAGAGACACAATTCAATCCACCAAGGGATTTATTCTTAGGCCATGTTCTTGCAATTGTGTTGTGTTTGGATAACAAGGACCATTGCTTTATATGTGTATTGGAATATATATGTTTGTGTTAATCATAAAATGCCCGAATCAAGTTAGAACGTGCACTTAGTAGATGAAGTACAAAAAGAGATTGATGTGTTTGCTAAAGGGAGGAACTAGGAAGGACTACACAAAACAAAACGAAGAGAAGTTTGTTGAATTATTTGTAATCATTGTAAATACAGTGTGACTAAAACTATGAGTAACACATAGAGTGAAAAGAGGGTTGTGAGATTTCAATAGCTCCAAGATTATCCTTCTTAGTAAAACTGCTCTTTACGGTGGATGTAGGCCAATTATTGGTTGAACTAGTTAAACTTTGAGTCATATATATGTTTATTTTTCTCTTTTTTCTTCTTCCTTGATTCTTCATTTGGAATTACACCATCATTGTGTTTTCCCTCTGCATTTGTTTTCTTTCTTTGATTGATTACTCTGAATCTTTCTGTTGCGTGTGTGGATAAAAGTTTCTTTGTGATTAGCAACGTGTCTAAAACCACAACACAACGACATTATTAAGGTTTTATAAGACTTGAAAAGGTTTCTTTTTGGAGATTTAGAGGTGTAATTAGGAATGACAATGATGTAGGAAAAGGTCAAAAGTGTATTCTTTATTTCGGGTTTGTGGGGTCTTTTTTAAATCTCTCTCTTTTTATTTTTTGGATTGGGGAGCGATCCATGGATCAAAGTTCCCTTGAAGTAAAATTAATATAAGTATAATTGAAACTTATCATAAAGTTCAGAGTATTTTATATAAGGGACAGTTGCATAGATGACAAATTGGACCAAATTAATAGCAAAAATAGCATCGTTGCAAACTAATTGCGAATATAGCAAAATTAATTGTACAAGACCAAAAAGCTGTTGTCAGATTTTATCCATGTCTATCCTGATAGACTCTAATTATTCAAAGTTTATTAGTGTCTATCGCTGATAGAC
Organism: Luffa acutangula; assembly: GCA_036850905.1. Lineage (NCBI taxonomy): Eukaryota > Viridiplantae > Streptophyta > Magnoliopsida > Cucurbitales > Cucurbitaceae > Luffa > Luffa acutangula. The sequence continues at coordinate 44,824,017 of CM072094.1, forward strand.
TTCGATTAATCAAAATCTATCAGTGACTATCACTGATAGACTTTGATTAATCAGAGCCTATATGTGATAGTCACTGATAGATTTTGATTAACCAAAGTTTATCAACGATAGACACCGATAGACTCTGAATAATCGAAGTATATCAATAGACTGATATATCTGATTAATCAGAGTCTATCGCTGATAAACTTTGATAATCGAAGTCTCTCAGATAGACTCAGATAGATTTTGCTATATTTGCAATTTTTTTTACATGGTGCTATAAGCTATTAATTTGGTCTAATTTGTCACCCACTGCAATTTTCCTTTATATAATTTAACCTTCTATTTCTCTAACGTTGTTTATATATTTTTATCTCATTCTCAAACTTTCATCTATCAACAATTTCCCTTTTAACTTTTTTTTTTCTCTTGAAAATGTTATATGTTATAGGTAATTTTGGACCACCATGATATACAGGGAGCTGACGAGGACAACCGGGCGGAGGCAGGACCAGGAATCGACCCATAGGAAGACCAGAACAAATGGGTTGGGCCATCCTATCGGTCCCTACTACCTCCGTCTGCCCCGGTTCCGCCTGGTTTGACCTAAAACGCCTTCGAATACCTAAAAAACCCTAGGAGGATGAACAAATATATATACCCCTATTCGCCACTGAGGAAAGGGACCCGAACTCTCTACTCTCTATTCTCTAACTCTCCTCTTACTCTTACTTTCTGGCTTCCCATCGTTCTGCTTGCTGACTTAAGCATCGGAGCCGGTGTGGCAAGCACCACACCGGTGTGCAGGTTTACTGTCTTGCAGGCCACGTCTTCCCCCCATCTACAAATTTACCGTTGGTAGCACGTGAAGGTCAGGTGAGTTCCTCCTGACCAAATTTGACCATCAACATTATATTTTCTCCCTCCCTATTTTCTTCCTCATTCCTTACTCTTTGTTTTCTCTCCAAAATTTGTGTACCTCTCTCGGATTATTATTTACAATTATATAGAATATAGAATATTAAGATCATTGTTACCATTTATTTCATCCCAAAAGATATTATTAAATTTCTTTACATTATCAATTTTTCGTAGTTAGTTAGTAGTTATCACGTCAATGTGAATGATGTTGTAAATGATGTCACATGTCTTCCAATTTTTTATATATTATTTTAACTAAAAAAAAAAACTATTGGAAAAAATTTCCATCTTATTTTAACAAGGAAAAAACCATTGAAACAAACTTTGAAGTTTAAAGGTAAACTTGAAACTTTTCCAAATCTAAAGAGATTTGAAACCTATCCCAATTAAGAGACTGGGTCTGGGCCTGCAAACCAGCCCAATACTTAGGTTGTGCCATGTTCCATAATACGGAGGCCCAATTAGAGCGTGGCCCATAAAGCCGTCCGCTCCACGCTCCCGCTCGAATTCAAAAAAACGTCGAATCTGAAACGGGAAATCTCAGCAGCTCCATTTTCACTGGGGAGGGTGAGGGGAGATCATGGGAGTTTCTAACAGAGAATCGGCTATGGCGGAAGAAACAGTAGAAGCACGAGATCTATTGCCTCAGAAAATAGCGAAAATCCTCGACGAAGTTCGGTTATCAAACGCCACGCACAACCGCAAGCTCAAGGAGCTATATGCTCTGCGTTCGAAATCCAAGTCTCCTTTGGAGTTCTTTACTGCATTCTCCAAAATATTGACCCCTCTCTTCAGTTTCCACCGCCGAATCACCTCTGCCGAGCGTGTTGTCCGTTTCATTTCCCTTTTCGCCACTGCTAGAGACCCCAATTTCGCTTCGCATGCTGATGAGTTCTTGGAGGAATTTCTGAAGTTTCTTCTCGTTGCGTCATGCGCTGCAAATAAATCTGCCAGGTTCCGCGCGTGCCAGATTGTTTCTGAGGTCAGATTCTAAATTGCCATGTAGTTTTCTTGTTCTCGGAGTCGGAAAAGTGACGTGGGATTAGGTTTTTTTTTCCCCTTCATTTGTTTTCTTTTTTGATAGATCGTCTGATTACATTATTCCTTGATATCTGTTAGCTTTCTAGAGCTCAAAGAAATTGCTTGGCACGATTGTGAAGTAATTTGGAAATTGAAACTTATGTCCAGTTTTCGAATGTCATTTCCTTGTCTGCTTGCTGGAAAATGAAAAAAGAATTTTGAAATTAAGTTGTTCAAGCGGGGTATTGCGGAGAATTATATTTCTCGAGTTTCCACAAATGCTTTAAACAATAGGTTAGATTTTGTCACAAAATCTGCGAACTAAAATTGGGAATGTCAATCCGAGGATTTCTAGTAAAACAAAATCAACCTAAAGAGCTTCTGACTTACAGGTCTCTGGTGTGTACGAAAATTTTCTTACTCTTTCGAGTGTTTGATGCTCTTTTTCATGATTTTTTTATGGGATTTCTTTACTGAATATCTATTCACACCACTCTTAGTTGACTGCTGGTAGGCTGTAATTCAGTTTCGTTGTGGATAATTTTCATGGTAACTGTATTGTTGATTGAAATTACGCATTTATAGATCATCATGCGGCTACCAGATGATGCCGAAGTCAGCAATGAACTCTGGGATGAAGTTGTAGACCACATGAAAACACGAGTGCTGGACAAGGTTCCTTTAATCCGCATGTTTGCAGTTCGTGCTCTTTCACGCTTTGCAAATGATACTGAAAACAGTGACATCCTCAATTTATTTCTTGAGGTGATTCCTATGGAACAAAGTGCGGTGAGTATTTTAACTGGCTTAAGTTGTTATATATCCATGCGTACGCACACAAACCTAACCCCACATGCAGACCTTCTGTTTTTGCCACTTTGATGTGTTTCCCATTATTTTTCGCGTATAAAGAAAACTATAAGCATATTTTTGGATGTTTTGTGGACCTGATTGCTTTAATAGTGACATGCAGGTTATTCATCTTTTCTTCCCTCCTTGATAGCTAAGGATGTATCAAGTTGCTTGCATTTTGTACATTCAGAATTCATTAATTCCTTTAAATAATAAATCCAATCTTGTTTCACATTTCCCAAATGGTTATAAATACATCTAGAAGAGTGCCTTCAATGCCAGAGGTTCAATCTTATTGTTTGCAGGAGGTCAGGAAGACAATATTACTATCATTACCACCTTCTACTACTACTTTGCAAGTGATAATCGATTGCACCTTGGATGTGAGTGAGTCTGTTCGCAAAGCAGCATATTGCGTATTAGCTAATAAATTTCCTCTTCAAAGTCTCAGGTAAGTTTGATTCAAGTGAAAAAGTTTACCGAATTTTTTACCTCTTATATTTAATCATGCAACTGCATTCCATTTTTCTTCTCAGAGAGAATAAACGCAGGCAGTGGGCTGAGAAGAGCACCCCCCATTTTCCCTCATTCTTGTTCTTATAATAATCCTAATTCATATAGCAAGACACTTTATTTTCTTTTACAATTCAAACTAGGATCCAGGTTGGATGGGGAATTTTCCCCCATCTTAGACATCTTTAACACCTCTACACTCGTCTATTGCGCTAGAATTATATTACTTAAATATTTGTGTTTGTTTCTCTTAATAGCATCAAACAAAGAACGATAGTTTTACAGAGAGGACTTGCTGATCGTTCTCAAGCCGTTTCAAAGGAGTGTTTAAAATTGATGACAGATGAGTGGCTTAATAAATGCTGCCATGGCAATCCTGTAGAATTGCTCAAGTATCTTGATGTTGAAACCTATGAACGAGTTGGGGAATCTGTTATGGGGGCTTTATTAGGAGATAGTTTATTGAAACTGCATGATGATGAAAGTATCCAGCATTATATACTAACTTCCAGTGGTGGGACAGAAGGTTAGTGTAGCTTGTCCAATATCTTAATATTTATGGTTTTTATATTTGTAATTGAAACTTTCCCTGGGTTATCCATATTAACCAATCTTTGCAATGTATCATTCTCGCCATTTTCTGGCCTACGCTTATCATTTGATCGTTGGAAGGCTCACGAGAATTATTCTTATTCTTATTTTTATTTTTTTGGCTTCATGTGAATACGTTGAATTTAAGAAGCCCATAACAAATCTGTGGGGAAATATTCCCAACTCGTTGCTCATTGAAGTGGTTGTAATTGCAGGAGGAATTGCTCTAGTGTGTGTGTGTTTTAAAAAAAATTATTATTATTATTTTTTTATAAATAGTAAATCTGCTCTAGTGATTCCAACCCTTCAATTGCTGCCCGACTTGTTTGCTCATTTAACTTAATGAAAGCAGCTCATTGTACTGTGAGTTAGGGTTTTACATGCTATAGTAACATGATGGTTCCCATTCTTGATATTAGGAGACTCACTACATTGCAATCCAAGTATCCAACTAATGGAACCGGAAGTTTCTCTTTACTGGAGAACCATTTGTAAGCATATCCTAACAGAAGCACAGGTAAGTATATCTGATGCATCTCCCATTATTTTATTCTTGTCTCGTGTTTGTCGAACTCAATTCCTATGAGTACTTTAGTAAATATTGAGTGAATAAATCCTTTTAGAGATTTTTCGGCTAGATGGAAACTTTTTTATGAAATGGGGTCCTTGGAGGATTCGACCCTTACAGGACAAGGAATCCCCAGCAAAATTGGGCATGTGGATTTTTCCTCAAATTATCATTACCTCCGACTTATGTATGTGGAATATAACTATTATTTATGAATTAGTAAAATTTGCAATGTAACTATAAAAAGAATGAAGATTGTTTTGGGAGAAATACATCCTTTTGAAAGAGTGAAGATTCAGTGTCATTTCTATTTCTTCATTCATTGGCCTTTTTGATTTAATACTTTGAAGTAGTGTTAAATTGTAAATTTATTCCTTGTAGTTTGATGGTTTTGTCTGTTTAGTTTTTAAACTTTAACATGTTTCAAATTTTAAATTTGAATTGTTATTCTATGTAATCCCTGTCATTGATAATATTAACTTAATGATGAAGTAGCATCATAGCATGTCTATAAGGTAAACTTTGGTCAATTTGACATGATGAAGCAAACATATCGTAGAGTAGATAATTGAATAAAATTAAGTGGCACATACGATATACCCTCTTTTCAAAACAACATAGGAGATCTCTTTATTAGACAAGCCACTCTATTTTGCCTAGTTGTCCATTTTCTTTTCTCAAGTGCCAAATAAGCCAATATTTTTTTTGGTAAAAGCCTGATAGAAATGCCATGCCATCATTTAGTCATAGTGTTAATGGCGATCATAGCATAGAATCACTATTCAAAGTTTATGTAATTACAACTTTTTAAAGTTTAGAGGTTAATTAAATATAATCATAAAGTTTATAAACTAAATTTGTAATTTGACCTTCACATAACTCATTGCTTTTTAATTTTTATTTTATCTCTATTATTATTTTTATAATTCATCATCGCTCTCACACACTCAATACCCTCATGTTCAGTTGGATTTGATTTTTAACATTCCAATGCATGAACGTAATAAAGTTCCTGAAATTGAGCCATCTTGGGATTGAGTTGCCTCGAACATGACATTGACGACATACCAGAATTTATATCAGTTGCTAATTTGATATTTGTAAATTTTTCTTCTGTAGAAAAAAGGTTCTGATGCTGCAGCATCTATGGGTGCTGAAGCGGCAGTATATGCAGCCGAAGCTTCTGATAAAAATGACCTTTTAGAGAAAATTCTTCCTGCTACAATTTCTGATTATGTAGGCTTAGTCAAAGCTCATATTAATGCTGGTAAGTTGTTCTCATAAATCAAGAATATAGTTCATTGTTTGTTGATAGGCAACCTAAAATGACCTTGTAATTTCAGGGTCCAGCTATCGATTTGCATCCAGACAGCTACTTTTGCTTGGAACGATGCTTGATTTTTCTGATGCTGCAAATAGGAAGATTGCTGGTGCATTTCTGCAGGAAGTGTTGCATATGTTTCCAGATCATGAAGTGGATGATGATGGGAACTTGGTTGTTCTTGGGGATGGAATCAATCTTGGAGGAGACAGAGATTGGGCAGTTGCTGTGTCTGGGCTGGTAAAGAAAGTCCATGCTGCTGCTGGTGAATTTGAAGAAATTGTTCTTGAGGTGATTGAAGAACTTGCTCGACCTTGCAGAGAGAGAACTGCAAATTGTATGCAGTGGATGCACTGTCTCGCTGTGACAAGTCTTTTCCTGGAAAATGCAAAATCATTGAATTTTATTAATGGAAAAGTCACAGGACCTGCTCAACTACTGGAGTCGATACTGCTTCCAGGGGTAAAGAACATTCTGTAGAACAGCTTTTTGATTTTGCATATTGCTTGATGTTGATCAACTGTTCTTACATATTGCGACTTTGAACCATGGTTGCCTATTTCATTTATATGATCATCTGCTCCAATTTATATATCTATTTGTTGTTTTTAGCATATTGCCCGAAATTGATCCAATCAAACAATTCTCTCAATACCCTCCAAATCAGTAGAGCTGATACTGCAACTTTGAATCATGGTTGGCTAGGACATGTTCTACTTTGGCCTATTATTATCATTACGTAGAAGGGGAAAAAATCACTAATTGGAAATCAGTTGAAGTATGATGTGGAGTGTTCATCTATGTAAAGCTTCTCACATTTTGTGAAAGTCTAACATGTTTGCAACAATTGTATGAGTGGTGATTAAATGCTGCTGGGGAAGATGCCAATCCATGCAATAGCCTTCAATAGCTTGATTCATGTTTTCAAGTTATATAACTCAGAACACATTTATCCAATTCACTAACTTTATTCATTTTGTATTGCAGGCCAAACATGTTCATTTAGATGTTCAGAGGATTAGCATCCGTTGTCTTGGTCTCTTCGGATTGCTAGATAAAAGACCAAATGAGAAAGTTATTAAACAGTTGAGGCATTCCTTTATTAAGGGGCTACCCCCAATTAGCATAATGGCCTGCAAGGCATTATTTGATCTTGTAATGTGGAATGGTCCCCAGGAGGTTGATAAGGCTCTGGGGCAAGATCACTCCCTGCAGTCTTCATTTGATAAGACATCTTTCAGTTCTATAAACTTGTCTGAAGCAGATGAGGATTTGACTGTGGGATCACTTGATCTCTTATATGCTGGACTTGGCAATGATGAAAGGTACAGCCCTTCAGCTACCAATGAAATTGAGTCCGTTCAAACCATTGTTGCAGAGGGGTTTGCAAAGATACTTCTTTTGAGTGAAAACTATCCAAGCATACCAACATCTCTACATCCTCCACTCTTAAGCAAGCTTGTAAACATTTATTTTTCAAATGAGAAAGATCTCGAGAGGTGGTCCCTTCTGCGCCTATATTTTCCAAATCTAATTTGCCGTTTAAATTTAAACATAATTAACACTTCAATTGATCTTTTCTTAAATCAGGTTGAAACAATGCCTTTCTGTATTCTTTGAGCATTACCCATCCCTCACAGTTGCTCATAAGGTAAGTAAAGTTTAACTCTTCAAATGGATATTTTTTCTATACACGTGAGAAGCTTGAAATTGTAATTTCTCTACTGAGTGGTATATTTTACTGGCAGAGGTGGATATCTGATGCTTTTGTCCCAGTTATGCGTTCAATGTGGCCAGGAATTAATGGAAATGTTGGAGGTTCTGCTTCTGAGGTAGGAAATATGCGCAAACATGTAGTCCAAGCATCACGCTTTATGCTACAGATGATGCAGGCTCCTTTATATGCAAATGAGACTGAGAGGAAGGATGAAGATGGATGTATGGGAAATCAGGAAGTCTTCGACAGTATTAAAGAACCTCCTCTTGAGTGCAGCGAAGAGGGCCTTGCCATTCGAATTGCCATAGAGGTAATTTTAGCTCGGTTGAAATGTACGCATGTGGATTTTGATGTGGTTAATGCCTAGTCTTGAACGTTGGTTAATAGTTGATGCAATCAATCTAATGTCAATTGTCATGCTTTTTATAAAGTTTCAAATTTAGCGTTAGGCTGCTGTTCTCATCACATTACGTTTCAAAATATCAATACATCATGCTTAATTCTTGGCAGACATGATTTTTCTACTGCCGTGATTGTCATATTTGTATTTTTCATGTATATTTTTAATTTTAGATTCTCCACAATCAACATTCCTGCTAGCTGTAATTCTAGCTGACATACTTGACATTTTCTTAACATATCGTAGTAGGATTGTCCTGTCTATTTAAGAATCATTGATTATGTTCCAAGCAATGTTTCCCTCTTGTAGAGGGAGGCATAAGCCTTTGGGGTGCAATTCAAAATTTAAATTAAGGAATTTTTAATAAAAATTTAAAATAAACTGTAACTAGGATATAAAAACTTTTAGAATGTCAATTTTCTCTTTTCTAAGTATATATTCTAAAGGTCATTATCATGATTATTATCACTAATATGATCAAACTTACTCTTTATTTGTTGTCTTCAATATAATTTTTTGAGCCTTAATAAATTTTGTATTGTAATTACCATAACTCATGCTATATTAGCATGACATATGTGTTGTCTATAGTTTTGAAAAATTGATAGCAAATTGATATTATTTTTCTAGCCATTTTTTGAGGCGTGAAAACTTTAGACTCCATGCAAGGTGTAATCCCGTTCCATGTAACATGTAAGCGTTCCAAAGAAGACTTAAGACTCAAGACTGAAAATTTATCTTGTCCTGAGACAAATGTCAAGGTGTAAGCGTAAGCCTCAAAAGCTATTTAAAGCAGTTAATGAATTCTCCTGAAGGTCACGACTAGAATCTCAAATATCTCTCAGGACATCATGAAAGTAACTTCAATTCTTCCAAACTGCATTATCTGAAACAAATGTGTAAAGTGTTGGAGTTGGGTGGGACCAATGACCTTCTTCAAGATATTATATATTTGCGAAAGGCAATCTTGTCAATTGAGGAGGAAACAGTTTGTTGTAGCTAGGTCAAGTGTAAACTAAGTACGTTCCTCCTCTCTCTTATTTTTGTCTGTCTGTCTCTCTGTTTTTTTTCTTGCCCTATATCTTTCTATATCCCTTGCTCTCTGTCCCTTTGTCTTGCCCCCTATCTATGCCTTTCTGTTACTCTTCTCTCTCTCTCTCAACACTCACCCAGAGAGCTCTGCCTCCCTCTCTTTCAATCTCTCTTTGGTTCATGAATTTGATTATGAATCAAATCTGAATGATTCATCATTATTGAATTATGTTTGTTTTAGATATTTTTCCCTTTATTTTTTTTTTATCTCATGCTTCATAATGTTAAAGTTATTAGTCTCACCTTACTGAAGTTTTGTCCCTACTTCAACTCTAGAGGACTATTGCTTCTAAGTGCACTTCGCACTTAACAGAAAAACTGTTGTTTGTTGATCAAATGCATTGAGATTGATTGTAGTTGAATGCTTAAGAGAAGATAGAAAAGTGCACGGTATGATTACTGTAATTCATACTAGTTTGAGGGGAGTGTAGAATTCGAGGTTTAACATAGTTGTAACAGATTAGTTAAAGCTAGCGAAGTTGACTAATTTTGAATTGCCCAAACTTGAATATTCTGTTTATTTGTTTACCATCTTTGCTTTTCATTTTTTTTTTCATTCATTGCTGTCTAAAGCTGTAAAAAATCTTGCTAAGAGTACGGTACTTAATGATATAAATTAATGAAAGTTTATTCCTCATTTTTAGAATACTCAATTTTTTGTCTGCTGCATCTAGTTGAATGTTGTGGTTTTCTGACTTGCTAACATTTGATTGATATTTCTTTGAGGTTGCAAGCTTCCGTGGAAAGAAAACTCCTGCACAAAAGTCTTATGTTTCTACTTTATGTCGGGTACTTGTGTTGCTTCATTTTCGCCCATCAGAACAAGGTGCCATAAGGCTAATGAGAAGGCTATTATGTTATGTGGTTGAAATTGCATCATCAGATAAGGATCTTGTCAAGGAGTTAAAGCGGATGGGGGAGCATCTCACAGCTATTGACAAACAACCAGATCTTGAAGTGTCGCAAGATCAAGCTCACCTAATTTTAGGTAAATGTTGTTACTTATCCCCCTGCTTCTTGGTTTGACAACAGTTCAACAAGTTTAGTGAACAAAATGTTTAAGTTATGTTTCCAAAGTAATGAGGTCTTAAAACTTATCTTGTATCTGTAATTCTGCATCACTTATATTTTCACATGTTTCATTCAAGTAATGGAAGAACCAGTTACGTGGTCTGAGTGGTTTCAACTCGTTCTTGAAAAGTTGTATACCACAGCCTACAATGTTGTAAGACTTTGCATGAGATGGTTGGTCCGTTTAGTAATTCAACGTGTCAATGATGGTTCTCTTTAGAAACGATCCATAAGCATATGCTTTTTCCAATTTCATTCATTCTAATTCATAAGCATATGCATATCTCGTCTAGCTTTTGACGTATTATATTTTCTAGTTATTTTATAATAATAAACAAATGTACTTACAGATCAACTAAAACTGGAGTTCAATTTCGAAGCTGAAATTCCACAAACACCAGTCCCATGTTCTACCAGACCTACACGTTCCAGGAGACGAGTGAAACACGAGTCTTCATCTTCTGATGAAGCTACGTCACCCACCTCTGTTCCCAATGTTGTTGGAACAATCAGTACTCGCTCACAGAGGGCAAGCAAAACTGTGGCATTGACTAGAATTACGAATAGTGCACTCAAGGTCAACAATGTAGTTGACGAGGAAGATGAAGAAGAAGATGAGGACGATGATGAAGATGATGAAGATTCAGACGTGATGGAGGATTATTAATCCTCGTTACCCCAATAGTTTTCTCCGACGTTGTATGTAAGCTATATGATTGAATTATATGTAGGCATCAGTTGCATTGTGTATAGATGTTAGCAAGTTAGAAACTTCTGCTTGGTTTGTGAAATGAATGCATAATTTGATTGAATATTATGAATATCTAATTAGTTGCTTCCTCAGTCCTTTGCATAATCTAATCTAGATAACATTATTTTTTAGTTTATAGAAATCCATGTTTCCTTTTTGGAGGCTGTCAGTAGTTTGGATAATGATTTTACCATTTAAGTGATGCTCAATGGTAGAGTTGTGGCTTGAGCAATTGAAAAAGAACATCCAAGTTGATACAGATTTGAGTTATGTCAAACCCAAGAAACTCCACTAGTTGTAGGACATGGGGTCCTCAATAATGGAAGTATTTGGGTCAAATATGAACATACAACTCAAGTGTGCAGCCAGAAATCAACATTTATGGCCTTTCACATCATGTTGGTTGAAGGTTGTGGTGCATTTCTAAATGGTCTCTTTGAAGGTGGGGCCAAACTTTATCTCTTGAAAATGAAAGCCAAGGAAATTCTAGAGTAGGTTTTCACTTTCTTGCATTGGCAAAGGAGTTCTTACAAAACAATAAAGAGGTATAGAAATTATCTATAGATCTGGCACTGGCATGGACTTTATTGCAACATATCCAAAAATGGTTGAATTTAAAGTCTTCAGTATTATTCAGTAGCTTTAGGAGTTTTGTTGAGAATGTCTCTATTGATATGGAGGATCTTGGCCTTGGTGGCTGGTGGTTAAGTGTTATGATGCTGGCTGAGATGCTTCAGTGTTTCTAGGCATATGGTATGAGGAATTTATTAGGATTTGAAGTGAAAGGATGTATGAACTAACAAATAAAAAATAATAGGCTCCAAAAATAAATAAATTTAGTTCCCAAAAACCACACTAAATTGTAGTTTGATAGAAAATCTATGGTCTCACTTGGAAACTACATATTATTCAACTTCAGCTGGGTGTGTTGGAACAATATAGAAATCGAGATTTACTAAATGATCTATTAGGGACAATGGACCCATCCAAAAGGTTTGATATCAATGTAGTTGTCCCTACTTTTATATCCATGAACTTCCTATTTTCTAGCCAACATTGGACTTTATTTACATTCCCAACATGATCTAATAATAATGGACAAATATTGCATCGAGCCAAGAATCAGTATATCAAATTATTCTTCACCTAACTATAGATGAAATTCAATAAAGAAAGAAAAGGTTTCATTGAAGATAAGGATTCAAAGAGACTCAATCGAAAGGGAAACAAACTGATTGAGCAATTCTTCCACGGTCCATATATAAAGAAGCCAATTTAAAAATGCCTAGATTTTGAAAATATTATAAACATGTCTAAATTGAATAAAATGCAATCCAACTCAATATGGAATGTTGCAATAAATTAAATCCTCATGATTGTAGCAAATTTGAAACTAACTTTTGAAGAAAAATATCATGATTTTTACACAAAAAGAATAAAAAAAAAAAAAAAGGAAAAACACCATTTCGGTCCCTGAGTTTTAAGCAATATGCGTGTTTAATCCTTGAGTTTTCAAAATAGATCCTTTTTAGTGAGTTTTGAGTTTTCTTTTTCTTCTTCCTCAATCATTGCATTATCAAGATTTATTTATTTATTTGGACAAAATACATTTTTTGGTCCCTAACGTCTGAGGTTGATGTCTATTTGGTTTTTGAAGTTTCAAAAGATGCAGTTTAGTCTATGAGATTTGAAAAATAGTTTTAAATAGTCCCTGAGTTAATTTGATTGTTAGTTGACTAACGAAAAAATGAGTTGACAAGATAAGGTGACAAATTTTAAACAAGATGAATAAATTTTATTATTTTATATTAGTTTTTTTTAGATTACATGACCTCAACTTTAGAAAGTGAATTTATTTTATAAAAAATAGAATGTGAATAGAAAAATGTTTGTTTAATGATCTAGATAGCGAAATAAAAAATTTGTATAAAAACAAAAGCGTAATAGGAAATGATGAATAATATAATGTTCTAAGTTTAATTCTTAAACTTTAAAAAGTGTGTAATAAGTTTTTAAACTTTAGAGATGTGTCTATTTGGTCGAAACTTTAAAAAATGTCTAACAAATTTGTAAACTTTCAATTTTATATCCAATATATCTATGAATTTTCAATTTTATGTTCAATAGGTTTTCGACCTATTTGACGTTTTTTAAAATTCACGAACCTACTAGGCATAAAACTAAAAGTTTAGGTTTTATTAGACATCAAATTCAATTTTATATCTAATCGATCGGTTAATTTCTTAAAAAATTTTATATGCTAGAGATCTATTGAACACAAAATTGAAAGTTTAGGGAACTCTAAGTTATTTTTAAAGTTTGGTGACCTATTAGATACAAATGGAAAGGAATGAAGTACATAACTTCTTTATTTTTCTTCTTTTCAATTTGACGTCCTAATATGGGCTTTGATTTGGTGGGCCTTTCACTAGGAAAGCCGAATCCAACACTAGGGACATTAATGTGGTATTGGCTATTTCAAAAAAAAAAAAAAAAAAAAAAAATGGTATTGGCAATTTATTGACAAATTATCCACAATTTTTTTTTCCGAGTACATCAACATTTGGGAGTGGTGGATTCAAACCTCTGACCTCGTGGTTGAAGGTACATGTCAATTACCGCTGAACTAAGCTCGCTTTGACAACAATTATCCACAATTAAAAGCAGTGAGAACATAAAGTAAATGTTATTAAATTTCCTTTGAAATATGTGCTCATGATTGGATTTAATTCACATCAATAAAATATAAGTTAAAGGAGAATAGTTGGAATAAAACACCAATTATCATTTCAAAGATGGATGGTTCGATCTTTCATCTCACAATGGTTGAACTCACAAAAGAAAGAAAAAGAAACAGTATAAGTTGCAATTATGAGTCAAATTTTAGCTAATAATTTTCAAAATTTGTTCGAGTATGGGTACGACACTTAATTAAAGGGTCTCAACTCAATAAAATGAAAAAGGAGGTGTACATTGACTTGTCTAATAAGGTAGATAAAGTATTGTCTTGATCAACCCATTAGAGCAACATGAAGTGATAGGATGGTTATTCATCATAGGCATAGACATACCCACATGCTATTGAATAGAGTATGTCTTTGTCTTTCATGAGCTTTACTTTTTTATTTATTAGTTTGTCAAGTTTATTTTTGCTCCCCCTCCCCCAAAATTTTAATTTTTTTTTTTAAATTTATTAGTTAGGTAAGTTTATTTATTTTTATGATCATTCTACAATTAGTCTTTATGTTGATTTGTTTATAATTTCAATTAAAAATTAATCTTAGCAATATTCCTATTACAAGTTTGGTTTTTAAACTTCTAAAGTTGTGTCTAATAGGTCTCTAAATTATTTAAAAGTTCATTTCTTTAACTTTCAATATATAATGTCTATTGGATATATGAACTATTAATTTTTTTAAAAAATTATTATAAGTTCCTGAACTTAAAAAGAAAATCTTATAATTCAAATATTTATTAGACACAAAATTGAAAGTTAGAAGTTGAAAGTTCAATAAATTAACAGACATATTTTTCTAAGTTTAAGAATTTATTAACCCCGACATATAAAGTTTAGGAGATTTATAAAACTCTAGTCGATATAAGCATAGCTCAATTGACATAAGGCTTGTACTCTTGACTAAAAGGTCAAAGGTTCAACTCCTTCCATCCCACATATGATAAAAAAATCGAAAAAAGAGAGAACAAACTTATAATTTAACCTTCAAGTTTTAATTTTTAATTTTTTTATTTATTTATTATAAAAAAAAACAAACCTATGATTAATAATGAAATTTTTTTAAAAAAAATTTAATTTTAAAAGAACTTTAATTCAAATAGTAACCTTCCATTTCTAAAAGAGATAATAATGTTTATAAACTGTATCAAATACTTCATTTAATATGTTGTTTTTTTTAGTACATCATCAATATTTGGAGATAAGAGATTCGAACCTCTAACCTCATAGTCGAGGTTACATGTCAATTACCGTTGACCTATGCTCGCTTTGGCTTCATTTCATATGTTGTTGAACTCAAAGAAAAGAGAAAAAAAAAACCGAACCTATTAATTTTAATTTATATTTGACCCCTCCAATTCTTTAATTCTAAATGTGGCACTCATCACATAGATCATTAAATTATAAAATAACCCAAAATAAAAAATTGCAACCCAAAAAGATTTGAGTTGGATTTATGGAATTTGTTTAAAGGAATAGAAAAATGGTGGAAAAACCATGGTTACGTTTCCCAAATAATTGGTTAGCACTAGCAGCTGGGATCCACCGGCAGCACACAGTTTCCCATCTTCACGCATCCAATTTTAACCCAAAATCTAGAACTCAGCAAAATCCAGAACACAGATAATTTTAAAAAATACGAAAAAACAAATAAAAAAAAAATCATTATAAAATCCAGTCAAGGAGTTGGTTTACTGTTAAAATGTTGTTAAAAGTCTTGAAGAAGACGTCAACGATAACATAAAATAAAAACCTCTCCACATGCTCATCATTCATTGATTCTTTCATTCATTGGTTCATGTATTTATCCAATTGTTGACTTGTAAAAATATTGTTTCTAGAAATTAAAGAAAAAAAAAAAAAAAACTTTGTAGAAAAAACTATTAACAATGAAAAATCCGACACCCAACATTGATATGTTTTAAAAACCTTAACCCTAAACCCAACATATGGCCGACCATTCATGTTTCTGTGTTCATATATAAGGTCAATAATTTCTGCCATTTAATCTTCCTATGAATATTCTTATTTGTGTTATTAATGAACCCACATTTAGGTTGATTCTTTCCCTAGTATTAGTTTTTTTTTTTTGAATGATAATATGTGATTTTTCTTTTTCGTGCCACGAGAATTAGAGTTCCTTCGTTTAATAGTTGGATTGATCTGATCTTTATTATTGTTTTGAAGTATTTGTTATCATAAACTAGTGTTTTGTGTTTAATAATTAAGTTTGTCTACAAATGATGTGTTTATTTTATTTTTTGCATTTTAAATTCTTAACCAAGTCTTAAAAATGTAAAACAAATTATTGAAAATAATATACTTTTTTAGATGTCTTAGCAATGTTTTTTTTTTTTTTTTGGTTCTAAGAATTTTATTTTTAAAAATTACAAATTTTAAAAACTTATTTTGAAATCTTAGCTCAATTTTAAAATTAAGAAAACTTTTTTAAACCTAGCCTAAAAATTTGGCTGAGATTTATAACATGTGTAAGTATATACTAAAAGAATAGTTGAAAAACAAACATAATTAAAAAAAAAACGCAAAAACTTTACCAAATAAACTTTAATTTAATTATAAAAGAAAATTTTAATGAGTAACCTCTATATATTTTAACAGCCATTTTAACTTTCCTCTTTCACGTATGTATTTTTATGAAATAAGATGTATAACATTATAATTATAGTTCGAAGATTTGAATATTTAATCTATTAATTTTTTAAAGAACGGTACCACACATATTAATTACTCATTTCACTAATATTAGTAATTGGTTTAATTTCTTATATCTTTCAATTTATTTAATTGATAATTCATCTAGATACTAATGGAAGTAAAAGTCATAAAAACGATTGTCAAATATACATTTATGTGCGTGGTTAATGATGAAATTAAATAATTAATTTAAAGTATTTTAGGGGGTTTATTTGTAGTTGTGATAAAGTCCAAGGGCCTAGTTGCAAAAAAAATGATGTAATAAATTTAGTTTTGTATTGTTTGTTTGATAGAGTCTAAGATAGAGGCTGAACGCATGCAATGCAAATGTAGATGCAGGCATCTTATAGTTATTGTATTGCATCCACAGAATCTGGAAAACTTTTATTTTTTAAAATTAGAATTTATGAAAATAACAAAAGAAAATGCGGCTACCAAAAATCCAACGCCCACAAACTTCTATAAATATATAATTATTTATATGTAAATTACTGCATGGATGGCCGCAATAAATGGAGATGCTTTTCAACGACGCAAACGCCACGACAAAATTGAAATATGAACCGTCACGTCCTTTTTTTTTTTTTTTTTTTTGAGAAGACGTCTTTTTATTATTATTATTTTTTTATTTTCGTTTATTTATTTATATTGTGTCATTGCATTGCAGCATTGTGGCAATATAATCAATGGATTTTATTCTTTTTATATTATTTTAAAACTAGAGAAAATTTCAAAACTTACTTCTAAATGAATAAACTTTTACTATAAACTTGTAGGTTTATCAAATTGGTCATTTTTGTTTAACCTTATGCCTAAGCCTTTTCTAATCGAAGAAGACAATTTCAATATAACCGAATGAATAAAACATCTCTTTCTTATCTCAAAAATTGGTGATTTGATTTTTTTATCGTATAATTATTAAATTATAAAAATATTTGATAATTAAAAATATATATCAAAACATGTGGGTATGGTAATACAAACTTTTGAACCTTTTAGAGGAGGATGTAATGTCTTGATATATTGTTTTAACTTCTTTTATTGGTGATTTTTTTTTTTTTTTTGGCTAGAGTTTGATCATGTTTTACATTGGTTTGTTAAAGGTTTGAGTTTTTGTTTAAAATTATAATTAAGATAGTAGGCTTCATAAGATTTTTACATTGTTTTTTGTTAAAATTTAGTGATCAATATAACATGAGCTAACCTGATATAAAGTAAAATTTTATCATGCCTATCTAAGTTTGAAGTTCAATTAAATATGAAATTGAATATTTATGATACACACCGACTCTTGACATTGTCTAGTTCAATAGTTGAAAATTTTGATTCTTCCTTCTTCAAAATTAATAAGATAGTATGAAAATATTTTAGAAAGCATGGTAGTTTTTGGATGATGTAACAAGTTGGAAGTTTAACTAATTTACGGAGGACTTTGTGTTAAAGATATGGTTTTAAAGCTATGATGTAACCCCTTCTTTTTCATTGTAGAAGAAAATATTGTAGTTTTTTGTTTTAAAAAAAATAATATATTTTTTTTAGACAAAAAAAAATAATATTGTAGTTTATTTTTAGAGTAGTATTACACATCATAGGTTGAGTTGAAGATTTGAACCTGCTGTCTATGAGGAAATAAAGAAGCTTCAACCATTGTGCTATATATGTTTATACTAACAATTTTTTATTTTTATTTTTTGTCAATTCAAACATAGTTCACTAGATAAAACATCAATTATAAAGATTGATGGTTCAATCTCCTATCCTATAATATAGTTGAACTAATTTCTTAATTTTTTTAAAAAATTTATATTAGTTTCTTGTATTCCCTAAATTCAATTGTGAGTGTAAAAGATTAAAATTGAACTTTTACCTTTTAAGAAAAATATAATGTGTTAACCAAACAAAGAGAAAGAAGTTGACATCATTCTTGTTGGTAGGATATAAATACTGAGACAAATGTTATTATGTTTTCACCATTGAGATATATTTGAATTAAAAATTTAAAGAGACTATTTATAATTGAGCCAACTCTTTTTTGGTTTTTTGTTTTTTTTTTTTTTTTTTCCGGTAGCAAGCTGATTATTATGATTTATAGACTCTTGTTGAATGACATTAATTATTTGGACGCATACCCTTAAATACTTGTTCATCTGTGGGATAGGATCCCCCACTAGTAAGATCATCGGATCTTCAATGTCTCTTTTCAATCTTCCTCTTATTCTATACCTGATAGAAAGAACTTGTATTATTGTTATGTTTGGTTGAAGAAAATCAATCTCGTATAATTGTTGCTATCGGATATATATTTCGCGCATATATCACGTAAAACAAGTGTTCAGTTAGTGAGTAAAACAAGTGGTTGAATTTGATGGAAGGACAATAAAGGAAAACAAAAAAATGGGAATTCATCCAAAAATACAAATTAGCCATTTTTAAAAATCTTGTATAGTTTAGCTAAATTTCAAAACCCTTATTTTATTTTAGCTATCTACTATAATTTCCCAAATAATAATAACCATATATGTTTCTAAGTTTAAGGTAAATTCAATCAAATTGAAAGTTGAAAGTAAAAATTGTTTATTTACTAAATGTAAGAATTTGACTAAGAATTAATTAATATACGAAGAAGTTTCAAAAAGAAAAAAATAATATACGAAGAATAAAATTAAAATTGTTAAAAGATTAGCCAAATTGAAAAATGATATATATTCATAACATAAATTTAATCTTTATTTTAATAATATTTTAAGTTTACGTCTTTATTCTTATTTATTCTAAATTAAAAAGATTTGTATATAAAATTGTGAGTTTTGTTATAGGCAATTTTGGACCACCCCGATATACAAGGAGCTGACGAGGACAACCGGGGAGGAATCGGGCTGAAAGATGGACCAAGGAGGCAAAACCGGCAAGTGAGACGGGCCAAGACCGAAGGGGTCGGGTTTTAGGCCCGACCCCCTGCATGGCCGAGGCCGACCCTCGGCCCGCTCGCGCGGGCCGAGCCCGTTCGGTCTCGTCTGGTCCCCACCGCCTCTGGATGCCCCGGTTTCGCCTGGTTTGACCTAAAACGCCTCCGAAACCCTAAAAAGGCTAGGAGGATGAACATGTATTTATATCCCTCCTCACCACTTAAGAGGGGATCCCGAATTCTATCCCTAAACTCTACTCTCTATTCTCTGTTTTCTCCTCTTGCTCTTACTTTTCCACGCCCTACCGTTCTGCTTGCTGACTTAAGCATCGGAGCCGGTGTGGCGAGCACCACACCGGTGTGCAGGTTTACCGTCTTGCAGGCCACGTCTTCCCCCCTCATCTACAAATTTATCGTTGGTGGCACGTGAAGGTCGGGTGAGATCCTCTGGCCAAAATCGACCATCAACAAGTTTTAATCAGGCAATTTCCTTTATTTTTAAGCATTGAGGTTGAGGCAATGGTAAAAAATGAGTGAGACAATTATATTAAGATAATATTTTTTTCTGTGAATTTAATTATATTTAGATAATGCAATATATACAGTACCTCTATATCATTTTTTTTTTTTTTTGAAATAGAGTACCTCTATATCATTAAATTAAGAAAGGATAATACTTAAATATGTTAATATCAATAATTGGAGGGAGAAAAAGGAAATCAGTCATTTTCACACCAATATATCCACCGCCACAGTTTCTTGATTAAAAAAAATTATATATATTGGGCAGAGGAGAGAGAAATGAAAAAAAAAAACATTTTTATTATTTAACGTCTTTCTTCGCTCAAAAAAATTTAAACTTTTAAACCCTTTATGATAAAAGGAGTTATTCTTAATGATTACAAAAATGGTCATATAATTAACTTAGTGTTCAATTTTTTAATTTCTTTTATTTTTTTATTACAAACTTGGATAGTTCAACCATATTTGGAATGAGAAATTCAATCATCTGATCTTTTGGTCCAAAGTACATGTCCATTATAGTTGTATGCACTTGAATTGGTAACTTTAATCCTAGTTAGCTTTTTGTTTAATAATTTTTGGAGTGGAGAAATTGAATCATCAACCTTTGCGACAGTAATATGTATCTTATCTATCGATCTATATATGTTCAGACTGACTTAATTTCTACGATTAAATACGTTCTAGAAGCTTTATTCTACATTCCAGACTTGTACGATAAGAAATCTAAAAACTCTACACTATTCTCTATTTAAGAATTTCAACTTATTAGGAATGTGTCCAATCATTATAGTATATTCAAGTATTCTAACTTGGGCATCAAATTGAGTTTGATGGTAGATTTGTAACCATTTATAATTTTGTTTCAAAAATGAATTTTCTCTCTTCGGAGTTGGTCAAAATGATTAAGGATATGAATAGACTTCTCAATTCTTCCTTAGATGGTCGGTGGAGGTCTCTCATAAATGCATTTTCTCGTAATATACGTTTCATATTAATTAGGCATAGATACTATTTCTATCCTTCCAAAAGAAGACCATTTATTAATTAATGTGGACCAAAAGGTTCATTAATAACTTTTAAAAAAAGTTTTATAGACTCTTTAATTCTTCGATGTATGATAGCCATTGAGATGGACTTCATCTTCGTTCACATATATGTTTGAGATGGAGCTAGCTCATATGGACCTATATAGGTCCACTTTATTAATTCATCAATCTACGTCAATTTTTAATTTAATTAGAAGCGTTGAAATTTAAATTTATCTATCATCAATGAGATTCCTTTAATTTATTGTCAAATATAAAGTTAGGGTTTGTTTGTTAAATGACAGATGTTGATAGTCAAATTTGGTAGGGAGGAACTCACCTGACCTTCACGTGTCACCAACGGTAAATTTGTTTGAGAGGGGGAAGACATGAACTGCAAGACAGTAAACCTGTAACCGGTGTGGTGCTTGCCACACCGCCTCCGATGCTTAAGTCAGCTAGCAAAACGATGGGAAGCAAGAAAGTAAGAGCAATATGAGAGTTAGAGAATCGAGTTCGGGTCCCCTTCTTTAGTGGCGAAGAGAGGTTTAAATACCTGCTCATGCTCCTAGGGTTTTTAGGAATTCGGAGGTGTTTCGAGATGAACCAGGCGGAACCGGGGCAGCCAGAGGCAGCGGCGGACCTACGTAGGGCCCAGGGGGGCTCGAGCCCCCCCTCAACTTAAAGAAGAAATATTATCTATATTAATCGTCACAATTATTTACTAATATATATTTACCACCCAGCGGTTCAAGCCCCCCTTGATATTCATTTGCGTGCGAGTTCGACCCCTCATCTCCGTGTTTTGTCTTTTTTTTTTCGTGTTAGCTCTTCTTTTACGTCTTTTCTTTTTCTTTTATCGTTTTTTTTTTCTTTTTTTTTTCTTCTTTCCTTTTCTTTTCCCTTTTTTTTTTAATCTTAACGTTTATCTGTGTTTTTTTTCTTTCCCCTCTTTTTAACCCTAGCGTGTTTGTTCGTTTTTTTTATGTCTTTTCTTTTTCTTTTTTCTGATTTTTTAACAATTTATAGCATGTTTTTTCGTTTTCGATTATCTTGACCTTTTTTCTTACAGGTTTTTTTTTCTCCAGTTACTTTGGTATCAGAGAGACAACTTAATTAAATTTTGTTTCATCTCCAGTTTCAACCTTAAATTTAAATTCCTTTTTTCTTTTGTCAAAGATATGTGAAAATAGTATACGATTATTTTAAATTTTAGTAAATTATTTTTAAAAATTAATAGCATGAAACGAAGGTATAATTCTTGTGAAAAAGAAAAAAAAATCTAACTTGTTGTTTCAATTTCATTTTTTTTTGTTTTATATTTATATAGAAAGTTATGTATACTTCACGTTAAAAAATATTAATTGATTAAATTATAAGTCAGGTATATAAACTTTGAAAGTTGCTTTGTGTAATTCTTCTAAAAGGATCTTGAATTTAAAAATGTATTTAATTGGTTATGAAATTTTCAATTTTGTATATAATAGACTTTCAACTTTTCAACCTGTTGCCTAATTGATTTTTAATCTATTATAATTCTTTTTTAAATGAATCTATTAGAAACAGAATTGACAATTTATGGGCTTATTAGACACTAAATTGAAAGTTGAGACTTACTAAAAACTTTTTAAGGCTAAAGGCTTACTAAACATAATCTTGGAATTTTAATAACCAAAGTTATAATTTAACTAATTTAATATCAAGGTATATAAACTAATATCAATATGTTCAAAATTATTTTTAGGAAAAACATTAACCATAATGTTGTTTTTATCATAATCCTATCAATGTGATATCAAATACATGTTTTATAATTGATTGGACACACATGATAATACTTTTTCAACAATAATTTTAACGAAAATCTAGGTAAAAATTGTAACACTTATGTAAATTTAATGTGCAATTTGATGAAGTTGAAAGTTAGGGTAAAAATTGAAACACCTTACAATTTCATGGTAAAAGTTGATATTTTTCCTTATTTATATATAGCCCCCCCTCACATGAATTTCTGGATCCGCCACTGGCTAGAGGCAATAGGGAACAAACGAAGCTGGACGAGCTCGGCCCGTGCAAGCGGGCCGAGAGTCGACCTCGGCCCAAGGCCGAGGCCAAGTAGGGGGTCGGGCCAAAAGCCTGACCCCTTTGGTCTTGGCTCGACCCATTAGTCTGTTTCGCCTTTGGGGTCCATCTTCCTGTCCTATTTCTATCCTTTTTTTTTTTTTTTTTGAAAATATAGGTTTTGTTTTCAAATTGGCTGAAAATTGAAAATAAATTTTGAAGGAAAACGTAAAACCATTATTAAATAAAGTCTTAGGATATTAAAAACATATGTCAAAATAAATCGCGTGTGTACTGCACCAAATTTTTTTTTGTAGTATAGTAAATGAATGAGTATATAAACCAGTTGTGATTGTTGTATGCTTCTGAATTA
This sequence comes from Luffa acutangula, assembly GCA_036850905.1. Taxonomy (NCBI): domain Eukaryota; kingdom Viridiplantae; phylum Streptophyta; class Magnoliopsida; order Cucurbitales; family Cucurbitaceae; genus Luffa; species Luffa acutangula. Next base: position 44,847,154 of record CM072094.1, read on the forward strand.
TGATCCATTTTTATTGATTTCAATGATCAAAGTCAATTAATGATTAATCAAAATTTTACTAAGAAAGGAATACATTTGATTTGTACATCCCATTAACTTTTAGTTAGATTTCACTAATGTCTCACTATAGAACTTTACCATCGCAACACTTTCACTCATCTCATTTAACCCAATGCCAAATCGATCTCCAGGTACAAATACCTATGGATTTTGCATGTACATTAGGAGGCTCAGTTCAACCTAGAAGTTCGGTTTAGAAATCTAGTTGCCATAATGACAACTTTTTTTCTTGTCTATTTTTCAAAATGCTCTATTTATTTTTTCCATTTTCAGGGATTTTCCTTTTCATTTCGACTTTCATTTACTTAGTTTTTCCTTCCTTCTTTGAATGTTCAATTAGGTCCAAATTAACTCATAACAAAAACTATTTATCCAAATTATATATAAATAGAAAATATATACTAGATAAATTGGGAGGCCTTCCAAAATTACCAAAAAAAAGAAAAAAAAGAAAAAAGAAATGCAAAAGAGGGATTAAACAAAAATGTTAAATTATACAAAATTTCATGAACCTTTAGCTAGATTACTGATGTGGCTCCCTCTAGACTTTGAAATATTTTATTTTAACTCTTGAATTTTTAAATTGTTCCAAAAAAGCTTAGAAAGTTTCTCCATTAAAATGACAAATGATAAATTATTAACCTGATAGCTCAATGTAAAAATTGAAAGACATATATATATATGATATTATTTACGACTTTATTTCAACTTTCAAGTACATAGAAGATAAAGATTGTCCTTATTATTCATCCAACTTAGAAGATATTTATTGACATCATTTATAACACCATTTACAAAATTAATTTTTATATCATACTAATCATGTCGTCCATTAACATGAATTATGTAATTGATGTCATATATGTTTTTCAATTTTTACAAATCTATGACCCTTTTTATAAAAAAAAAATTCAAAAAAAAAATCAAAATTCAAAAATTAAAATGAAACTTTTTAAAATTTTCAACCATAATTTGAATCCTAGATGTATTATATAACTTTCCTAAATAAAAAGAATATATGATGTAATGTCGTTCAATGTGAAAAGGTTTTTCAACAACTAAATTTGATCTACATGTGAAAAGCGGAAAAAAAACAGATATTTCGTTTTTAGTTATGACTTGTGACAAGGATAATGACTCATTAGAAAAATCGTATTTTTACATGGTATTGAAACTATTTACATTTAACTCTCATATGAATAGAATCAACGATATGTTTGTGAGTAATTTTGGATTAAAATTACCTTTATTAAGCTCGTTTATTTATTTTTTGAACACGATTATCTCAAATATGTACTAAATATTTTTTTAAAAATATTTCTAATATTTTTTTTGTATTTTAAAATTGCAAATTTGGTTTTATTTTCTAATCGATTACCATAAAAATTTTGACAAAATATATTTTTCCTTCTAAAAATTATCTCAAACGCTCACTCCAATCTTAACAATAAAGTTTTATTCCATTCATTATCTATCAGCATATTTTAAAAGAGAAATAGTGAGTTTAAAAAAAAAAAAAAAAAAAGAAATAGTCTTTTTCACTTGCCAATTAAGCATCAATTATTTATTGGAAGAAGCTAGAACTAAAAATGCCTTTTTATTTCAAATATTCCTTTTTATTGTTTTGTTTAGCACCATTTCATGTAAACACATGTAAAAGGATGGCGTTTTTCAAGTCAAGATTCTCTCAACAAATTAGAATTCTTTAATATCAGTTTACTTCAGGTAAATTTTGAAAAAAAATATTTCTATTTAGGCTTTATCATTTAAAAAGCTGATAATTTAATTCATAGTTTAAAAATTGTCAAAATAAATAGAAACAGTTATGAAAATTTGAATTGATAATAAAATCCATCAATATTTTTTCTATCTATCGATCTAAGTGTATGACAACTATCGTTGATTTTTCTTAGTATGTTAATAAATAAAAATTTGAAAACTAAAGAAAAGTTCAATAATAATAATGTAAAGACATTGATATTATATAACAATCTTACTTTACAAGTTACTTTCATATATTTGTTAAATTGATACTACAATAATTCTTCACTATATTATTTCATTCAAATTTATTCTTTAGAATTTTTTAAATTTCTTTTCTTGTCTTAAAAGAGTTCACACGATATCTATTTAGAATGGTTTGATTTATAAAATTAGAAGTTTCTACTTTCTATATAGGACTCCAAATTTTATCGTTTTCGAGTTTATTAACGTAGACTCTTAAACAATAATTAAGAAGAATTTTTTTCATTTTAATAATTATTGGATTAAATTATACTTTCCATAATAATGTTCTAAGAAATATTCTGACTCAATATTTCTTTAATATGAAATACCCAAACCTTTCCATTCGGTTGGTTCCATAAACATAAATATTCCATCCAATTCAGAAACTATTTAAATATGAAAACTTGGGGTTTCGAAAATCATGTTTAAAAAAACATTTTGCTCTTAAATATTAAAAAAGAAACAGTTTGTTTTTAATGTAAAAAAAGGTTTGTTTCGCAGAATAGTCTTAAAAAAAAAAAAAAAAAAAACCTGAAATATATATTTGTTAGATAATGTACATTATTTGGGTAATCAAACAATATGCTAAATAAAAAATTTAACTTATTTCTCAAACTTACCCAACTTACATAAGAAAGAAAGAAAAACTGGTAAGCTTCAATTTATTTGATTCAATTAGTTAAGTTTAGTAGTTGTTATTGGGACAAATGAAAAAATAAAGCGTTTCGGGAAGAGTGAGTTATACCAAATGTTATAGGATCTGGTTCAAAACATTTTTTTTTTTAGCAATAGAACGCAAGACATTTCATAACACCAAGAGAATTGCTCAAAGAGCAACAATACAAAGGAAAATTAGATAAAACTACACCCTCCACACACGAAGGTACAGTCTCAAAAATTAGGCCAAAATCACCTCCATTGTGTAGCACTCTTCCCCACACATAAGCGTGTGTCCCAATCTAAATAAACAACCATATGATTTTATCTGCAATTCAGTTGACTTCAAACTCCTCGATAATTTCACACCAAGCCACTAAAAATAAAAAATAAAAAACTTCAGATGTCTGTTATCTAACCTAAACTATTTTTTTCATTAAAATTTTTATAGTATTTTTTACTATAATTTATTCATAAACAAATTAAGAATCTGAATGCTAATCCTATTAATATGGAAAGATTCCCACTAATTAAACCCCACCAGCTTTCTAAAAAAAAAAGCCACTAATAGTAAAATTAATATGAATTACACGCCAATCACATTAAGGATTTTAATAATTGTGGAAATAATTCAGTAATAATTGAAATATAAGATATAGTATGTATTAGGAGGAAAATAGAAGAATAATAAAATGGGAAATAACGTAAGGAGTGACGGTGCTGTCCAAATTAAAGCCAACCGAATCAAAACATGTAACTGAGATTCTCTCATGTTTCCATTCTGCCATTTAAAGACTTGTCTTAGTCGGTTTATTTAATTAAATACTTCCAGAATAATGCCTGAATATAAATATTAAATTAGATTTTAAAATTATTTAAATCTTGGGAACCAATTGCTTTAATAATCATAAATGTCTCAGTCAACTTATTTGCATTTTATTCATAGAAAGCCAGTCTGGACATAATTTATTGGATAAGACGTCGTAGTTTCTCTCTTGATTAATTCTATAATTATATTAATGTGAGAGTTAATATAGAGGACTAAACCCAAAAAAAAAAAAAAAAAAAACCCTTAAAGAGCAAGAATCAAATACCAATTATCATTTCAAAGTTTGATGGTTTGATCTTCTATGAAAAAGAAAAAAAGAAAAACAAATATAATCTCACTCAAAACTTTTAATAATTTTTTTGAAATAAAATCTTTAATAATTAATCATACATATTTTGGTTAACTTAATTTGATATTTGAATGTTAGTTTAGCATACTCTTACTAGGTAAAATACAATTTCTTTATCGAATTCTTTGATAAATGTAAATATTTAAGTTAACTTTAAGACAGAAAAATCTCTTCCTCCATAGTGAACTTGAAAAATTTTAACACACTAAAAAAAACTATAGAAATTTATAAAAAGAAAAACTAAACTCACTATATAACACATTTATTTTTCGACTATTAACATGAATAACCAATTTTACCATTTTTTTAAAAAGTCAAAGGATTTTTTTTTCCATATAAAAATAGCCATCATCCTATTAAAACCTAATATATTTTAGTTTATGGTTAAGGCGACCAAATAAAAAACAACTCTTTCTAACACTTTTATGATTTCGTTTAACACTTTTTTTAAAAAAAAAAAAAAATCATATAACTTCCTCTCTCCACGTATGGAAACATATATGAAAAAACATATAAAATCAGACTTGGAGCAACAACAATAATTATTGTATAAATATCAAATATATTAACAATATACATAATATAAATAAAGTATATTGTGTACATATTAACATCTTTTCATCTTTTAATAGTACACATAATATATATACTCGAACCATCAACAATAATGGTATAAATATCAATTATATTAGAACATATAACATACCTACTATATATAGTTGAAGTATATTCTATATAATATACCTAAGGACTTCTTCAATCATGATTTTCTTGTCTGTATATGATCAACAGAAGTCGTTTGCACTATCAAAATTAATTTCTTCAATATATAACAAAAGTTGTCACGTATATAAGTAAATTCTTTATTCTCATGCACATCGTCATCTACATTTCTATATTTCTTCTTAGGTTTAGATACATAATTCAAAGTTTAAAAAAGAAATTCTCATTGTAGAATGATGTGACCATGAATAAAAAGCTTAGAAAAAAAAAGCTAGAGAGAAACGTTTTTTTTTTTTTGAAAAAACTAGAGAGAAACGTTTTTAAAACACCTTCATAAAAATAGAAATATAATTAAATTATAACAATAAGATTCTTTAAAAAAATTCAAAAATTACAAACAGGTTGGTTAAAATATTAAAAAAAAAATCTTTATTTAAGGAATAAGAAAAATACAAAATATAAATATCATATTTGAAACAATAATTATGTTTATTTAATTATTTCTTTGAATTAAAAAAGAGAGAGGTTTCAAACCTCTAACCTCTTGGTTGGGAGTATATGCCAATCACCGCTAAACTATGCTCACTTGGGCATAATCATTATGTTTATATGAAAGATATATAATCAATATCTAATCATCATTAAATTTATATAGAAAATCATTAAATTTATATAGAGAATGATAAAATAAACACGATAAAAATACAAAACAAATAGATAATATATCCAATGGCTATCTATATAACCTTCTAAATACGTTACTATTTTATAAATGATCTATTTGAAAAAGTAGTCATTTGATTGAGACCATTTCTTTTTAATCTTTAACTTATATAAGGAAGTTTTATTTAAGTAATCAATTGATTTGAAAAGCACTTGAATTTCCTAATTAAGTTGTAATGGTGGTCAAATCACTACCAAGATTATTTCTCAAGCATCAAATAATAATCGAAAAGAATGCTAGTTACTTTACCTTTATCTTTTTAATTTTTTTTCCACGAATATGAGAATGGTGAAAAATTAAAGCCTTCTTTTTTTGGATATTGTATTTATAGGAACAAGAAAGATGTTACCTTTGTGAAGTGTAAAGTTTGATCGGCGAATTCCAAAAACATACTGTTTTTAATTAGAAAGACCTCAGCAAATTTATAAAAGCTATGTTAGGTTCTGCCTAATTTATTTAATTGCCTTTTTGTCATAGAAGTGAAAATCTTAGTAAGCATTCACTTCATTTATAATTTTATATATATATATAAGTTCAAATTCCTCTTCTACACGTAAAAGGAAGTGATTTTGAAAATTTTAAAACACTTATAAATATAAATTAACAAAAGTATTTTAATTATAAGCACTCAATAAAAAGTGTTTAAAGATAAATTATTTTGATCTTTGGTTCTATACTTTTAATAGGAGTGGAATAGAGAAAATTTTGTGTCAATTTTAAAAAATTAGGAAGACAAATTAGAAAGAACTTTAAAATTTAAGATAGGATAAATTGAGAGAGGAGGAATTGTGCCGATCCTTTTTTACTTCACCTCAATTCTTAATTTTTGAGTGCTTTTAACCATTTTCATTGTGTTTTTTTTACGAACACTGTGAGTTCTTTTAACTATTTTCAAAAGTACTCTAAGTTACTCTTAAATATGATGATTATGATGATTATCAGAAAGAAGTGCTTTTGACCATTAAAACGTATCTATATATACACCATTTTTTTTTAGTATGATAATATGTAAGGATTCAAATATTTAACTTTAGAAAAAGATATATAATATCTTTTCGTGGAAAGTGCTTTTGACGATGCAAAACACTTTTCCATAAACCAATAGCTTTACTCATAAAAGTCCTTGTTTAGTTTTTATTGCATGCCCTAATTGTAGAAAATTAAACCATCGTGTTAGACAATTATGCTTTAAAAAAATATTGTTGATATATTCATATCTTCTTTGGACGGTTTTAGAAATGGTATAAAAAAAAAAATTAATGTTATCCTACTCGAAAATTGGTTGATTTTTACACAAATGTTATAACGAAAAATTGAACCTAAATATGACAATTTTATAAGATCTATGAATGATTTTTTTTAGACAAGATCTATGAATGATTTACTACTATAAATGGTATTTATTTTTAATTGCTCTTTCGTATATAATTTTTCTTTAAACACTAGTTTTTATTTTTACATATACATTTTCTCTCACTAACTTCTCGGTTAGATACAATTTCATTTTATGTGGTAAAAAAAACTCTTATCAATTTCTATATCTTGGCCAATTTTTTTCACATTATATTCTTTGGTCTCAATATAAGTTTTTTCTTATTAATCTATATTCACACACATCTTTTATTTCTTGTATTGCTATATATACGTCTATAACTAGTCATTCTCTATCTACACTTTCTCTCATTTATCTCTATTTTATGTGATTTTAATCATTGTTCAATAACTTTTTTTTTGTTTATAAATTTGAGTTAACAAGTTTATTTTCGTTAATTAGAAGGTTATTAAATCAAACCTGGTTTATTTATTAGCATTTTTTTACTCTGGTTTTTATGTTACAAACAAGAAATTCAATTTTAAAATAGAAGGATTAAGGTTCAATTACAAATTTATTTTCCATAGTTTTAAAAGTAGCTAGTTTCAAGTTGTTCAGTATGATTTTAAAAGTTTTAATTCAATCTTTCTATTGGCTTAGTTTCAAGGGGCGGTTGCAAGGATAGCAATATGGGCCAAAATAATTGCAAATCTAGCAACCCACAAAAAAAATTGCAAAAATGGCAAAATCTAATAGTTTGTGTGTTGCATTTACTAAAATACCCCTCCAGATTTTCTTTCAGTGATAGAAAGTTTCCATCACCGATAGATTCTATCAGTGATAGAAATTTTCTTTCACTGATAGATTCTATCATATGATAGAAAATTTTTCTACTACTGATAGATTCTATCGGCGATAGATATTTTTCTATCACTTGTTCGGTGTTCTATCAGTGTTTGGTTGTTGTTATTTGGTTTTCTATCAGTGTTTGGTTTTTGCTTTTCAGTGTTTGATTTCTATAATCGTTTGTTTTTGCTTTATTTTTCAATGCTCGATTTCACCATGTATCACCATCGCTGATAGAAACAAAAGATCTTCTATCACTGATAGAAAAGTATCAATGATAGAAAGATTTTCTATAACTCACGAAAAGTTTTTCTATCAGTCTCAGTGATAGAGATAGAAAGTTTTTCTATCACTCATAGAAAGATTTTCTATGAATGATAGAAATTTTTTCTATCACTCATAGAAAAATTTTCTATAAGTGATAGGAGATTTCTATCATTCTATCAGGGATTGAAAGATTTTCTATCAGAGTTTTCTATCATTGATAGAATATCTTTTTATCACTGGTAGAATAGTAAAAAATTCTATCAGAAATCTTTTATCACTGATAGAAAACTTTTCTATCGGTGATAGAAAGTTTTTCTATCACTTATAGATTATATCGGTGATAGAAAGATTTCTATCGGAGATAGAAAGATTTTTATGGGTGATCAGGGATTGAAAGATTTTTTATCAAAAGTTTTTCTATGATTTTCTATAAAAGTTTTTTTTTTATCACTGATAGAACCAATCAGTGATAGAAATCTTTTATCACTGATAGAAAAAGTTTCTATTAGTGATAGAAATCTTCTATTCTATCCGTGATAGAAACTTTCTATCACTGATAGAAAATTTTTCTACCACTGATAGAATCTATCAGTCATAGAAATATTAGTGATAGAAACTTTCTATCGCCGATAGAAAATTTTTCTACCACTGATAGAATCTATCAGTGATAGAAATATCACTGATAGAAACTTTATTCTATCAGTGATAGAAACTTTCTATCACTGATAGAAACTTTTTCTACCACTGATAGAATCTATCAGTAATAAAAAGACTTTCTATCAGTAAAAAAAAAAAAGATGGACACACAGGGGCAATTTAGGAATATAAAAAATTAATTCAAAAATTTTGCCATATTTGCAAATATTTTTAAAAATTGCTATATTTGTAATTATTTACCTTCATGTTGCCACCCATTACAATTATCCTAGTTTCAATTTGATTCATTTTAAAAGTTTAAATTGGTCTTATAATTTAGTCAAACCTTTAAAACCATCTCTTTCATTTCCTCATATTGACATTTTCTTTATGTGGCAATGAACTGATGTTTTCTATTTGGCTAAGTTGATTGTATTAAAATTTATGGTTGAGTTGAAAATAGAAAAAAAAAAGTAGATTTTTCAGGTGATTAAAAGATAATTTAGGGACAATATTTGTGAGTATTAATCAAACTATAGAGACTATATTGAAACTTTTAAAATCATAAGAACTATGAGACAAATTTTAAAACTATAGATATCAAATTAGAACTGTGCCCAAATCATAAAGACCAAACTTGTAATTTAACTAACAATTAAACTATCTATCTCTTTCTTCGTCCCAAACTTTTTTTTTTTATTAATATTATAAAATTTCAAACTTATTAGAGTAATAAGTTTATCTGGAAACTTATTATTTCAATATTGTTGTTTTTTTTCCAGCTAGATAGGTCGTACGACGACCTATCCACGTGTCAGCTTTCGGTTCATTTCTTTAAAAAAATTGTTTTTTTATAGGTCAATAACGGCAACAAAGCAGGTTAGACGACTTGCACACAAATAATTCGTAATTTTGTATTTGGCACAATGTCCAAGTTTCACACCGGACAAGATCTGAACCCATGCACTCTAGGATGTTAGTGGCGTCACCTTGTCATTGTGCCAAATACAAAATTACAAACTATTTGTAAGTTGTCTCTTCAAGAGATGACCTACCAAAAAAAATATTTTTTTAAAGAAATAAACTAAAGAGCTGGCGTGAATAGGTCATCTGAAAAAGAACAACAATATTGAAATAATAAGTTTTCAAATAAACTTATTACTCTAATAAATTAAAAAAATTATAATATTAATAAATAAATAAATAAGTCCCTTAGTCCCTACTACCCGTTATTAAAGAAAAGAAAGGGAGTTGTTTTAAGTCGGGTAATTGAGAAAATGGGATTATTATATTAAGGGACAAATTTTAATTGGAGGAGAGTACACAACTTCATTATATAATAATAATAATAATAATAGTAATAATAATAATGATAATAATAATAATGAACCAATTATAATATAAACATAATATTATGCCATGATATTAATATTATATTAATTTATATTTAAAAGTACATGGAGTCATGTGTTAGGTTATGCAACCTACCTTACTTATCAATCTGCTAACCGCCAATTTTTGACTTCAACACAAATGTATGCCATTTTCTTTGCCTTCATCATTCACACTCTACCAGAATAAAATAATATTATATAAACATTGAGGACGAAAGATATTCCTCAAAACTAAATAAAAAAAAAAAATTATTCATAAAGTAAACAATAAATTACACTAATAAAACACTCTCCCTCGACACGTTTAAAGGTGAGAGATTTGAATATTTGACCTCTTTAGTCGAATGCACATGTCAATTATCGTTGTATTATGTTCACTTTGACTTTAAGAGAATACTATATTTTAAAGTTACAAAATATATTCAACTTTAGTAATAAAATGTCTAAATCCAACTAATAATATCAAATACAATTAAAAAAAAAAAAAAAGAAAGAGTACTATACAAAAATTCTTAACCATAACATTGCTCATAGATATGATTGAAAAAAAATTAAAATTAAAATTTAATAAATTAAGGATATTAATTTAACTAGTTAACTTAAGTTTAGGCTGAACTTGATGAAATCAATAAATTTTAAGTTAAAACTAAGTTAATTACTAAGCCAAGTATACAATGGTACAACATGCTTTTTTCTCAATTAATTTTCTTAATGTTACATTAACATAATTAATATTATAAAGCTAACAAATGTTGTCTAATTTGCTTTAATATTTACGGTTGGTAACAATAAAAATCATTTAAACGTATTTTTGAAACCTAGGTTTAAGGGTGTGTTTGGTTATTAACTTTTCAAGTGTTCTAATTTTGGAAAAAAAAAAATCATTTTGAAAAAATCCTAGTGTTTGGCAACAATTAAAAACGACTTATTAAAAAATGAGATTTAGAAATAAACCATTTTGAAAGAAACACTTTAAAGCAAACTTTTTAAAAAGAACTTTTAAGTATATAATAACTTGGGTATAAAAACACTTATGAAAAAATGTAACCAAATATATGAGTGTTTAAATTCCAAACAATTTTTATACAAAAATGTTTATAAAAAAAATGCATTCTTAAAAAATAGAGATTCTAAACGAACCATAAATCTTAGGATTTAGAAACTAATGAATAAAATAAAAATGAAGGTAAAAATGTTTTGCTCATCTTAGGTTGTGACACTAGCTGCCTAGACTTGCGAAGATACCAAATAGCTCCACGTTGAGTTCAATATTGTTGTGGCCCTTATAAGTTATAAATATCTTTTTTTTTTTTTTTTCAAACAATAAGTTATAAATATCCTTTTTTTTTTAACAATAAGTTATAAATATCCTCGTCACTAAAGGTATAAACATGCACTTTCATGAGAATTTCTTTGAAGGCTTTATCCAAACTTTGAACAAGCTTTAATTTGAGATTATTTAATGACATAACAACAAAATTAACTTTTAATGTCCATAAAAGGAAACAATAGACATTAAAAATTACCAAAACGAGCATAACTCAATAGTAATGAGTATGTATTCTCGACCAAGTGATCAAATATTTAAATTCTCTCATCCTAAAATGTTGTTGAACTAAAAAAACACTGAAGTTAAAAGTTAGAAGTAATTATAGAAATATTTTTTTACAAATTACCTTAATAATGTGTTTTTTTTCCCAATCCATTCATTGTTTCTATGATTTCATAAATTACATAAAATAATCCTAGATTCCCTAGTTACACAAACTGATCATGTTTATGAAATCACAACTTATCCTACATATCAAATTTTACAAATCATAACTTACTAAAATGGTGAGTGAATGGATGGATTTGATAACCATTATATTTGATTTTTTGTTTAGTTTTTGAATTTATGCTTGTAATTTCCTTACACGTGAGGAGTAAATAACACAAACAAGAAACCTCATAGGTGGAAGTAACGATTATAAACTTAATTTTAAAAAATCAAATGGTCATCAAACTAGACTAAAAAAAATATATATACCTTTCATTCAAACTCAACATTTTAAACCTAGATTCTACCAAATCAAACTTATTAAAATGGCGAGTGAATATGTAAATCCAAGTTGAATATATAGAAACTTCTCTACCTTTCTCAACGGAATCAAATCAATTCAATAAATTTCTATTTGATGGGTTTATTTGTTAAACAATTTTTGGATTGTATTGGGACTATGTAATTTAGAAATTAAAAATTTTGAAAACAACATCATCTTATATGTTTTTTAGTATTTTTATATTCTAAAACAATCATGAAACACATATCAAAAAAAATAGTGATAACATAAAATACAACTCTATTCTTTATTAATGTTTTCAAATTTCTATTTTAGGATCACCAACAAACCAAACATAGGGACTATACTTGTAATTTAATCATATAACTACCAAAGAATCTATTTCATCTTAGAGAAAGGAAAGAGCAAAAAGAAAGAGAGAAAGTACTAAATGATTTTTTTTAATAGTAATTAAATACACATTTCATTTAGCATTTGACACGTATTTAACGATATATTATTTTATTTCATAAATTCCACATCATTCTTAAAAGAACAATACTTGGCTGCATATCTATGTAAGGATCCTCTCTACATACCACTATTACAACATTGACAACTAGGAGAGATAAAAAAGTTTTCTCATTTTCTATCCTTCTTTTTCTTGGTTGTCAAGATTTTAATAGGGTATATTGGAAATCCTTACATATCGATATGCAGTCAAGTATTTTTCATTCTTAAATATTTCTTTTATGACAAACAATGAACTGGGTTGGTATATAAAATTGTAGTACTAAAAATTTTCCGGAATCAACATTGAGCAAATAGAGGTGGAAGTAAAAAAGATTCATTTTTTCACTTTTGTTTTTATTGTTTAAATTTCCTTACACTCAACTCTAGAGAGAGAGAGAAAAAAAGTGGTGAGTCAGCGACACGTAGGCCATGAATGCATTTGCAGCGTGGCCCTTTGGGTTGGGTTTGGTTATTATAAAAGGGGCCATTTGGGGCGAGGTCTTTCTTCAAGGATGTCCACTAAATCTGAATCCACAGTCAGTTTAATTTGAGAATTTCCCAATTTCTTCACATTGCAACATTTTCCCAACTACCTCTGCTTCTAAACCCCTCTATTCTAATTTTTTCTTTTTCTTTTTTTTCTTCTCTTTTGGAAAGTTTATTTTTGTTCCTTTCCCACACATTCTTGGCTGTTTTTTTTCCTTCTTTTTTAGTAGTTTCCGTTTCGCTTCTCACACAATCCATTTCTCAAACCCCCAAAACAATGGTCGCTTTGGTTTCCCAAGACAACATGGTTGCTTTGGTTTCTCGTACTGGAAGACATTTGCAGCGTTATGATATCAGGGGTCGCCGCCAAGTTGTTGGGTAATTTTCTTTCTCTTTCTTGAGCCATTCATCCAGATATTGGGGTTATCTTTTCACAGAAAATTTGAAATTTCTTTCAAGTTTTGGCTGTTCTTGTTGATTTCTTTCAGTTTTGGTTTGTTCCCTTAAAACCCTTTTGAAATGATGCTGCAATTTTCCAGTTGAATCAAGAAGAAAGGCAATTTTTTTTGTTTTTTGAATTTTGATGATGAAATCTGCCTTTGGATAAGACTTGGATGATTGATTGGCATCATGGGTTGAGGGGGGGCCTAACCCCATCATCTTATTTTGCAATTGGATTGGTTTGTGTTGTACTATTAATCTTTTTCTTATGGGTCCCTTGAGAAATTGATGGGTCTTAATCCACTACATGTGGCTGCCAATAAAAATCCAAACTTTCCCCATGGAGTGGATATCTTTTCTTGTGTTTGTGGGGTGGGAAAGTTTAAAGCAATTTTGATTAAGTTTCTTCTGGTAAAAGATTTTTTACTAAAGGAAATTTCTTTCTTGGTAAATTTCTGCAGATGCATCCCTTATAGGTACTCAACTAAGAAAAGTGCTTTGGAAAATACAGAGGAATTGGAAGTGCTTGTGATCAGCTCACAGAAAGGGAAAGGCATGTTGTTCCCAAAGGTGAAGATTGGATAGATTTTCAGATCTGTGTTTCATTAAAATTTGGTTCATTGTGTGTAAAAAAAAAAAAAAAAAGTTAACCCCTTAATGTAAAAATTACAGGGTGGTTGGGAAACTGATGAATCTATTACTGAGGCTGCTTCCAGAGAAACCTTAGAGGAAGCTGGTGTTAGAGGAATTGTTCAGGTTTGTCTCTCTTACTTTCTCTTTGTCTCTGAATTCAGCTCTAATGTCTTTTTCTAGTGAAAGGGTTGAGGTTTCTGTGGTTTTGGCTGGTTTTTGGTGACTATAGTTTTGGATCTTGAATAATAATTGTAAGTTTAGGAAGATTTAGAGTGAGTTTACAATAATTGGTGAACAGTTTTGATTTAGAAAATGAAATCGAACGCGAATGGTCGGAACGTTTGGAAGGCGAAAATTTGCTCTCAAGTTCTTTTGTTGACTTTTGAAGATTTCTTGAATCTAGATCTAGCAGGAGTTCTTTTTTTCTACACTTGACAATAATTGTCGTGTTAGTTACCAAATTTCATTTGATTCAATCTGAACAAAAGTCAACTTTAGTGTTTGTCTTCCTGCCTTGATCTTGGTTAGGAAGTTAAGAGATCGTTTCTTGTTTCTTGTTTGATATGAATACTCAACTCGAAATCCTGGTTTGCAGAGTGAATTGGGAAGTTGGAGTTTCAAGAGCAAAACCTATGACACTTTCTATGAAGGATACATGTTTCCTCTGCTTGTCAAGGAGCAGCTCGAGTTTTGGCCCGAAAAGAATTTTCGACAACGAGTTTGGGTAACGATCACTCCCTTAATCACAACCCTTGTGTTAGTAGAAACTCATCCATGTTGCCTTTTTCATAATCTAAAACATCTCGGTACTCGATTGTTGTACTTACAGATGAGCGCTCGCGAAGCTCGGGAGGTTTGCCAGCATTGGTGGATGAAGGAAGCATTGGATATATTGGTAGGACGACTTTCGTCGCAAAAGAAGCAACAGATTGAGGAAGTTATGCCGTGTTCGTTGAGCTAGCGAGAACGAAGGTCGCCTCTCCTGTCTTGCCTTTACGGTTTTCGACCGTGTAAATAAGAATTTGGTGGAAGGCTACATTTGCAGAGCAGAAGAGTACTGAAAGGGGGAGTTTTTATTTAGGAAGATTAAAGTGAAGAAGAAAGAAGATGGGAGAAAGTGAAGAGATTTCTTAGTTGGAAGTCTGCATTTTCTGGATATTTGGTAGAATCATGCGGCTCAAGAAAAAAAAAACAAAAAAACAAAAAAAAAAATGCACCACAGGAAGTCTGATTGAGGAAACAGAAACTTTTTTTTTTTTTTTTTACACAGAGATGAAGAACAGAGATTTGATGATTCTGATCAGAAACTTTGTTTTTTTCTCTTTTTTGAGTTTCTGTTTTTTTTTTTTTTAATTTCAATTAGACTCTCCTAAGTGTGTAATAGTTATTGTTCTTTGTCATTGTCAATTTGAACACTTTAATCCATTTTCATATCCTCTCATTTTCACTTTTCATTGAGGACTCTCTTTTTTAGTTTTATAATATAATTATTTGAGTAAGATCATAATTTGAAAGGAAAAGGGCACTTTAATTGAGACTATTATTTTTGTATCAAAGAAAAATGGCAAAATCCACTCCTTCACTAAGATCCTCCAACTTTTGTTTTTATTAATCACATGAAATTTTAATCTAGTGTTTCTTAACTCTATAAAATTTGAAAACTATTAAGCATGGAAGAGTTTGGTTTTTGAATCAATATTGAGCATCCATCTTGATTTAAAAAAACAAAAAAATGATGCAAAGAATGTGGGTTTGATTGTAGCAATATAATACTTACAATTTAGAGGTGGTTTGGGCAATTTATAATTTTTAAAGGTTTAATTATAACAATTTCATTAGCTTACTGGGGTTGGTAGATCAAAATTTTCAATTTTGAGGGTGTGATTGTGTAACAACCCCTATAGTTTAGAGGCCGTTTTTGCAATTAATTATAAATTTGATATTTATTATTTAGGGTTAGTTTTAATTTTGTCTTGGTTTTAAAAGTTTCAATTTGATCTATGAGATTTGAGCTATGTTTTAATTTAGAACAATACTTGGTTGTATAACGGCGTGTAAGAATCTCCCTACACGCCCCATTAAAATCTTGACAATTAAGAGGGAGAAAAACAAAAAATAAGAATTTTTTTTTATCTCTCATAATTGTAGACATTTTAATGGTGGTGTGTAGGGAGTACGACTCATCGATATGTAGCTAAGTATTATTCTCTATCCAAAAATTTTGATTTGGCTCAAATAGATTGATTTTGAACCTCTCCATAAATTATTTTCTTATCTATCCAAAAATCTATTTCACATGTATTTTTCAATGCACCTTAAATTCTTATTAAGTTAACTGATAGAGTTAACCAAGTTAAAAAAAAAATTGGAAAATATGTCATATATATAACATGACGAGGACAAGGACAAGGACAATTTTGTGAACTTTAATTAAAATATAGTGATCAAATCGAAACTTTTAAAGTTATTGATATGACCATATAATATCATACAGTTCACCCCACCTGTCTCTTGATTACTAGAATTGATTCTATTTGGGTTTTATAAGCTACATGGATCAATTTCTCTTTAGAAAAAAGTGGTTTAACACAATAAAATATATACAATTCTTTCGTTAAACAGATTCTTTTGCAAAAAACAAAATGTGAACTTTTGTCAAATACAAACATTATACGTAACAAATACTTTTTACGAAATATTGATTGAGAGCATCATTAGGCTTTAGTGCATGATTGTCAAGAAAACTTTTAATTGTTGAACAAAAAAAATTGTTGAACTAAAAAAGAAGAAGAAGCTTTTAATTAACAAATTAAAGAGAGGAAGAAAAAAAAAGGGAAAGAAAAAGGGTGAGGTATAGAGAAAAAGAAAATGAATGATTGGGATGGGAAAGGAAGGAGAAAATATGGAATATTAAAGGAAGTGAAAGCAAAATTGAGACTTTTTTCAAAGGATAAAGAAAAAAAAAAGTGATATATTGAAATTAAAATGAATGGGGAGAAATGGAGTGGCTTTTTTTTTTTTTTTATTATTATAATTATTATTATTAAAAAAATGAAAAAAAGAAATGGAGTGGCCTACTAACATGGGAGTTGAATCAATCATCACTCCAATAATGAATGGTTCTTAGGAAACTTAGTAAGGGCACCATACCCTTTCAAACCCATGTGCCCTTTTTCCTTTCTTTCTTTTCTTTTCACATTTAGTCAACAAAATATGAAATAGGAACTTTCAATAGTGGTCATCAATATACCTTTAAATTTATCCTTATGCTAACTTTTTTTTACGGACACGTAACTAGGTTATCGGATTTTCTTAAGTCGGTACCACACTAGTTAACCAACCCTTAGTTCGACCGCACTAGAGTATAGGCAGAGGCTGCACACGACAATATATTTTTGAGATTTTGTGTAGACATTTTTAATACGTTCGTTTGTTTTGATAGCAACTAATTTTCAAGTTGATAAGTTTTTTGTCAACTAAATCATGTAAACTTTCGTTTTTATGACAGGACATATCTAATTCATTAAATTAAAACGTGAGATGTTTCTAATCTTTGGTTAATAAAATGTATTCTAATGTCGTTGATCAATAAATTTTAAAATTTGATAATGATAAATATTTAATTGAATAAATTTTGAACCTAGATAATGAGATTGAAACTTAATATCAAGGTCCCTAAAGGGACAAAAGTTTAAAAATAATATAAAGATTGAGTATGAGAATATATATTTAACCTATATCTTCTCAAAATATATATATATATATATATATATATATATATATATATATAACCTATGTTAACTCTTTTTCATAATTATAAATTTTCGAAAATCAATTAATAATTGTTAAGTTCTTTTCAATTTTATTTTAATTTTTTTTTTCTAGAGAATATAGTTCCAATTTTTTTATACATAAAAAGATTCAACATTTCATAAATCATAAATGTATGTATTTTTCTTAGCTAGTTATTACTACATGTGAAATATTTGACTTTTTAAGTTACCGAAACTAACTCATTTATGTGTGTGTGTGTTTTTTTTTTAAATAACTCATTTATGTGCCTATTAACATAAAAGGATTATAACTATTTTTTTTTTTACTTTGTTAATGCAATAATATATTTGGTGTTATTATTTATTTATTATGATTACTAATTAATTGAATATGGTTTAGCATAATTTGAGTCTTTTTAAATTTTCTTGAGTTTCTTGCATTTTGAGCACTTGGCCTTCCTTTTAGTTAGTTTTCAAAGTTTACGTCTGCTTTATGAGTTCCATAAATCTATTGTCATCCCAATAAGTGTAAGGTTTAGCTAGAAAGTCTAATTGTTGCAAATTAACGTGTGCTCCTTGTCTAGGAAAGAAAAGAATACATACCTGCTAAAAGATAATGAGTGGTAAAAGGAGTGAGTGAGCTTGAGAATGGAACTTAAAGGTATGCTCCTTCTTGTTTTACTTCATAAGGAAAACATGCTTGTAAAATCATGAGCGATAAGGGGTAAAAAGAGTTGTCTGCAGTGTGATCAGTTAGGCCAACCAAGGGTTAAACTCGGGTTATGGGTCTCTGTATTGTAGTGTGAAAGCTAGTGCCCCATTTTTTTTTTAAATGCAAAAGGGAAAGAAAAAAGGATTTCCTTATTCAGGCATCTAGGTATTGTGATAGCTTCCTAATTTTGTTCTTTAGTCTTTTAAGCGAGGCCTTAGTTCCAGTGTAGGGGAAGACAGGTGGAGGGTCTTATAAATCACTCCCGAGCCAATTGTGGGCTGCTATAGGAGAGGCTAATCACACACACACGCAAGAATATTCTTCGAAAGTTTTGATTTGTCTCATATTTTGTTGGCTCGTTGTAGCTTCTCTTAAGCAAAAGACTTAGCATGTGAAGCGCAGGGAGTTGAGCATGATAGTTCTCAACGTTTGAATCTCTACCACCCATATTATAGATTTAGGCTTGCTTGAGGACTAGTCAGTGTTAGGGAGTGATTTGATAGAGCAATTTTGTTTATGTTTATCTCCTTTCTAATTTGCTTGTTTTCGTTGATTTCTATGTGCAAAATGTTTTATGTTGGTGGTAATATTGTTGCAAGCCTAAACTCTGTGCTTGGGACTGATTCAAGTTGAAGATGAGCCAGTTCGGAGCAAAAACCAGTAGCTAGCTTGAAGTTAAGAGGATCGTGGAATTGGAAGCTAGCTGAATTTTAGATAGATTAGATTGGCCGTCTGCTTAGATTGGATCACACATTTTGTCGGATGAGTCATAGCGAATCCTTTTGTCTCAAAAAAAAAAAAAAAATAGTGCTTTTTTAAAAGAAAGGTCTAATTACCATTTACCAATGAAGCATTATTCGGTTATTGATTTTCTTTTCTTTTTAGTTTTTATAGCTCAACAGGTGGAGGTATGAAGACCCCTTGATTGGAAATATATATCTTAACTAATTGAGTTATGCTCAAGTTGCATTATTCAACGATTGACGGGTACAACGAATGTGATATGCAGTTTTGAACTTACAACCTCAAGAAAATGAGTAAATATCTTAATGGTTGAGTTAGGATCATGTTGCTCAATAATTGATTCGATGCAATAACTTTTATAGTATTATATTTGTAAAAATAATTTAAATAAATGTTATTCATAATAATATAATAATAATAACCACGTTCTGTTTCAAAATAATAATAATAATAATAATAACAACGACGTTCAATCTGCTATTTATTATGACTTCTGGAAAAGAAAAGAAGAGAAGAGAAAACAGATCTACTCAAATTGGGCTTCGAGCCCATCTATCATGGGCAAACATGATCAAACATATCTCGTGGGCTTCCTTGACCCAGGCCCAAATTGGCATGCTCTCTTTTGAGCGGCAACAATTCGAGAATTGTATGATTTAGCATCCGTTTGAAATGATTTTCTAAGTGTGTACAAAAGTTTTGCAAGTGCAAAAAGAGATATTTTTGAACACTTAAAAAGTTTGTAAACGATTTTCCAAGTGTGTAAAAAAGTTTTGCAAGTGTAAAAAGAGATATTTTTTAACACTTAAAAAGTCATTCCAAACAGACACTTAATCTCCTTTAAAATGTGTGGAAAAAAAAAAAAAAACTTTATAACTCTAAATTATAAGAGTTATACCTTAAAACTTCAAACTAATAATTGAATCGATTAAAGTGCTAAAATTTCATGAGTGAATCAATTTAGACTCTTGGTTAGGATTCCATTTTAAAATGGTTAATGTATAAGTTTGATATAGATGCATAAGTTTCACACATACTATTAGAGAGAATTGTTAGAAAAAAAATGGATATAATATTAGCTTTCATTCATATGAGTGGTTTTTCATCTTCTCGACTTCCTATATTTTTCTCTACTTATTTAGGAAGAATTATGTGGTATTTTTTCTTACTACTTTGGTAGGATTTTGGGGGAAGAATCATTTTATTTAGGTGATTTTGAATTGATTTTAAACAAAAACAAGTGAAAATAGTTAATGATCACTAACAGACAGTCTAATGATTCACTTATGAAAGTTTAGAGTTTAAATCAATATAATTATTAGTTTGGTCCTCCAAAATATATAGCGTTAGAAATTTTCAACGCTATATATCAAATTATATATTTGTTTTTAAAATTTTATTTTCCACATTGTATCATTCTCTAAAAGCATACGAGATAAAAAGTATGACATGTAAAAATACTTCAGAACCTAATCTTTATTTGGGACATTTCCAAAGCCTATCCTCTAAAAATAAATTATTAGGGATGAGAATATAGGGAGAGTAAAGATCATAGATATCTTCTCCATCTTCAGTTTTAAAAGCATTGAATCCTAAATTTATTATGTGTTAGTCAAACATCACACAATTGTTCTTGAAGTCATTTTTTTATTTATCATATAACTCAATTTGATAATTCAAGTTTAAGTGGTTTGGAGACTAAAATGATCCACTAATTTTGTATAACCCCCTACCTTATCTCAAGTGGTTAGGAGATTTTTTTTTTTTTTGTTCTCTTATAAAATCTTGCTGCTGAGACAAGTACATAAACATAAATAGAGAAAAAAAAGAGTACAAAAGAGTCTAAATCTAACCATGAGAGGTTATGTTTTCTATGTCGAGATACTAAAATTTCTACTTTTGATCTTCAAAAAATTGACGATAAATTTGATAATTATGGATGCAAGTTGAGAATTCTAAACTTTTTTTTTTTTTTTTGAAAGAAACAACTTCATTAAAAACTAAAAACAGGTACAACTACCATCTTTTAATAAGAGATAAATCCACCCAGGAAATCTGGGAGCCCAAAAAATACCATCTTCTTCCCGCGAAGGAGAAGAAACACGACTCGATTCCAACAATTCGCTTAGATCGCCAGACAAAAAACATGCTCGCTGAGCAACACAGTGCGCCTGTGTTGGAGTCCCTTCCACAATGACAAAACTCCACAAAATCCAAACCTTGAATCAAAGCAACAATGACTTCCATTCAGTTCTATGAGATCCTCAAATTAGTAGCCATTTATCACGTTGATGACTTTAGCCGAGTCTGATTCCATCTCAAGCTGAATGTGATTTTGGCCACACGTATCTCTTATGCTCTTATTTCCTGCTAGTATTGCTTTTGCTTCAAGGGATTTGATACTCTATTTTCTTTCAATTTTCTTCATGCCAAAACAAATCAAGGATCTATTTGAGTCACGCACCACCCACTCTAGGCCTTCGCAACTCAAATTTTCGATCTAGGAGGCATCGGTGTTCAATTTCCAGCGATTTTCAAGCGATTTTTTCCAAGATGCCTGATTCGATCGTCAGAATGCCATCAAGCCGAATTCTAAACTATCTTAAACATTATTCTAATATGGCAAAGCAATAGCAAACTAATACTTGTATAAATTTATTGAAATACATCATGATTAGAAGGCTTTTTGGAATTAAAAGTTGAATTTAGTGTGGCAAAGCAAAGAATGGAACCTTACAAGAAAGTCACTACAAGCTAGTGGGAGCCTAATTATATAGTTGTAATTGTGTCTTCACTTGAAAAAAAAATAAAGCATAGAAACAGAGAACTTAAAAGAAAATTATGAATTAAATATAAAAAATATTATATATAAAGAAGAAACCAGATACCTTTTTCTCTTTTATTTTTGTGCTTTCCAATGCATTCTTTTATATGTATACCTCCAAATTTCAAAATACAAAGGCTGTGCTGCCTCTTCCCTTTTATAAATCTTCACTGTTTTTTGCTTGCCAATCTGGTCATGATTCCTTCATCATTCTTTCTACTTTTTTTCTTTTCTATTTTCAATTTAATAATTTCCTATTTTCCTTATAAAAAGTAATGGATGATAATAATAATATAAATCTCAATAAAAGAATAAAATTTCCAATTCATAAATATAGGTAAAAGATAATATTTCTATTGGTATAAAGTTGTTTGGATTAAAACTAAATCTAAAGTGTTAGACTCGATTGAAAATAGATAAATATCATACTAAAAATATATTATATGTTGATGGTCAAATTTGGTCAGGGGAACTCACCTGACCTTCACGCACCACCAACGGTAAATTTTTAGAAGAGGGGGAAGACGTGGCCTGCAAGACAGTAAACCTGCACACCGGTGTGGTGCTTGCCACACCGGCTCCGATGCTTAAGTCAGCAAGCAGAACGGTGGGAGGCGGAAAAGTAAGAGCAAGAGGAGAGGGTAGAGAATATAGAATGTAGAGTTTGGGGATTAGAGTTCGGATCCCCTTCTTCAGTGGCGAAGATGGATATAAATACCTGCTCATCCTCCTAGGGTTTTTAGGTATTCGGAGGCGTTTCGGGACAAGCCAGGCGAAACCGGGGCACTCAGAGGCGGTGGGGACCAACGGAGCCGAATGGGCTTGGCCCGCGCGAGCTGGCCGAGGCCAAGCAGGGGGTCAGGCCAAAAGCCCAACCCCTTCGGTCTTAGCCCGTCCCACTTGCCGGTTTCGCCTCTTGGGTCCATCTTCCAATCCGATTTCTGCCCGGTTGTTCTTGCCAATTCCTTGTGCATCGGGGTGGTCCAAAATCACCTATAACATTATATACTATAGAATGCTATAGATAAATGGATGCATCATTTTTATGTTAATTTACTTGATCCAACTCTACAAATTTGAAAGTTAATTTCTACGCATTTCTATTTTTCTTTTCATTTTTGGGAACTTGGTTAAATTCTTTAAAAACACAACCATGCTTAACACAAATCTCAAATTTTCATTTAGATTTTTTAAATTTGCTAAAATTTCGCAAAAATTTAAAAGTATCAAATGAACCCTAATTAGCTATCACTTCATAGTCTTGACGGTGTAGTTTAAAGGGTATTCTATTCATCTTTATATTGTACGAAAAGAGGTTTCTCTTTCATTTATTTTCACCCAATGCTCTAATTTTCTTCTTCCTATCATTCTTTTGAGATAACTTTTCTTAACATGCTTGTCCCAATTAAAATACTTTAAACTAAAAGTTGAATAAAGCTCAACCATTTTCCTTTTCTTTTTGGTCCTCTCTCAAAGTAATGGAATCACTTTAAAGCTGTATATTCAAGGAATTTACAAAATGCTAAAATAAGCTAAAAGATGAACTTCAAATTAAATAAGGTAAAGATAAAAGAAAAGTTTATTAAACTTCTTGAAGATATGAGATTTTTTTAAGAAGAAAAATAGAATACTCATTTCTCTCAAATGAAACGTGAACACATCTCCAAATTATTACAAAGGTCTGATTCTGATCTTTTGTAATGAGTTCATTATTATGATTAGTTAACTATTAAACTCTTTGATATATGACAATATTAATTAGGAATTTGGCATGGTAATCCTTTGGTTAATATATGGATTTCTCAAACACAAATCTTAATACTTTTGCATCAACCAATAACATAAACTCAAAGAAAAGGTTAGATACATGTTACCTTATGGTGTAAAACCAAGAAGATATATAGAGAACTCGTTCTTATCGATTTCAAGACATGAAACCTAGACACAAGGATTACAAAGGGAGGAGAAATTTTGTACTAAGCAATTTTAAATTAAAGAAACAAATTCATTAATCATCAAGAGAGAAAAAGAAAAGACACTAGGTTTATATAGCCAAGGTTGGAAGAAAAAGATGAATGTAAAAAAAAAAAAAAAAAAAAAAAATCTAAATCCCTAAATCAAAGAAGGGATAAATTAAAACCTTATTCCAAATAACGCAAAATTGCAAGATAATTAAAACTACCACGCTGAAATTATTGATGCATCTAAAATTATTAGGTTGACATGGATGGCGACAATATTAATGATGGGGTGCATATATAAGGGCAAGCACTTGGGACCTGATTGGTGAGCGCACACGTAGGCAACTGTGTCGATCAATGTGTCTAGTGAGGTAATATATTGTACCAATCACTACTCATTCGAAAATGTAGCTTGTTAGAACGACTAAAAGGTTCGATGATGCCATATCATTTGTCTATACTATTTTTTATCATCATAATATAGGATATGATGTTTTAGGTCAACATAGAGCATGATACGATGCCATTGTTATATATTTCTAGTAATAATATAGGATATGATGTTTTGATTTCGTTTTAATCACTTGGTATTAATATTAATATTTATTTTAATTTATAGTTTGATTGAACCTAAGACTTTTTTTTTCTTTCAAATATTTGAATATATGATATATCAAAGTTTAGATCAACCATTGAGATCCAAAAACTTTTCACATATTAAATTTGAAAGGGAAGGGAATTGACAAAACCTTTCATTTTGCTTCACATAATCCAACTAACTTTAATTCCATTGTTTTCTTGTGTAACAATATGTCACGGGACATTTTTCTAGTGGTTTTCTTTCCTTCTTCCTTTTTCTTTTTCTTTTTCTTTATATATTTTTAATTATTTTAAAAAATAATAATAATGTTGAAAATAATTGAGCTTCTAAAATATTCTCAAAATTAAGCTATTTTTACTTTTTAGTGTTTACCTCCAAAATGATATTTTCAAACGGATCATTATGTTTATCTCCTAACATAGATATCATAGAATTGTTGTCTTTCCTAAAGATAAAGATAATTTGTTCTTTTACTTTAGAATTTGATTGAATAAAGCATTATTAAACTCAGATTTTCAGAAAAACAGTAGCTTGTTACCTCGTTAGGATAAAAGAAAGGATAAAAAGTGCTTATTTTTTAAAAGGAGGGAAATTAGGATAAAGAGATGGAATAAAAAAGTAAAGAAGTAAAATTATACAAATGAGATAACTCATTTAGCTAGTAAGAATATGTTACTAGACCAGCTTTACAACAATTATTCTCTTTATTTTGATTTATTTTTCTTAAATATATATTTTCTTATTCTAGTATTTTATTTACTATTATTTACAATCATTTCATTAATCAATATTTAAGGAAGGATCTTTATCCGAGGATACTTCTTTAAAAACAAATAATAAATTTCACCATGTATTGACCTTTTTTTTCCTTGTCAAATCTTCATTATTATGGAACAAAAACAAAAACACACTAAATAACCGTTCTTAAAAAAATGTTACTGTATCTACCAATTTGAACCTAACTCAACTAGTTAAGATATATATCTTTGCTGAAAAAGTTGGAGGTTCGAATCTTCCCACTCTACATACAATTGTCCTAAAAAAACAATTATTGTAACTATATAATGACAACCTGACAAACTATAACTACATCCTTCAACTTCTAATTTTAATTAAATAAACATGACCATCCATAAAATTAAAAGAAAAATCTTTATATATAACCCAATCCATAATCATAATAACAATAGACATGTCCTTAAACCACATTGAATCATTTTTTGTTGAAAGATGTATACAATTAATTAGAAGGAATTCTCAACTTAAGTATAGTGTCCAGTTTACAAGATTAACTAATCAAGGAATTTTCAACATGAATCTAGTTTAAATAATGATAAGAAGATGAAGTGTTTATAAGACCGTTGGTTTGGTCCAGTTTACAAGATTAATTAATCAAAAATTTTATATATGATTTTGTTTTTATTAATTAATATTTAGGAATTATTAAAACCAGTATACAACAATAGTTTCATTTATTTTTCATAAAATGAATATAGAGAAGGCTAATGGGTAGTGGTTGGTGAGGAAATAATATTGAAAAAGGCTACCAACAAAATGAAGTCAAGTACATATGTAGAATTTCAAGAACAAAACAAAGTCATCTTGAAGTTTCAACATGAAAATCTAGTCAAAGCTTTTGGGACGATGGGTTGAAAGAGAAGAAAAACTCCTAATCCATGAATACATGACAAATAAGTAAAGATTCTTATTAATTTAATAAACATTTTTATATAAAAGGTATTTTTGAATTTTTTTTCAAAGTCCAAAGTTATTAATGAAACCGAAACTTTAACGATTTTCATCAAAAAATTAAGGACAAAGATATTTTAGAAAAGATTTTAAAAGTTCAAGATTAGTTTTTAAACTTTTTAAAATTCGGGGTCATTTTTGTAACAAACCCCATAGTTTAGGGGTATATATATATATATATATATATATATATATATTTAATTTAGCCTTGATTTAAACATAAATCCTTAGTTAAGGAACCATAAAGCCATTGAAAGTTACAATAGATGGAAAAATTAGAAAGAAAAGAAATGAATTGAAAAAACATAGCCCTTCATCTCATCTCATCTCAACTCATAGTGTCATTTCATAGCAACCAAGCAAACACACATAAACTGATATAAATAAATCCCTCTCAATTCCTCCATTCATCATTACCTCATAACAACAATAATGTCACCACACATCCAAATTCTGCCATAGCTTCAAACAATCAAACAAAATACATTAACCAAAAAAAAAAAAAAAACATGAGCCCTTTTCTCCCACTTGTCTTCCTCTTCCTCTCTCTCTCCATCTCCCCTCTCCCTTCCCTCTCCGCCATCGACAACTTCGTCTTCGGCGGCTGCACCCAGCTCCGGTACACTCCCAACTCCGCCTACGAGTCCAATCTCAACTCGCTGCTCACTTCCCTGGTCAACTCGGCCACCTACTCCTCCTACAACAACTACACCATCCAAGCCCCCTCCTCGCAGGACGTCCTCTACGGCCTCTACCAGTGCCGCGCCGACCTCTCCATGCCCGACTGCGCCACCTGCATCGCCCGCGCCGTCACCCAGCTCGGCGGCCTCTGCTCCGACACCTGCGGCGGCGCCCTCCAGCTCGAGGGCTGCTACGTCAAGTACGACAACTCCACCTTCCTGGGCGTGGAGGACAAGAGCGTGGTGCTGAAGAAGTGCGGGCCGTCGGTCGGGTACGAGGTGGAGGCGATGGCGCGGCGGGACGCTGTGCTGGGGGCGCTGGAGGGGTCGAGTGGGGGCTACCGAGTGGGAGGGGCTGGGAAAGTGCAGGGTGTGGCGCAGTGCGTTGGGGATCTGAGTGCGAGCGAGTGCCAGGATTGCGTCGGGGAGGCCATCGGACGGCTCAAGAGCGACTGCGGGACGGCGGATTTTGGGGATATGTTTCTGGGCAAGTGTTATGCCAGATACAACACTCATGGGCCTCCTGTGTTTTCTAAGGCCCATAATGGTAAGCCATTTTTCACTACTGCAACTGCAATTTCATTGGTAATGTTTTTCTTTCTTTTCCTTCTTCCATTTTTTTCCTTTTCTTTTTTTAAAAAAAAAAAAAAAATTAAATAATTGTGAATTGGTTTTGTTTGATTTGTGCAGATAAATCTAATGGTGATGGTGAGAAGACATTTGCGATTATCATTGGCCTTCTAGCCGGAGTCGCTCTTGTTATTATTTTTCTCGTGTTCATACGAAAAGTGTTCGAAGGATCCGGTAATTATTTCCACCTTGTTTCATAACCGTTTTTTTGTTTTTGAAAATTATGCTTATTTTCTTCCAAATTCTCTACCATGATTTTCATCTTTGTTAATGATCCATTTGAATTCCTAGTCAAATTCCAAAAACAAAAACAAGTTTTTGAATTATTTTTTTCTTTTCTTTCAAAATTTGACTTGGTTTTTGAAAATAAGAAAGAAGAAAGATATTAAAACAAAGAAATTTTAGGAGAAAGTATGTGTATAAGTTTTCAAAAACCAAAAAACCAAATGGGACTTTCATTTTCCAATCCCATTTGTCATTTGTATTGTGTGATTTTGTTTAGAGAGAATTTGGGATTCTTGGTGAAGTAATTTTTTTATCAGCACTTTTTAGGGGAATTTTTGATAAAGGGTGAGTTTGGGGAGACTTTTCAAAAAGGTCATTGAAGAGCATTTTTCAAAATTTTCAAATCTGATTTTTGAAAATTACAAGAATACAAAGTATAGTACTTTTTTATTTTTTATTTTTTAATTCAACCAAAGCGACCCATGATTCTTAGTATTGAAGGTTTTTATTTATTTGATGTAATGCAGGTAAATAACAATAAAATAGCAAATGGGAAAAGCGAAGGATCATATATGGGATGTTGGTTGGCTCCTTTGCTTCCACTTTTTTTTTTTCTTTTTTAATTCCACATTTTATTTTTCTACTTTTATTATTGTTTTGGATTTGGTTTAATATTATTTGGTATTTTCAAGGGAGCTTTATGTGTAATGTTTACTTGGCACAAAAGAAAAGCCATAGAGAGAGAAATTAGGTTAAAAAAACACAAAAAAAAGTTGTATCCCTATTTCCTCTCTATTGTGGAAACTGTGGCCACATTCTTTGTAAAAGATGCAGAAAATTTTTCATTTTTTCTACTAATAATTAATACTCTCTACTACCTACTTTTGATATTCTTCTTTTTACACATTTTATTTTATTTTACCCAAATGATGTAAAAATTGGTCTCCTCAACATAACAACAGACAAATATTTGATATATCATGAGAAAAAAAAAAAAAATCCTTAACTCAAGAAGGTTTTAGTCTATGTGATTTACCAGGAAAATTCTTCCTCTTTTGCATTGAAAAATCATTATATATATTGTTTTTGAAAGAAGCTTTAGAAATATTAAATCTATGAACTTTGGAAATTAATAAACAACTTTAACTTTTATCTTGTGAGGTCCAGGAATGAATCTTTTGTTAGGTGTGCAAATAAAGTTGCACATTTACTAGAGAAGGGAATATAAGGACAATTATCTTTCATCGATATAGACTTTTTGAGTGAAACCAAAAGCAAAGCGTATATCTAGAGTGGATGATATCTAAAAAGTTCATTGTCTTTAAAATCTTTCTGAGTTAATTCAAATCCCTATCTATTTTATCATTTAAATTCTTTTTTCCTCTCAAAGTCTCTTCAAAATATGTGGGTTTTTTTTTTTTTTTTTTTTTTTACTTAGCTTGGTGATTTAAATGAAGTTAGCCTTAAGAGATGGAAGTCAAGATGATAATAAAGAGAGGCGTTTTCTTTATATATATATATATAATATTAAAGAGAATCGAAAGGAATAATTTAACCTAATAATCTATTGTTTGTTATTATTATTTTCAACTTTTTGAAGTCATGCATGTTAAAGCACTACATAAAAGAAGTGCTTGCTTTTTTTTTTTTTTTTTTTTTTTCCTTTTTTTTAAAAAAAAATTAAAAATTTGTTGTTTATAGAAGATGTACTTTGCTTTTATCATTTTTGCTTTTTAGGCAGGAATAATTCAGCATATCCCTCACTGTCACTGCAGCCTGCAATCGAACTATATAGATTTAAGAAACTACACATGCTACATTTTTAATCCAAAATAAAAGTAGCTTCTAAAAGGAAATCTTTTTTTTTTTCAACCCTAAAGCCTCCAAATTCCAAAATTATAAATTTAGGTGGGCGCCTATATATATATATATATATATATATATATATATATATATATATATATATATATATATATATATATATATACACACACCTTTTTGTTCAACACTCAAGAATTAATTTTGCTAACACGGCTAAATTTGAGGCATGACTCTAATTAATACCACTTGTTAGGACAATAGACTTCTCCAGATTCTTGCAATGATATGTTCTTGTCTATACTTCTACATAAACTCACGTGATGATTTCTTTTTGTTTCACCTAATTAAACTGTATCATATCAACAGAGACGTGACGTTGTTCTTCACTAATTATATGCTATGAATCTTCTCATTTCTAGATGTGATGTGAGACTTTGTTAATATCTCTTAATAATACACGTTCACAAAAATAACATTTGATACTGGCCTAACTAATAGCCCTTTTAATTATGATTGACATTGAATAATCAAAACATCACTTGATCTCCTTATCCCACCCAACTAATATATAATGAACATACTCTAGGTCAAATAATAAAAGGGAGAAAAAGTAAAAGAGAAAAGACAATAAAGCAAGGCAAAGGAAAGTAAAAGGCATGCAATTGTTAGAAAATGGCCATTCAACTTTAATACTTTATCCCATAAATGGTTGCATAGCCATTGCCTTTTTCTCTGCAATCAGACACACTCTTTAAAAGAACAATCCTCAAAAAATGAAAATTTCTGGTTGTTTCCAATCAATAATTGACTTGCAATGGATTGTTGTTCCTAACCTTATTGGTTAAGCAATACAAACACAAACCTCATTAAGGTTGAGAGAATGATGTGTTTCGAACTTTGATGGACGATTTTCTTTTTCGAGAATTTGAAAAGGATTTATGTTGGAAATGCAAATATAGTCTTAATGATAAAACTTTTTGAAAAGAAATCAAACGGTATAATCATGCATGTTTAGGTCGAAAGTGGACAGCATTACATTATTATAAACATCGGAGAAACCTAATTTTCCTAACAATTATTTAAAAACTGTATATAGATGTATAATTAAGAACGAATGATAATTAGATTCACATATGAGAATTGTGTAAGATTATATATCAAAATGAAAGGAAAATTGGATCAAATAGATGCATTTCATAAAATATTTGTAAACATGTGTACTTTCATTAAAAAAAATTATAACAACATTAAAAACTCGTTGACCACTAGTTGACTTTGATTATGGTAATAATGAATATGTTTTTTTTTTTTAGTACAATAATGAATATGCTTTAATTTTATTTTATGATTATATTTATTAGTTGGTTTGCATAATCGACCAATAATTGGCAGCTTTAACTAACTTGAGGACTGTACTCAAAAAAAAAAAAAAAAAAAAAAAAAAAAAAAAAAAAAAAAAAAAAAAACTAACTTGAGGACTATGGGTGGGAAAAAAAATATTCAGGTGTGAAATATAAATAAAAATTGGAATTTATTATTCAAAGTGAAAATTATTATTATTATTTTTTTGAGAAAAAAGTGAATTATTGAAACCGAGAACAAGATGTGATTTGATTCCATCAAAATGAAAGAATGGCTTTAAAGAGCCTATAATGCTTGCAAAGAGACAAATAAAAGATGTAAAATTTTCCCTTTTGCTTTCACATTTCTAATTAAAGAAGAAGGTTTTGATGGAGTGGAGCTTTGATGGAACTCTCTTTTCCTACCTATAATAAAACACCATTATTGTCTTCACTTTTTTGCTTTTCTATTGCTATGATCTCTCGGAGTTCGGTAAATAAACGATACAACGACTTGTTTTCGATATGTATAAAATAAATTTGTTTATAACTCGATGAAAAGTAAAGTAAGAATTTACATTTTACCTTTCATCGTACTGTAAAATGTAAGAAGCACGTTATAATTGATTTTGATTAAATAACTTCGAGATACTAGTATTATTACATTGCGACATTTTCTCTCAATTTTTTTTTTTGGTATAGTGTTCTGCCTATTTTGACATCTCAACAACTCTTCTACTTTTTATAGCTAAAGTCTCTCTTCTCCTTCTTAATCAACAATCAAGATAAACAAGATGTCATTTTTCTTTTTCTTTCTAGTGTTACTCTTGGGTGGCTGTTCTTTTATTTTTGTAGTTATTTTCATTACCTTAATTTTCTTTACTCGCCAAGTTGTTTTACGTCTTTGTTTATCTTTTATAATGTTTTTGTAGCTACTGTTATAGGCAATTTTGGACCACCCCGATATACAAGGAGCTGACGAGGACAACCGGGGAGAAATCAGCCTGAAAGATGGACCAAGGAGGAAAAACCGGAAAATGGGACGGGTCAAGACCGAAGGGGTCGGGTTTTTGGCCCGACCCCCTGCTCGGCCTCGGCCCCTGGCCGAGGCCGAGCACATGGCCGCCCTCGGCCCGCTCGCGCGGGCCGAGTTCGTTCAATGCCATTTGGTCCCCACGCCTTTGGCTGCCTCGGAGCCGGTGTGGCGAGCACCACACCGGTGTGCAGGTTTACTGTCTTGCAGGCCACGTCTTCCCCCTCATCTACAAATTTACCGTTGGTGGCACGTGAAGGTCAGGTGAGTTCCCTCTAACCAAAATCGACCATCAACCGCTACATAAAAATCAAAAGTAACCCGACTTTCAACTTCGTTATATATAACGTATGCATCATCACATTTTTTTTTTCCTTTTATGCAAGAATGTAGCACAACCTTGATGAGGGGAGGATGCTATAGTGATTTTACAAATGTATAACGATCCTAATAAATAATGGCTTAATAGTTTAATGGTTAAGACATTTTTATCTCTTCTAAAAAATTATAGGTTAAAACTCTCGAATGTAAAGTGGTATTCTAAAGAAATTAACCAAAATGACATAAACATTGGCGTCGCCCGGACTTGAACCGGAGACCTTCAGTGTGTTAGACTGACGTGATAACCAACTACACCACGACACCAATTTGTTGATGGCATTAAATATAATTTTATATATATTAAAATAACGTGTAAAAGACAAATGGGCCAAAGGAACTTATCGATTGGGCCCAATCACACGATAAAAAACGGCCCAGTGGCCCACGACCATTAACAATTCGGATAACCTTCTTATGATTTGCAACTATATTTTATATAACATGGTTTAAGATGGATGTAACTTTTTGTTTCAAAAAAAAAAAAAAAAAAATGAATGTAACTTTTTTCAAAAAAAAAAAAAAAAAAAAGAAAAGAAAAGAAAAGAAAGATGGATGTAACTTATGTTGTATATCTATTTTACTAGATGAAAGTAGATGCTTCTTTAGATCTGAAAAAAAAAAAAAAAAAATCAAAGAAGAGTATTTAGTTATATGTTACAGGACTCAAAATTACTTATACGTGCTCCTCAGTTAGACAATATATTATAGCGATGCAATTTAAGATAACATGTATGTTTAATTTATGAGTTAGACGAGGAGGATTTGGACTCATAAAAAATCACCTTGGTCACTAAGGAAGCTCTTCATGTTGTCGAAGTTGCTAGAACCATCTCCTTTGCTCACATTGGGAGTAGTAAGAAAGTCACTCACCATCTTACAAATCACGCTTTGTTGATGGATTAATCAAATATTTAGATCTACTTTTTTAGATTGCTCCAATAAAAAATTCTCTTTTTATGTGTTTTATTATTTTAAAATCCTTTGGTTTTTTCTTTTTCTAAAAAAGGAGAAGAATTATGAGAGACAAATATACTCATGAAAGAAAAAATTCACTTACTTTCACTTCAATTCAATTAACTTGCTATTCTAAAAAAAAAAATGAACCCACTAAAAATGTTATTAGATTGACATCTAAACCCTCTACTTAAAATAGATTTCTTCCTATATTACTTACCAACATTTAAAAAAACAAAGTTATTTTTTTTCCTCTACTTATTTTTTTTTTCTTTACCAAAGACAACTTAATTTAATTTAAAACGAGTTAAATTTCAAGTTTTCTCCTTTATGTTCCATCAATAATCATTTGGTTTTTTATTTTTTGTTTTTGGTTTTTGAGAACTATATCTGTTTTATCTCAATATTCTTACAAATAGTTTTCATCTTTGTTAGTAACACACTTGAATTCATAGTCAAATCCCAAAAAGAAAAAAAAAAGTTTTAAAAAACTACTTTTTTAGTTTTCAAAAACTTTGATTGGTTTTTGAAGATATGAGAAGAACATAGGTGTTCACATGAGATTTTCAAAGAGAAAAATTAATTCGTGAAAACAACTTCTTGTATGTGTTGATTTCTATGTAAGTGATTGTGGAATACAATCTCTAGTTACAATCCTAGGAGGATTGGAGCTTCAATTTCGGTCTTCAAAGTCTTTTAGGAGGATTGGAGCTTCAATCTTCAGGATCTTGCAGAGAGCTTCAATCTTCTAAATCTTCAGAGTCTTGCAGAGAGCTTTGATCTTCTAAATCTTGCAGAGAGCTTTAATCTTCTAAATCTTCAGAGTCTTGGAGGAAGCTTCAAGCTTTTGAATTTTGTAGAAGCTTCAGTCTTCAGAGTCTTGGAGGAAGCTTCAAGCTTTTGAATTTTGCAGAAGCTTCGATCTTCGGAGTCTTGCAGCAGGCAAACTTCAAGATTCTTGCGGGAGGAATAGAGCTTCAATCTTCAAGTCTGGTAGAAGGAATGAAGCTTCAATCTTCAAGTCTTGTAGGAGGATCAGAGCTTCAATCTTCAGAGTATTCTGAGAGCTTCAATCTTTCTCTTCTTCCTTTCTTTCTGCTGCCCCCTTCAAATGAGCCAAGACCTCCTATTTATAGAGTTTTCCAACGACTTTATTGGGCTTAGGCTTAAATTGGGCTTGAGCCCATCCATGGGTCTGGATGAATTTTGTGCTTCAAGCCCAATTATCATCGTATGATTAAGATAATTAAAGTATGATTAAGATAAGGGGCAACAAGAAAAATGGCTACAAATAAAAAGGTGGCTTGAAAAATGGCTACAAACGTTTGTAAATTAAATAGATGGCTAAACCATTTATTAATTAATAATTCCCTAATTATACAAGACAAAAATGCCCCTCAACAAACTTCCTAACGTGTTGTTAACGTTTAAAACCAAAATCATTTAAGAGAGATAAAAAAACACCCCTAAAAATAGTTGGAGACATTTTAGGAGGTTTAAAAATACGAAAATAAAAAAGACACACAACTATTTTGAAACCCAAATGTACCAGACCCTAGTTGTTCCCCGGGAATAGGAGTAAATACCTTGTCGGACAATGAGTACAAAGTTCAACCACCCCGTCAGTAGAGAGAAACACCTCTGAACTCCATTGAGAACCTCTGAAAAATTAAGAAACCGGAATTATGACACATCTGCTGAAAAATTAAGAAACCGGAATTATGACACACCAATGAGTACAAAGACCCTAGTTGTTCCCCGGGAATAGGAGTAAATACCTTGTCGGACAATGAGTACAAAGTTCAACCACCCCGTCAGTAGAGAGAAACACCTCTGAACTCCATTGATCAGGAACAACATCCCTGTCCATCTGCATATTTACTACCTGCACCTAAAACCTGTCCATCTGCTTATTTACTACCTGCACCTAAGAACCTTGAACTTTGTACTCCTTCCCCAATAAAGGTATTTACTCCTTTATTTATTTATAGCCATTTTTCTTGTCAAAGTTCAACCCCCTTCAGTAGAGAGAAACACCTTCGAACTCCATTAATCAGAAACAACAGTCCTGTCAATAGGAAGATTTACTACCTGCAACTAAGAATACCTGAAAATTTTTAAAAACAAATAAGAACACAGTAATTATGATACCTTAGCTGCTGCAATTATGAGTTGTCATAACACCGCCCACCCTCCCACCAGAACCGCCTTCATGCACCAGCCCGTCCGTCCATCTTCATCTTCCACAACCCTCCCTTCCCACTATTGCCCCCCCTTGAAAGACTTAATCCTCCATTTCCCACCATTTTCCACCCCCCAACACAGAGTGTATCCCAATCCCTACCTCTCGCATCGCGCCGGCGACCCAAATCCGCCGTGCCGACGACCTTCTTCCGCCGTGCCGTCGAGACTCTTGCTTGCCCCACATCCTCCATCGATTCTCCTTCTGCACGAGGACTGTACAATTTCTCAGAAATTCAAACCAAGGTAACAGCTTCATTCTCATTCCCTTATATTAGCAACAAACTGATACATTCCCCCAAGATTTTAGGGATTTCGTTATTACATTCCCCCGAGTGGTATGTACTGATAAATACCATTTCTATTAGACATGAACAACTTCATTCTGATTCCCTTATATTAGCAACAAGCTGATACGTTCCCCCGAGATTTTAGGATTTCGTTATTACATTCCCCCGAGTGGTATGTACTGATAAATACAATTTCATCGTTATTACAACTTCTCTGGAAAAAGTGTGCTTGTGGTATACTCATATGTATGTGTGCGTACACATTGACATGTCTAATAGAAAAAATGCTTTGATTTGTCTGTACTATTATATACATCCATGGAATGGTCTAATGTGTCTACTTGTGTGTGTATACACTTAATCCCCCCTGTATTTGAGTTAATCACCCCCTGTATCGTGTATGTCTGGAATGCCCAATAAAAATACACTTTGTCTTTGTCTGTGTTGCTATATGCAACCATAATAACCCCCGTACCATGTTCACCTGAATGCAAATACCTGATGAAATGCCATAACTGATATCTGTATATAGTATTACATACATACGTGTTCCGCATGCATCCTGTGTGTATGCATACTTACCCTAGTCCCACCCCCATATGAGTTATATATACGCTGTAGTTTATATGTACTGTCATCTGTCTGTATGTACTGCTACTTACGACTTTTATTGTTGTTCTTTTGTAACATGGATAATGAGGGGCAAATGTGAGGGATAAAATCTTTTTTTTATCGTTGGAAACGCTGAACCTAAGCCTAAAAAATAGGTAGATCTTTTTATACACTTGAACACAAACCGCCAACTGAACTCCCTATAAATCGGGATTCATCCATCCCGAAAAAAGGGGGAAGAAACTGAATGAAAACAAAAAAAAATCTGTTAACGGCGTTTGTCTATAGTCGTATATACTAGGGGTAAAAATGTCAAAAAAAAATCTAGAAAACAGTTCCTACTATTCCGGTAGCCACGCCTGCAAGGACCAAACTTCCGTAGCCAAAAATCAAGACCGCTTTTTTTTGTAGCCATTTAACACAATTCCCCTTAAGATAATTGGGCTTAAATTTCATGAAATTGGGCTTAAATTGGGTTCAAATTAAAGTATGATTAAGTTGCTTAAATTGGGATCAGAGCTTAACTTTGGGTTTAAATTGAACCCAATTTAAGCTAAACTTAATCATACTTTAATTTAATTTCATGAAATTTAGGCTAAATTGAATTTTTAGGCTAAATGATCATTTGATCTTGAGTTTAATCATCGTTGGCTTCGATCAAGACCATTAACGCAATTAGACGACCATAAAAAGGACACGTGACATTTCTTATTTTGCCATAATTAATTTTGAGATATGTATTAATTTGTGACACCCAAAATTAAACACTGACGTGGCAATTTCTAATTGGTTGGAAAATTTCTATGCCAACAATAAGTAACAAAAGAAAGAAATTTATAGGTGGTTATCAAACGAACCTAAACTTTCAAGTTTGTATCTATTTGGTCTATAAAGTGTCTAATAGATCTCTAAATTTTCAATTTTCAACTTTGTGTTTAATAGATTCCAAAATTTTCATTTTTGTGTCTAATAGATAAGACATATTACCAATATGAGCATAGCTCAACTAGCATAAAATTTTTACTAATAACCAAGAGGTACGTGGTTTAAATCCTCCCATCCCCACATGTTGTCAAAAAGAAAAAAAAAATCAGATCTATTCAACATTTTCTTAAAAAAATTCATAGATATCTTAGGCACAACATTGAAAGTTTAGGTTCTTATTAAATATAAGATTCAATTTTAATTCAATAAATTTGTTAATTTTTAAATATTTGAAATATGTTAATGATTTATTAGATACAAAATTAAAAATTTAGAGATCTACTAAACATTTTTAAAATGAATTTATTAGGCATAAAATTAAAAGTTTGAAAGCTTATTAAAAACTATTTAAAGTCAAAATACAAGATACAAGCATGAAAAGATTTAGACTTATAATTTAACCTTTAAAATTTTACTCCTTTTCATTTTTAAAATTAAAATTTTACCATTTAAAAATTGAAAAAAGAAAAACCACATACACGAGAGACAAAATTTAATATTTAACATAAAGTGAAGTATATTACATAATTACACAATTTTTTTTTTTTTTTTTGAGGTAAATTTTCTCGTTCTTTGAACACATGAAAATCCCAAAACGCTAATATCAACTAATTTTTCCATATTGTCAAAAAAAAAAAAAAAAAAAAAAACTAATTTTTCCATGATTCAATGAATTAGCAAATGGGTTTTACTTTTTCTAATTTTGAAAAGTAAAAACCCCAAAAACAAAGAACAAATCAAATACTTTCAAATTCCCGATTCCCAATTCATCTCGAACACATCGGCTCTTCAACTATGGTCTCCAGCAACGGCTTCCTCGACCTACACATCGACCTCCGATGAGCCAATTCCGGCGCCGGCGATAACTCCTCCACATCATCATCCAATTTCAACTTCGCCTCCGATTGCTCTGTTTCCACCTCCGGCCAAACAAAAACAGTAGATTCCCCACCGCCGACGATCCGCCGCTTCTTCCCGCCGGACACCCTCTCGGCGGCGAGGAACAATGCCCCCATATCGGCCACCGACACCACGGAATTCACCTTCTTCATCGGAAACATGACGTACAGATTACCCATCTCGAGATCCTCATCCGCCATCAGAGCCGAAAATCTCCGGCCAACATGAACCGACTGAGAATTCACGACGAAGAAATTCGGCATCTCGAACATCAGCTCCGCCGCCTTGACCGGTTCGCTAAACTGCCGGATTTCGCCGCTCGGAAAAACCACCCTCGTCGTCGAAGAGCTCGAGCCTTTGGCGCCGATTGAAGTGGAAAGCGTACAAGAAATGTAATTCCCCATGAATCCCAAATGTTCAAATCAGTGCCAGAATCGAAAGAGATTTTAAATTTTAATTTGTGGGTATTTGAAAAACAGAGTGGGGATTTTTTTTTGTTGGGCTGAGGAAGAATTAGAAGCAAAGGAATTTATTTATAATGGTCGAAATAATGAGATCATGTGATTATTTGAAAAGTCATAAACTCGGAAATGTGGAATCGGTTGATTTTCAAAGGAAAGTGAAGCCCAGTTGGTTGTTTGACATTATTGCTCATTCCGCGTGGAACTAGACGAATTAAAAATGCTAAATTAAATAATAAAATATGTTTCTTTGATTTATTTTAGTTTACGAAAATCATTTTTATGCTTAAGAAAGTTTTAATTTGTCAAATTCCATTTCAAAATGCGAAAGCTTTTGATGTTATCTTTAAATTGAGGTCAACTCGTTACAAATATTATCCAAAAGATAATAGAAATAAATGTATTTAATGGATTTTGAATTAATTTAAAACCTTTTGAGTGGATTATTTAGCTAAAAAAAAATCGTAGATTTTTTTTTTTTTTTTTTAATGTTAAGAATTGAAAAATAATTTTTAATTGACTTAATATTTAGTTTATTACCAGATGCCATTTATTTCAGCATGCAGTTGCAACGTATACATGACAATGACAATAATGTTTAGATATTCTTTTCTCTCCTCTAAAGTTTTTGTATTTATTTTATTTTTATTTTTAGTTCTTACACTATCAAACACTTAAATTTAGTTATTCAACTAAACTCAATTGAACTGTGTTGATGTTGACACTTAGTTTTAATAATTCAACTTTGCATTACAAACTTATAAACATATTAGCCGTTAATTTTTACAAATTATTAACATACGTCAAACATATATATTAAAATTTTATTTATTTATTTATTTATTATGAGAAAATATCTTTGTGCAAGGTTAATCGTTGGATTTCAAAATGAATTCACATTCTTGCTAAACGATTAATGAAAAATCAATCATTGACACTAGTTGAAATTATACCAAGTTTAGGAATAAAAGAAAAAAAAATTGAAAATGAAAATATTTAAAAGTTGGTTTAGTTGTCATTTTAATCCCTATGTATGATTGGTGTTTTGTTGTTTTAATTTAGTTATTACATATATGAGTTTAATATGATCCATATAGTGTGACTAAATCTCTATATATATCTTTGTTGCAATTAGATGTTACCAATTTTATTTAATTTTTTTTAACGACATGTGGGGTGAGGAATTCAAACCACAAACTTCTTAGACAGTAGTACAAGCTTTATGCATAATTGAGTTATGCTCATGTTGACATATTGTTAGCAGTTTTATTACATAGCTGTAAATGAACTGTAGTTTGGTCTCTAATCTTATAGGTAATTCTCAATTCAATTCCTAAAATTTTGAATTTTACCTTTCGTTTGTAAAAAATTCTCAAATGGGTCCATTCATAATAGAAATTGTTAACCAAAAGTTGAAATTCGTTTATTAACATATCATCATATTAAAATAGCCAAACGTGTGAACATGTCACTTAAATGTTACTAGACACATAAAACTTTATTAGTCCATCCACAAAATTCAATTCACACGAGTTGAGACATATGAACAAAACAATAATTTAATGAAACATAACCAAGGCTTTCATCTAACCAATTCTAATAGATTCTCTTGTCTTTTTACAAAATGACTTGAAATTTTTTAAAAACATTTAGGATAAAGTTGATAATTTGAAAAAAAAAAATAGAAATGAAGGAAAAGAAAGAAAAATGAGAATGAGCGGAGATGGAGAGAATTGAAAGAAAAGGAAAGGAAAAAGGAAAGGGAAGGCCGGCGGTGGCATCCAAGTTTTGCGTGACTGACTGTTAAATGAAGGCAGCGGCGGTGTCGGTTATTTGTATATATAATTCAATAACATATATATTCTATGCCGCGTCGCCGGGCTGTCGAGTCTAAGTGGCATTTGGCATTATTTCTTAGAAACTTAAAAAGCCCAATGACATGTCTATCGGAAAATTTCTAGTACTACGGTAGTATGGAAAATTCAAATTCTCCATACTACATCCATTCATTGTTTGCCGTGTAATGAGTATTTAAGAATGGTGTGAGACCCACAAAATAAAATATTATATCATTAAATGACGTGTCAAATGCTGAATGGATGGAGTAGGTACTATCGTAGTACTAGAAATTTTCCCTACCTATCCTGCTCTCACTACAATCTCTTTTTCAATTTCACATTGTTTATTCAAACCTTTTCCTTCTTCTTTTCATTCCCAATCCTTCATGTGTCATGGCATGCCTCATGCAAGTCCAAAATCTCAACTTATGTTATTTCAACGTATCTCACATGACTCTTGTTGTCATTAAACAATTATTTGTAATCGTTTTGAGCCTAAGATTTAGTCCATGCGTGTGTTTGCGTATAAGTTTGGGAGGTTAATTAATATCAGATTAATTGATATACAAGTTATTTCACACAACTGTTCTCTCTTTATCTCATATTTGTTATTATGATTACCTCTTACTTAATCGAGTCATCAATTTATTGAGGGTCGGTTATGTGTAGAAATGATTGAAATTTCTATATCCTAGTTTCTATTGACCCTGATTCAAACAAGATGTGAAAAATATTCATTTTAAAGAAAGATTAAGGGTAGGAGACGAAAAATATTCATTTTAAAGACCTGCTACCCTTGCAGGTCTTCTAACTTGATTAAATGCGGTGTTGTGATGTTGTTTGCTAGTGTTTCTCAGGTCTCGAGC
The DNA here is from genome assembly GCA_036850905.1 of Luffa acutangula. NCBI lineage: Eukaryota > Viridiplantae > Streptophyta > Magnoliopsida > Cucurbitales > Cucurbitaceae > Luffa > Luffa acutangula. The sequence goes on from CM072094.1 coordinate 44,888,693, forward strand.
CTTAATTTTTCTTCTAATTCCTTGACTACATCTATACTTTGTCAAAATAATCTTTTTTTTTTTTGGAAAATCGTTTGAAAGCTCTGTTTTTGCTCCAATTGCTCTAATCCAATAAAATGAAGAGATATAAGCGTGCAAGTAGTCAAATAGTCACCGAGACTAACAATAATTAAGCTATTTACAAACATGAGGTATCCAAACTTTTTTTTTTTTTTTGAAACGAAAGACAAAATAAAACAAGACGCAAGAAAGAAAAAAATTACAATGAAACAAAGGAAAATGTTGGGACATCCATTTGAGGCATATCCTGAGCAACGGTGCTGTGAGTCCAAGGGGGATTATCTTCAAGCCAAACTTCAGAATGCTTCGTTATGCGAGCATGAGTAGCCAACTGGTGTGCCGCTTTATTTCCTTCTCTTTTTGTTAGCAAAAACCCTATGATATGTTTATCTATGGCCAAAAGCTTGAGACGGTGAATTAGGGGAGCAATTTCATTTTGATAATTGTCACGATCATGAAGTAAATTCCAAACAATTTTGGAATCTGTCTCTGTCCAGACTGGTGATAATCCTGAATCAACAGCTAACTGAACACCGTCTACAAGAGCCTGTGCTTCTGCCCACTCTACTGAGCAACTCGATCTCCTGAAATATTCTGCACTCGCCATTGTTTCTCCTCTCGAATTTCTGATGATCATACTTGATCTCATGTCTCCATTTGCTAAGGCTGCATCCACATTCAACTTGAACTGGTTCTGAGGCGGCGGGATCCACGAAGTAAGACTAGGGTCATCATCATCTCTCGGCCGCTCATTATCGCGATTGTCTCTATGATGCTTTGCTTGGACCTCCTTGTAGTCTGAAATGTAAGTAGATGCCCACTCTATAGGGTCGTAGTCCTGTTGGATATAGCTCTTGTTGCCTTGGAACACATCTTTATTTCTACGAGTCCACATAGACCAGGTAATTGCCACAAAAATTTCCAAATCATCAGTAGTGAGAGTTTCCTGACACCTACAAAACAGATCAAGAGCATCACCATAATGAGAGCTAAGGAGATGTAGCACTGGGCTCCATCGGGCCCAGTGCTTTTTTACCTTCTTACAAGCCCATAAGGCGTGAAGCGTTGTTTCATTTTCCTTTCCGCACAAAGGACAAAGGGGTTCATTATTGATACGACGATTTGTCAGATTCATCATAGTGGGCAAAATATTCAGACTAGCACGCCAAACAAAGACCTTTAGTTTGTTTGGAAGGTTTAACATCCACAAAACCTTCCACCAATAAAGATTTGAGGAGTCAGCAGCAGATGAATATAAAGCAAACTTTGAGAGAGAATATAAAGCAATAAATTAAGTTCTCTACCTTACCTTGATTCCAATCCTAGCTCAAACAATAATTCTTAGTTCCTAAAATTTTAATTGTTTATATATATATATATATATATATATATATATTATTAATGATTTTTTTCTATTAAAGTATTTATAACAATAATAAATATATTTAAAATAGTAAATAATATAAATGCTGATATTTACATAAAGGTAAACATAATTTTAAAATATTTATTAAAATTTACTTATTTATTTTTTATTTAACAAATAAGAAGATTTTTCTTGCAAAGAGACCAAAATATTAAGACTTTAGCGAGGTAGAAAGTGCATCCATAACTTTGTCTCTCTATTTTTTTATTTTTATTTAACAATTTCACACCTCATATTTCATCTAAAATTTAATAGCAAACTCTTGGTATTTATTCTAGCTAAGAGAGACCAAACTAAGCAAAATTCTCAATGGAAATTGAACAATATTGGCGAGTTGTGTCAGTTGAGGGCAAAATAACCCATGCATTCTCATTACCTTTGAGAATTTGGTTGTAGACGTTGTGAGCTATTTCTAGGACTTATGAAAGGAAAATAAGAAAATAAAGTACAGAAGCAGATGAAGCAACGTTGAGGTGCTGCAATTTACAAAGCCACAAGAGCCATCTATGTAGTGTTAAGACACTACACTAGATACTTTAATATGCAACAACACCATGGAACTAGAAGAACGAAACATACATGTGATTTGTTTAACATTTGTCATTAGAGTTGAGATGCTAGAGACAACATCTTAATGTTGCAGTGTCTTGCATTTTTATTTCACTCATACCTCGTTTATAAATACATTGAGACTAAAAACTAGATAAGTTACACTTACCTCATTTTGGAGCGATGTTTGGGAGAGGAATTTTTGGAAAATTATACCTAAAGAAAAATTTAGGAATTGGGATGTTTAAGAGACTAGAGCTTAGGAAAGAGATTTTCAAAGCTCAAGATACAGAAAATTAATCATGTCGGTGACAGGTAATCGTTAGGGAAAATCTGATTTGTTATTTTCTAGCCTTACTTTTGTAATTTTGTCAAATTAAATTTTTGTTTTTCATCTTTGATCATGCTTAGCTAAATTTATTGTTCTTAGGGATTGATGTAACCATAAATTACATTTTTATAAATTAATTAATTGAATGTCTTATTTTAATGTATGATTGCATTCATGTATTTATTTGCTTAAACTAATTTTGATCTACTTGTCATAGAGATCGAATGTATTTCATTTGAATCTTATGCTCGGAAAAGGTAATTTAAATTATAACTTAAATGCATGATTGAGGTAATTCTAAGATTGAGAGATTTAAATCCGTTTTAGAAGTTGTTAAATGGACTACAGTTAAAAGGTCTTGCATGTTGATAAATATAGATAGGAATATGGAGTTCTTAATGTGTGTTTGAGAATTTATTATGCTTGGAAAAGATATTTATGACTTATGAAATAATGCATGTTTGTGATTTGCATTGAGTTTAATTAATTCACAAATCCAATTTGTGAAATTTACTTCATTTAGTTTTCTTTAGATCTAATTCAATCTCATCAAATTTCTTTCTTTAAATAAAATCGAATGTCAATTTAGAAGACGACACTTGTATTTATCTTCACACTGTATTAAAACTTGATCCGTACACTTACAATTATACATTTTTACACGCATCAGTCGTGTTTTGGAATTATTGGTAGCAGTCTGGATTAGTTTAAGGGAAAACAAAAGACTTATCTAAAGTGCATGTTTGAAAATTTTGCTGGTATATTATTTCACATCAAATTTGACCAACTAGGCAAAAAGAAATCTAAAGGGGAGTGCACCTTTAGCATCCAGACATAATATTATGCATGTTTCGATTTACTATAATCACGGTGTTGCTCTTCCTTTTGCTCTCTATTCTTTATGCATGTGTGCATGCATAAAGATGAATAAATCGTCTTTAATTATCTCAATATCACATATATTTTGGTCCCTATGTTTTCAAATCGAGCTTAAAAGGTCCTCTATATTAATATTTTCAATTTTTTTTTATATAAAATGAATATTTTTTTAATGAATTTGTAATATTGAATGGTTTTTAAATTAAAAAATATTTAGTCTCTCCCCTCTCTACTCCATTCTCTCTCTTATCTCCTCCCTCCACCTTCCTTCCCTCTTCTTCTTCTTCCATTCTTCCAAAATCTCTTGTTAATTAATTCCTCAATCTGAGTCTCACTCCTCCCTCCCTTTTTCTTTCTACATTTATTTTTCTTGTTCAATCTCATCCAATTCCAAAATCTCATTCCCAGATCTCCCAATTCCCAAATCTCTGTTGCTTCCTCTACTTTTGGACTATCATCATTGTCCAAGACTGGATTTAGTATAGGGAGAAGGGGAAGAAAGAAAGGAGGAGGGGAGGAGAAAGAATAAGGTAGAGACTGGAGAGACATTTTTTTTAAAAAAAAAAAATAATAATAATAATTAATTAATTATGTACAAAAAATTGAAATTTTTAATTAAAAAATGAACAAAAAAATAATAATAATAATATGAGCCATCTTTTAATCCTATTTCTCAAAACTCATACACTAAAAATGTCCATTATTTAAAAAACTAAGGACCAAATACATCTATTCTCTAAAAATTTAGGGACCAAAAAGATAAATTTCCCTATGTTTTATAATCCATTAAACACATACCGGAATACCATTTTTTTTTTTAATAATTCTTCAAGTGAAAGTCTATTTGAAACTAAAGATTGCACCCTTATTCAAATTTAAGGTAAAATTTTAAAATTACAAGTACTTACCCTAGTTTAAAGACTAATTTAATGAAATTGAAAAATTAAGGTAAAAATACTAAAAAAAAAATTGTGGTAAAAAAGAGGTTTAATACACATTTGATTAGTTTGGTGTGTATTTGATATATGGCGAAGTTTCAAAGGGATACGGTTGGGAGTGCGACCAAAGTCTCACATTGGCTAGACAAGGAAATGATCATGGGTATTGTTATGAGTAAAAATATCCATCGTTACTTCAAGACAAGTGGGCCAAAGTTGATGGGCTCAAATGGATCAAAAGCAGCCCAAGAGCAAGCAGAAGAAGGGTCGGGACCCCACGAGCCCCATTTAATTCTCCTCTGCCTCAGCCTGGGAATGAGGCCAAGGAGAATGCTTGGCCTAAATCCAATGTCGAGGCCGAGTAGGTGTTGGATCGGTATGGCAACCCTAGAGGGGGGTGAATAGGGGTTTCTTTGAATTTAATAAAACTTTTCGCTAAAGTGGGCCCAATTAAACAAATTTACAAACTTTTTCATGCAAGAGATTTAAACAAGAAATTCAGACAATTTTCATGCAAATAATTTCAACTCAACCTAAGGAAGAAAATTAAAATTAACAAATTCAAGTATCCTATTTAATTTAAATATGAAACTTGATAAGAAATATGAAAAATAGAATTTTATCAACATAATTTATCAAATAGGCACAATTAACAACATGAATAAATTATTGCAATTAATTTTATAAAATAAAATATAATAACAAATTAATTGCAAAAATTAAAATAAGATAGGGATAGAAAAATAGACACCGAGAAATTTATAGTGGTTCGGCACAACCCGACCTACTCCACTCCCCAAGCTCCTCTTGGGTATTCCACTAGAAAAACTGACTCTTTCCACGGTCAGAGTCCAACCGCTACAACGTTCCTTTTCCGGGAGCAAGAACAAACCCGATCCTTTCCACGGTTCAGGATCAAACCGTTACAACCTCTCTTTTTCGGGATCAAGAGAAACCCTTACAATGGATTTAGAAGATGAAGAACAAGAGGAATAAACTCTCTCAAATAGTGGATACAAAAATCAAAGCTCACAATCTTGTAAGAAAGGATTTCTTACAACTAAAACCCTCAAATGACAATGAAAAAATGAAAAGTTGAAGCTCAAAAATTTCAAAAAAAATGGTAGGAATGCTCTCCAAGATGAGTAGTATTTTTCAGAATTTTTTCCCATTTTTTTTTTGAATTTTTTTCGGGCCTTAAATAGACCAAAAAGTGCCAAACTAGCCGTTGACTGCCACGTGTCAGTCTCTGATTGGCTGCAATAAAAAATATATAAATTAATAATAAAATAATATTATAATTTGAAATTTTGACCGTTTGACTATATTTATTATTTTAAAAAAATTCGTCTGCCACGTGTCGCAAGATGATTGGACCACGCGTCGACACATCATCATCCACGTCATTTGCCACGTCATCATTTTGACCGTTGACCGTCCATGTCAGCGCCACGTCGGATGCCACGACAGCACAGTGCCACGTGTCACAGCCACATAGGATTTTCTCCATCAATTTTGTTTTGACCATAACTTCTTCGTTTGAGCTCCGATTTGAGTGATTCAAAAGGCGTTGGAATCGTTGTTTCGAGCTCTACGCTATGGATACTTTAAAACACTAAAATTGTTAATAAATAAAATCAAGTTTGTTATCATCAAAATATTGATTAATTAATTAATTAAATTGAGATTAAGGGCCAAAAAGCCAACAGTAGGGATACAGGCCCAAACCTCTTTTTTGGAGCCCTGCCCAATGGGAAACCCTACGAAGAGAAAGCTATAAATGCATCTGAATTCATCCGGAAAGGGGGATTGAAAAACCGTAATCAGAATACACATAGGTATTTCCAACAAACTATCTGTAACGTTCTCCTGTTTCCTAGTCCAAAACTAACTTAAGCATCGGAGTGCGTGTGGTTTACACCACATCGGTGTGCAACGTTTGCTTGTCTTGCAGGTCACATCTTTCCCGCTCTCATACAAATTCACTATTGATCGTCACGTGGAGCAGAGGTAAATTACCTAGTGAAATTTGATCATCAATAGGTATATAAGGGAGGACAAGTATCTTCATTGATACGAGACCTTTTGGTGGATCCAAAAGCAAAACCATGAGAGCTTATGCTGAAAGTGGACAATATCATACCATTGTTGTGGAGATATGTGGGGTTCGTTGTCCCTTACAAATTACAATCCCCAATCATGCCAGGATCTCAAACATTCCATCAACATTTTACGATGATTTTGCAGCTTTGGAACCTTATATATAAGATTTAATTAAAGTTCTATAAGAAAATTAACTTTTAAAAAATGGTTTTAATTTAATTTGTTGGAATAAGTTTACAATTTGATTTGTTGATATAATGGAAGGTTGTGAATTGTCAACCCTGAACATAGCTCAACTAAATAAAGTATATGTTTGATTCAAAAAAATATATATATATGTCTTTGACCAATAAGTCATGAGTTCAAATTCCTATTTTCGTACCTTCTACTTAAAAAACAAAATTGAATTGAGACTCAATTTGATAATCATTTCGGCCATGTTTGATAACCATTTGGTTTTTGGATTTTGGTTTTTGAAAATTATGCTTGTTTTTCTCCAAAATTCCCTACAATGGTTTTCATCCTTGTAAAGGAACCATTTGAATTCCTTGCCAAATTTAAAAAACAAAAACAAGTTTTTGGAAACTACTTTTTTTTGTTTTCAAATTTTGACTTGGTTTTTTAAAACAAAGAAGAAGGTAAATACTAAAACAAAGAAACTATAGGTAGGAATAGGTGTGTATAAGCTTAATTTCCAAAAACCAAAAACCCAAAACCAAATGGTTATCAAATGGGGTCTTCATTTTTAGTTTTTAGTTTTTGAAAATTACGCTTATAAACATTCATTCCACCTATTCATTTCTTTGGTTTCAACCTACATCATTCCTCATGTTTTCAAAAACCAAGTCTAACTTTAAAAAAAAAAAACTTGTTTTTGTTTATGGAATTTGGTTAAAATAAAAAACAAAAAACCAAAAATGGTTATGAAACGGAGCCTAATTAATTACTATTTGCATGAACCATTTAATTTTTAGTTTTCTTTAAAGAGATTAAAAGGGATTACTTTTTAACGTAGTTGATGTATAAAGTATGATTTAAAAAAAAACTTGAAAAAATACTTATAGAAACAGCGAAAGAAAAATGTCAATTTTTTTTAAAGAGAAAAATGTCAATTAATCATTACTATATCCTTATAGTTAATGAATATATAATAAGTTATTAAAAAAAAAACATAACATAACACCTCTTTTGTTTTTGTTTTTTTTGTTCTTTTTTGAAAAATAATACCTCTTTATTATGCCTCAAGGGCAACAGACAAACGGTCATGAATGACCAGATTAACAATCCACTCAGGAAACTCGTGGATCCAAATTTCATTACATTCCTATATGCAGCTGACTCTTTTAGGTTGTAAGGGACTACCGGACACCCACATATCTCCACAATGGTATGATATTGTCCACTTTGGGCATAACCCTCATGGCTTTGCTTTTGGATCACCCCAAAAGGCCTCATACCAATGGAGATACTAGTCCTCCCTTTTATACCCATGATCACCCCCTTATCTAGCCGATGTGGGACTTTGGTCGCACTCCCAACAATCCTCCCCTCGAACAAAGTACCACCGAGCCTCCCCTCAAATAGTCATCTATCCGTCCAACTCTCTAGGCTTCACCGCTTTACCGAGAGTTCTTGCTCTTATCTAGGACGACTCCTCTTCTCCGGAGTATACCCGCCCACCCAGAGCTCAACCACGGACCTCCACCATGACTATTAAGGCTCACAACTTCTTTGTTCGGAACCCGAGGATTACACTCAACACGGCTACTCCCGGGGCATGGCTCTGATACCACTTGTAAGGGACTACCGGACACCCACATATCTCCACAATGGTATGATATTGTCCACTTTGGGCATAACCCTCATGGCTTTGCTTTTGGATCACCCCAAAAGGCCTCATACCAATGGAGATACTTGTCCTCCCTTATATACCCATGATCATCCCCTTATCTAGCCGATGTGGGACTTTGGACGCACTCCCAACATCGGAGGCCTCATACCAATTGTTGGGAGTGCGACCAAAGTCCCACATCGGCTAGATAAGGGGGTGATCATGGGTATATAAGGGAGGACTAGTATCTCCATTGGTATGAGGCCTTTTGGGGTGATCCAAAAGCAAAGCCATGAGGGTTATGCCCAAAGTGGACAATATCATACCATTGTGGAGATATGTGGGTGTCCGGTAGTCCCTTACAAGTGGTATCAGAGCCATGCCCCGGGAGTAGCGGTGTTGGATGGAATCCTCGGGTGCCGAACAAAGAAGTTGTGAGCCTTAATAGTCATGGTGGAGGTCCGTGGTTGAGCTCTGGGTGGGCGGGTATACTCCAGAGAAGAGGAGTCGTCCTAGATAAGAGCAAGAACTCTCGGTAAAGCGGTGACGCCTAGAGAGTTGGACGGATAGATGACTATTTGAGGGAGGCTCGGTGGTACTTTGTTCAAGGGGAGGATTGTTGGGAGTGCGTCCAAAGTCCCACATCGGCTAGATAAGGGGATGATCATGGGTATATAAGGGAGGACAAGTATATCCATTGGTATGAGGCCTTTTGGGGTGATCCAAAAGCAAAGCCATGAGGGTTATGCCCAAAGTGGACAATATCATACCATTGTGGAGATATGTGGGTGTCCGGTAGTCCCTTACATAGGTAAAAAAGAAAAAATAAGCTCATTGAATAGGGAAGTCTTTGCTCGAAGATCATCGATAATAATTCCCAGTTCATTCCGCACCTCCAATTCTCCCTTAATGAGATTAATCGCATGGAGACAATCAGAATCCAAAATCACATTTCCGTAACCTAGGGAGATCGCCAACTTCATGCCTTCTGAAAGAGTCCGCAATTCGGCTAAAGGAGGGTCAAAATCCAGGCTGACAAAAGCAGATGAAGCTCCCAGCAATAATCCGGAAGAATCGCGGCATATAACGCCAATTCCTGTGCGAGGCAAACCTGCCTTCCAAGCAACGTCAACATTAATCTTTACCCAGTTCGTCGGAGGCGGATTTCAGGCTGACATTTGCTCTTGAACTACTGAATTATCAACAGGGGATCAATTATTATTAGAATTTGTCTATAAGTACTCCCTTAGATAATTTTTAATCCATCTGTTGTGAATATCTAGAGGAGGAACAACTTTCTCATGTACAACATTGTTTCTATCTGTCCAAATTGTCCAACAGATCATAGCAATCAGCTAGATCTCCTCAGAAGAAGGAGCGTGATGAAGCTTAAACCATCTATCCGAGAAGCTACGGTTGAACTTCGCCAACAACAATTCATGATTGAAGGTAATTAAGCTTCCAAATCTCTTAGGCTTTAGGGCTTTGGATTAGGACATCTAGAGCATCTCATGGTCGTTTGAATCCTCCGCTTGAACATATTAACCTGGGTAGGAATGAAATTATTGATAGCCTTCCAGAAAAATGACGAACTTTGGTAGGAGTCTTCATTTTTGTTGGAAGGCTATCGATAATTTCATTCCTAAACAACTATAATTTTTTTTTTTTTTTTTTTTTGAGTTTAACAATGTTTGGAGTGGGAGATTCGCGAATCTTAGACCTCTTGATTGAAGGTATTACACATCAATTATCGTTAAGATGTTAAGTTATTGGAAAATAGCTATCCACCTAAACAACTATAATTTTTTTTTCTTTTTTTTTTTTAGTTTAACAATGTTTGGAGTGAGAGATTCGCGAATCTAAGACCTCTTGGTTGAAGGTATTACACCAATTATCATTGAGCTATGCTCACACTTTGACACCTAAACAACCATACTTTAAAACCACATAAGAGTTCAAATTTTAAAATCATATCAAAATCTTCTAAAATTATTAATGAAAAATTAATAGAAAAACACAAATATTTTTTATGCAAAATGATGTAATATTTTAATATTTACTTTTTAGAGAAGTTTTAACCTTCATATGAGAAATTAAGGTTAAAATTTTAATCCATTAATTATCTTATTGATTTTTTAATCAAAAATTTTATATTATCTCTCTTACCACACTGGGTAGATATATACAAAATAATTTCATTCTTCTCTTCTCTACTTTCTTATATTTATCTTCTTTGCTCTTTTAAAAGCAATTGGTTAAAAGAAGAGTGTTATTTGTCGTAAGAACTAACTTTGCACCAACTTCTTTAGTGCATAGTAATTTGAGCTACACAACTTTCTGTTAGATTGTTGTAACTTAAAAATGATAGGTTAAAAAAACCTACTGCACTAGTGATTCATAAATCAATAAACCAAAAAAAATTAAAAAAACGTTTGGATCTCTTTCGAAAGAATAAAATAACATAATGTCTCAACATAATTTTTGGCATGTTTATTTCTTGATAATTACTCAAATTTCCTTTATTATTTGGTAATTTCCCAACACAAAACAAGTATACAATTTTGAAGACAAAATATAGTTTAAACTTAATAATTATTAAATATAGAAAGACAACCATTTGAAGTATTTTAAGGCCACAATTATTAAATTGTTCTATTCTTTGAGATTATATCCTTATTAAGTATTATGTGCAGAGATTTCCATAAGAAACTAAGGAATTGCAAATATTTTGTTGGTAAATGCAACAACTCAATAGATTAGGATTTAGGTTGAGATTGTTGTAGTTTCTAAAATAATTGTTGTTCTATATTATGAAATAAATTGGTGTTTGGTTAATTAATATTCTAAATCATTACAAGTTGCCTATATTTTTTCAATAAATAAATTTAATTTCAAAGTTTTATAAGATAATTTCATAATTATTTATTTTTTTGAAACCTATAAGATAATTGTTTTAAATTGCATATGATATAAAATATAATGTTATATTTAATCTAGGATGTTTTGCTACTTGTATTAAAAAATATATTATTTCAATTTAAATAAAAAATAAAAACAAATCATTTCAATTGAGTATAAGATTAGATAATACAATAAAAAGAAATATTTAACTTAAATTTAAAAAAAAAAGAAATGATTAACATGAATAAGTCTAAAAAACTATCGAGAAAGATAAGTTCGTTACAAATTAGATTTTTAGAAAAGTTAAATTGAAAAGCTACCATTATTAGATTTTGCAAAGAGCACTTCTATAAAAATTAATTTATAATCTATTTCACCAAACGCGTTAAGATTCTTTTTTAATCATTTCAACCTCATCGAAAATCAATTCCAAACGCACCTTACAAGAAGAAAAATAAATCACCACATTTTCCATTTCCAAGACTTTCTCTAATGTGAAGATCCAAGAACTTTTGAACATCACTAAAGGACATCTCGCTATCTTTTATATATATATATATATATATTGAAAAACCAAATGAACAGATCAGAAGATAATATTTAATTATTGGCAAAAAGATATTGGGAGAATACAACTTTTGCCATTTGGACATCCATGAATGACAGCTTTCGCTGTCTTTTTTTGTATATATATATACAGATGCTACGATTTTAAAGGCTTGTTGATTAGGAGGATTCAAATTATGTTTTAGGGGACTCAAAAAATAAATAAATAAATAAATAAAATAGGGCGGCAATATTCAAAAAAATAGAGAGGTCTATGGAAATTCATGTTACAAAATTACAACACATATTGCAAAAAGATAATGAATTTGTAAAACTAGGAGAACATGTGATTGTTCGTTTGCAAACTCAATTACTTACGAACCAATTAACTAAATTAAATTTAAAAAATTGAATAATTGAGATTATAGTTGAAAAACACATAATGACTCATAATCTATTAGTGGGGGATCCACCATGGATTGAGTCTTAAAATATTTTGTAATTATACATGTAATTTCACTCAACTAATTAAAATTGGATCCCGACTCCATTGACACAAGCGTTCCTAGCCCTCCCCGCTGCGTGGTCCTTGGTTTGGGTCCCGATTAGACAAATCCTTCTATATTTGTCCTTTTTGTCACTTAGTATATATAGTCGATCACTTTGTAATTTAACCTAACAAATATATAATAGGTTAAAAATCACTTTTGGTCTCTGAACTTTCATGAAAGTAACAATTTAGTGTCTGAATTTTGATTTGTAACGATTTAGTCCTTGTACTTTTAATTTTGTAACGATTTTGTCCCTGTACTTCAATTTTATAACAATTTAACTCATGAACTTTAATAAGTAACAATTTAGTCCATGCACTTTCAAATTTGTAGCGATTTGAGGGTAGCCAAACACTAGAATGGTTTATTAAACTCACTATATATTCTTAAAAACTATTTCTAAACAATTTTGTTTGTGTTTCTCTCAAAATGGTTTGTTTCTCAATCTCATTTTCTAATAAGTCATTTTTAAGGGTAGTCAAACACGAATGTTTTTCAAAATGAATTTTTTTTTTTTTAAATTAAATACTTGAAAAGTTAAACCAAACATATCCTAAATTGTGTATTAAAACACTTGTGAGAAAATGTAACTAAACATATGAGTGTTTATATTTTAAACAACTTTTATACAAAATGTTTAATTGAAAATGCATTCTTGAAAGACAAACTAAGAGGTTTTTCAAATGGACTCTAAATCTATCTTTATACATTTGCAAAATTAGCTAGTATGAGCCTCCATAGTTGGATGGATATATTTTTTTAAATCTATTATTAAAATATATCAATGACGATATTTCTTATCGTTTTTTTTTTTTTTTTTTTTTTGAGAAGACGATATTTCTTATCATTTTTGTGCAACCTAATTTGAACGTTTCAAATTAAAAGTTTTGGTCAAATAAAATTAATTTTGAAGTAAGGATATGTGAATCGTGATTAAAGCTAGTAAAATTTTAATCAAATAAAATTTTAAAGTACTGAAAAGAAGATCTTATTGAGTATAGATCATGAGTCCTCAACAATATTGAATTAATTAAAATTTTAAATTAATTCATTCATTTTCAAGAACACTAAGGCTCCGTTTGGAATACATTTTAATTTAAATGTTTTTCAAGAATTCATTTTTAAAAAAATATTTTGTATAAAAATTGTTTAGAATTTAAACACTCATATGTTTGGTTGCATTCCCTCACAAATGTTTTTATACACAAGTTATTGTTTATTTAAGAAGTCTTTTTAAAAAGTTGGTTTCAAGTGTTTCTCTAAAAATGATTTATTTATCAATCTTATTTTCTAATAAGTCATTTTTAGTGGTTGTCAAACACTATAAATTTTTTCAAAATGATTTATTTTTAAAATTAAACACTTGAAAAGTTAAACCAAACACACTCTAAATCTCAAGGTTTGTTCTTTCAAAAAAAAAAAAAAAAAATTGAGGTTGTACTTTACTTGAAGGTATTCTAATGTAGCTCTCTTTTATACAAGTTTACTTATTTATTATTTCTTTTTTTAAGTTGGTCCTTCATAAATGTTCCATTATAATAATTAATTTTTAGGATCAAAGTCAAATAATTAATTAAGCTTATTAAACAAAAAATAATTAATTAAGTTTATATTCGTTGTATCTCTTGCCAAATATACGTACTACAAGAAAGATATATATATATATATAATATCCTAACATCAATATTTTGTTTATCCATTTTAATGAAAGATTTTAATATCAAATTAATGTCAGCTTAGTACAGCGTGAAGTAAAATTCTCTATATGTAAAATGTATAAATCTTCTCATTCTCATCCTCTCTACCAAACGGAAGCTAAAGTAATTTTTTTTTTAAAGTACAACAACATTTGAAGTGGAGAAATTTGAACCTCTAACATCTCGATCAACTATACATGCCAATGCCAATTACCGTTTACTCATTTTATGAAGCTATAAAGTAGTTGGAAAGAACCGTATTCCTTCACAATTACAATATTTTCTTATAGTCAAATGTCTAAAATTGGAAAAGAGTGCTAAAAAGTACATATTACAAAATTTAAAAAAAAAATGAAACAAGAAGAAACTTTTTCAAAAAAGTAAAAAAAAAAAAAAATCATAACTAAGTAAGCCTTCAATATGTTTGAAAGTAAAAAACAAAATCATAACTAAATAAGTCTTCAATATGTTATCAAGCATAATTTCTAAATAATCATAGGATAAGTCTTCCAATCAAAATACAAAAGAATCCAAAAACAATGAAAAGAATCTACAAAACTTTACTATATTCAACAAATTGAGGTATTAAATTAATGGTTGAAATGAACAATAAAGGAAATTAAACAAAGGGAAAAACTACCACTAAGAAATGTAAGACCTAGAGACCCACTAATTACCATTAAGAATTGAAGAAACTGAGAAAATTGTTTGTCCCTTTTGAGTTTGTAATCATAGGAAGCTGCATAGTTCCATCCATATTGATGTCTGTAATTGAAACATCTCTCTAGTTTCTCTCTCATCTTCACCTCTTCCATTCTCTCTCTTAGAACCCCCAAATTGGCATCTACCATCTTACTGAACCTTCCTGCACAACACCCACAAAGCTAAGCTAACTGACAATGTAAAATTTTATATTCAACGATCATTAGGATACATTCGATACCTATACTTTGATCGGAATAATCATCTAGTCTCTAAAGTTTAGCATGTAACATTTTATTTCTCAAAATTTGAAATTTTGTTAATTATGCCATCAAATGAAATATATAGTATGCAATAACTATATTATGATTTTATTTGAAGTATATAGCTATAGATAAAAGAATCCCCTTATGTCTTAACAGAAAATTTTACATTAAAAGATTAAATTGTTCCAAAATTTTTAAACAACAATTCAATGGAGACATAAAAGATTTGAACCTCTAATCTTTTGGTTGAAGATTTATGTCTTAACTAATTGAATTATGTTCGGGTGTCCAGTTACCCATTAAAGTTATTAAATGTTGCAAAATTTAAACTTGATAGGTTAAATGGTTAGAGTAAAAAAAAAAATAGAAAAACCAAATTTGTTTCTCTAACATGTATGAGAGAGAAAAATCACCTTCATCTCTGAAACTCTGAGCTCTAACTTGGAAAGGACGACGAAATACAGGCAAAACCAAAATACTTGGTTTTAGTGATGCACAAACACAAGAAACCATGTTTTTCTGGATTGGCTCTTATCTTTCTGCTTTTCACTGAATTTTGCAAAATTTCTCTCTTTTTCACTCTAAAAAGCTCCTTTCTTTCTGGGTTTCACAGAATTTTGACCCAAAAAAAATTGCTTTTTTTGGTGGGTTTTCTCTGTTTCTTTCTGGGTATCTTCTAGTTTTCAGGTTTAGAACGAGAGCTTTAAAAAAATTTGGGTCTCTCTTTCTCTATCTCTCAGATCAATTGGCCTAATTTCCAAGAAGAAAAGAGCTGTTTCCTTGAGAGTTATAAAGAGGGTGGGAATTAAGAAGAATATATTGTTCGGTGGTCAAACCGATTGAATTTTACTCAAAAAAATTATTATTTGAATAATGAGGAAGAAAGAAGCCAAATTGTGAGGATTAAAAATGTTGGTTTTTTTTTTTTTAAAAAAAAAAGGTTGGTTTTTGAATTTTGGGTCTTTTCATGGTCAATTTTAACATATAAAAGATTATTAGTATTTTGATTTTGGAGTTACTATGTGGATTATTAGTTGTAATCAAACTTTTGACGATGATGGCTATGGCTTTTGTGTTTGGAATTGTAAGCTAAGTTCCAAATAAAAATCCATGGTTCACGGTTGGACTATTCTATAATATTATTACTATTTTATGAAAATGCCCAAAAAGAAATATTTTTTTGTACTATTGGTCTAATTCATGCATCCATTCTCCAAATGAAATCATGGAAAATGTGTTTGTTGTTTTTTCCTATGTTTTTTTCCGGTATAGTATTGCATAATTAATTTACATTACAAATAAATAAAGAAGATTCGAACTTAACCCCAAAAGAAAAATAAATAAATAAAAATTATATTACAAGTTTAGTCCCTAAACTTTCAAGTATGCTTCTAGAAGATTTCTAAATTTTAAAAAGTGTATAATATGTCCTTGAACTTTCATTTTTGTGTTAAATAAAATGTCTAATAGATTTGTAAACTTTCAATTTTGAGTTGAATAGGTCCATTTAAATTTTTTAAAAATTAACTAATGAACTAAATATAAAATTGAATTTTAGGTATAATAGAACTCTAAACTTTCAAAATTATGTTTAATAGGTTCATAAATTTTAAAAAATGTAGAATGGATCAAAGATCTATTAGACACAAAATTGAAAATTCAGATGACCTATTGAACACAAAAGTTGAAGTTTGAGTACTTATTTAGACACCTTTTAAACTTCAAAGATTTATTGGAGATATTTGGTGATTTATTGTTTATAGACTAAAAATATTATTTTGGTCTTTCTAATTTAGAACTTATTACATTTTAGTCTCTACACTTTTAAATGTCCAAAACTAGTTCTAGACCTTCCATAAATCTAAAAAATTAGACTTTATTGTTAGTTTGAAGTTAATTTTTATCCAACGTGGTCAAATAATAATTTTCATTTAAGAAAATACATGATAGGAATATGTTTTCAAAGTTTATAGATGAAAGGTTAATAGAGACCAAACATTTTTTGAAAAATTAACCATAAACTAACCTAGTTTTAACATTTATTGAAAGCATACGAACTAAATTTTAATATTTGAAAATATAAGGACTAAAATAGAGTAAGTCTTAAAGTACCTAGACTAAAATAATATTTCAATCTTGTTAAATAAATAAGTGAGTTCGGCACCCACCAATAAAATTCAAATAATCAACTTAACTTAATTAGAAGCCAAATTAATTTGTAGCTTTTATTCATTCAAACTCAAGCAAAATTCAACCAACCATCTTAACTTAGAAGTTACTGCTATTGAAAAAAAATGTCTCCAAGAAATAAAAATTAAACAAAAAAAGTTAGTCTACAATTTTAAATTTTATAAATAAAAATTTGAAACAAAAATCAAAATGGGGTTTAAAACAATCAACTCTAACCGATTAATTTTTTTTTTTTTTTTTTTTTGATACATGGGGTGGAAGATTTTAATCTCTTGATCAAGAGTATAAGATATATGCTAGTTGAGCTATGCTCTAAGAAAATTCCATGGAGTAAAAATGAGTGATATTGATAGTTTCTTAAATTAAGTATTCAATAAAATTCTAAGTTTAGACATTTTCATACTTTTCTAAAATGTTCAAATCAAATTACAAGTTTGCTTGAACTTCTAATTCTTATTCTTATATTTTACAAATTTTCAACTTTAAGATGGAGTTTAAATAGATAAAAACAACCCTGAAAGTTTAAAAACATCTTTGAAACTTTGTAAGAGTACAAAGATTAAATAGACACTATCCTCCATCCAACCAGTAATTTAACTCTATAAATATCTGTTGATTGTTCATATTTTGACACAGTATATGAAACCATTTCTTTTTTTCAAATTTAATACATTGATATTCCTGACAACATATAATTTAGCTCCTTGCATATAAGACAGATGGAGATGTATTAATCTGGCATTGAGCAGTTCAAATAAACTCTGCAACTGATCCTTCAACAATATTATAACAAGGGAAAGAAAAGGACAAAAATGCATTCTCACCTCACCTTCAAGTGGTAGAAAATGCATACAGCAGAATCAGAAATGTAGAATTCAAGCCATTTCAAATCAAGTTAACCAGCCAAGATAAAATCTTCAGACAGGCTAAGAATGATCTTGACGCCTACATATATTCTTATTTACCAAAAAAGAAGGGTCGAAAAGAAAAAAGATCACTAGTTTGCTAAAGTGTATCCACAGGAACAAAACAGCTGAGGTTCTCAACTAAACAGAAGAAATTGGGAAAGATCAAACTTTGTAGTCATAATGTGTAGTAATAAGTAAATAAGTAATGGCACTAAGACTGCCAATGGCCCTCAAGAGATCTGTCGATGCTTCCTCTTCCGTCCTGCGGGTCCATGGCCATGTCCTGGCTGAGATCTGACTGGCATGCACTCATCCATAATTCGGGCAGCCAGAAAAGCTGAATGGTAGTCTGTGTATTCATGGATAGCCACTTGTCCTCTGATCTCTTTCCGAAGGCCCATAACAAAACGAAATGCCATCTTTGACTGAGTATCCACCAGTTCTGGAGCGAAACGAGATAGCTTCAAAAATTGTCTCCCATACTCTTTTAAAGTCATGTTGCCTTGTCTTAAGTTCACGAACTCTCTCTCTTTCTCATACATGACAGTCTCGGGGCAATACCGATCGAAAAACATATCCTTGAACTCTTGCCACGAAAGAGCCTCGGCATCATCATCTTGCGCTGGCTCAACAGATTTCCACCAGTAGCGAGCATGTCCTTTTAGCCTAAAAACTGCAGATCTCACCCTTTGCTCATCCTCAAACTGCAATAACTTAAATATAGATTCAAGATCTTCTATCCACTCATATGCAACCTCTATGTCGTCTGAGCTACCATCAAATGCAGGAGGGTCAAAGCTTATGAAGTCATGGCGGTAATTCGTGTTGTCCACTGGAGGGTGTGCCGCCCTATTCCGAACTATAAAATCTATGATCTGTTGGAAAGCTGCAGGATTGGCAGGCAAAGGTGCCTCAGTTGCTGCTGGATCCCGATTAACAGGAATCACTGTGCGGGGTGCCATTATCTGATAACAAACAAATAGGGCAAGAGAACATCCTTAATTATACAAACACGATAAATAATCACACACTAAAAGAATAGTGCAAAGTATCTTATAAGCAACAATAATACCTACTGAGATACATGCCACATGGTGATGGCAGAGGAGTCTTAGTGGTTGGCTATGCTAAAAGTATACCTTGCCTTCCACAAATCTAGTCTAGATAATCTATAATATATTGCTCTGATCCCAACTATAGCCCTTAACTTACTAACGTCATTGCTAATATGCATTGCTTCCTAAAGATCTTTCCAAACTTTTACATCATCAGATTGATTAATCTGCTTGGTCTACCAAAGGCAAGGCACCATCAGTTTATTTGTAAAACAGGTTACTTTGCTTGTTCCACAACAAAAGAAACGTCAAGCATTTGAAAATAAAATTTTAATAGTAATTTTGAAATGAGGGGAAGGATATGGTAAAACTCCTCAGCACTTTTTCTTGATAGTCCAATATTCCAACCAACAGTAATAACCTCAACTAATTAGCAGCTTCAAAAAAGATTCTCAAATTGTCCTAATACTTTATACGGGAGTTTTCCCATTATGTAATCTAAGCTATTAATAAAGACCCACGTGGCTAGAAGCCTAGAATTCAACAAGAAGCCAAACCTCTTTTTGAGATGATGGCATAGATCTTTTTGGCTCTTCAAAGATGTTATGCTGTTCAATATCCTCCATACCTTGTAGAATTGATTATAAAGTCATACGTAGGAGTACTTTAGAGAAATAGGAATACCTAGAGAAATTGAGGGGAGAAAATTCTAATGAGGTGATCTAAACCAGGATATTGATATGAAATTAAGTACAAACAATTGTTTAGATTATGCTTATCTAACCGTAACAATCACAAAATCACAAAAGCTTCCTAAAGACTAGGTAGTGTGACGTACGAACTTCAGTGCAGTTAAATGCAATTATAAAAGAATTTCAAATAATAAACCAAATCATTGTCATCAACAAAAGACAGTAACATTGACTACCTAAAAGCCCACTGAAGATTCATTAAAAATTACAACATGCAACAGCCAATTGAGAATATAACAAATTGGACTATTTTTTAAACTTTTAATAATAGGAGGCAATGTCTAAAAGTGTACTCCTTGCAAAACTTCCAATACATCTATGACTGTCATCTCAATGAAAATTCACCATACTAACCATACAGGTCCTTCATATACTATGAATAGATGGTAACTAGAATCATCCCTGATGGACAAGTTAAGTATTATACCCAATAAAAAAATCCATTTTAATCTTGTTCAAACGAACAATTGTGTCTTGGGAGGAGGGACTTTGGGTTTACATCCCTAATCCTTGGAGGGATTCTCTTGTACATCTTTTTTCTGTATTTTGTGTTCCAGTTCCTCCTCCTAATTTCCCTAAGCCTTCTCCTCTTCTTGGAAGGTTAAAATCTCCAAGAAAATGAAGTACTTTGCTTGGCTAGTGATGCATGGAGAGTGAATACCCAAGAATCTAGATCGCATTCAAGAGACATTCTTCTTTTATGTTGCATCCGCAATGGTGTTCTTTGTAAGTAGCCAGAGTAGGGCATTGATAATTTATTATTTATTGTGGGGTTGCCAGATCGCTCATTTCCTTCGGAGTCAGTGCTTGAGTGCTTTGTTTAGCTCCAACTCGTAGTAGAATTGTAGCTCTATGTTCAAGGAGGTGCTACTGAACTCTCCCTTGAGGGATAGAGGAACGTATTATGCCCTGCTTTTTCTATGTTGTGGGGTATTTGGCTAGTAAGAGTTTTAGAGGAGGTGGAGAGGTTTAAGGAAGTTGTTAGGTTTAATGTTTGTTTATGAGCATTCATTCATTATTGGATTTTTTGTGATTATGAACTTGGTTTAATTCTTTTGGATCGGAGAGTCCCTGCTTGTAGTTAGTTTTGTGGGTTTTTTTTTTTTTTTTTTATTTGTATACATTTGTACATTTTTCCTATTTTTCTAATGAAAACTTGGCTTCTTACCCATAAAAAAAAAATGCACAAACTTTGATGAAAGAAAATCAAATTGAAAACTTAGGATTGGTCGATGGGAATAATTGCATGTCTCTAATCAAACGTGATAATAGTCATCTCACTCATCACTTCTAAGCAGATTCATTTCATATTCAAGTTGATTCGTGTTCCACCCATGTAATTTACCTCAAAAGTTTTAGAATTGTTTCTTAGTTCCTGGTTCGTCTGATTTACAAATGGCAGAATCAATTCCTTAAAACAAAGAAGTAAAGCACAAACAATCAAAGGAAAGAAAACAGAGAGACAGAATAAAAACAAAAAAATGCAGCAATGTTAGCAATTCAGAAACATAAAGAAACAGAGCAAGAGAATGCCAATATATGTATTGCAATTTCAAGGCAGATCAATGCACTTGAATTAAAGATAAAGATAACGCTTTATAAATTCTTGGTAAACTGGGGAACAGGAGGACCCAACTAATTAATGCAACCGACAGTCTACATCGATAATCGTTTAACTTTAAAATTTAACCAGACGGATATCATAAGCAAGGAAATTACCAAAGTTTTTTTCATCGTACACGAAAGAAACAAATATTCAATTCAAAAACCCAAAAAGAAGAAGAAGGGCAAGGTCGAAGTTCTTGATTTCGAAATAGTGATCAAAAGAAAACAAACAGAGCAGTCGTTGTTGATTGTTTACGATGGTAAAAGAAACTGATGGTAATAACCTGCTTGTTTAAGCAGATCGTAAGATCAACAGTGGAAGGGAAGCTGAAAATTACCTAGCTGCACAATTTGGATTTTGGAGCCGCTTCCTGCTTCTCTCGTTTTCGAGGCTGGATACCAACTATGATCTCGTTTTATGTCGGCTAAATTATAAAAAATACCCTTCAACTATTGAGTTTGTTTAAAAAATATCCTAAAGTTTGAAAAGTTTCAAAATTACCTCTGAATTTAAAAAAAAAAATTCAAAAATACTTTTTAATTTTGGATGGCGTTAAAGTTTTAGTTTCAAAAATACCCTTAATTTTTAAAAAATAAAAAATAAAAAATACTCTTATTGAAAAATGCTTCTTCTTTTTTCCTCCTTTCACGGTAAATACCCAAAAAAATCTACTTGTTAGCCAGTACCCATGATAGACATCGATGTTATTTTTCAAAAATAGGTGACAAAAATATTGAACTAATTTAACCTTTTTCTCTGGGAATAATTAACATAATTATTATTGATGCCAAAATCCAGACAGGGAGAAACTCATCTGACCCTCACGTGGTGAATGTTTGCTGCATTGCCTCCAATGCTTTAAGTCAATAATCAGAGGGAATATGAGCAAAACCAAAGACCTAGAGGAAGAGAAGAGAGTTTTACCATCCCTTCTCCAAGGTTCAAGAAGGGTTTAATACCTCTGCCCTTTTTAGGGTTCCTTGGCGTTGGAAGATGATTCGGGCTAAACCAGGTTGAATTGGGGCAACCAAAAGACTTTAGGGATCGAGCTGAAGGGAGAGGACTCGGCCCGCACAAGCGGGCCAAGCAGGGTTGGGTCAAAGCCCATTCCCTTCGACCTTGGGCCAACCCTATGGCCTGATTTCCCTCCAGGATCCATCTCCGGGTTGTGTTGTCCTTGTCTACTCCTTGGATTTCGGGATGGTCCAGAATTACCTATAACATGGCACCAATTGTTGATGTCAAAATTTTGACAGAGAGAATTCACTTAACATAACAAAGCATTAAAAATGAGATTGTTCTTAGTCAAGGAAATTCACTTAACATAACAAAGCATTAAAAATGAGATTGTTCTTAGTCAAGGAAGATCACTTTTTTAAAAAAAAAAAATTAGGCTTACTTTCTCACCATTTTCTTCTTTTTTTTTTAATTTTTTTATTTGAGTAAATTTGTGAATTCTTAACTAAATTCTAAAAAAATACAAGTTATTGAAAACTGTTTTTTTAGGTTTCAAAACTTGATTTGGATTTTGAAAACACCGGTAGAAATAGATATCAAAGCAGAAAAAATCATAAATGGGAGTAGTTTTTATAAATTCAATTTCAAAAACCAAAACCAACATCCTGCCACTCATATTAGTGAGTTTCCTATTGATTCAACATTCATTTTGTTTTACGTTTTCTGTTTTTGAAAATTATACTTGTTTTTTTTTTCAATTTATTGGTTAGTTTTTCACCTTTCTTAAAAACACATTTGAATTTCAAACTTTAAAAACATAATAAATTTTTAAAACTACTATTTTTAAGTGATTTTAGAAAGTAGCGGCGGAGATGGGGCGGAGGCTGGCGGTAGCAGTGGCGGCAACCGATGAAAGGAAGGAAAAAGAGGGAGAGGGGAAGGAGAAAGAGAAAGGAGGGAAAGGAAAAGAAGAGTGAGAGGTTTCGGGGAGTGGGGGAGAAAGAGGAGAGAGAGTGAGATTTTTTCTTTTTTAAAAAAAAATATTTTTTAATTATTTATTATTTAATTTTAATTTAAAAATTAAAAATTTTAATATTTTTAATGTGCCACTTCAGCATCGTTACCGCCACGTCAGCACCGTTAAAAAATTAACAATTCAGAGACTCAATAGAAGCATTTTTTACACCGTGGGGATTTGATTGTTCAATTTTGAAACCTAAGGACCTATTGGAAACTTATTCGAAAGGGATCAAAAAAGTATTTTACCCATTTAATTATGTATTCATATATTTTCTTTCCAAACAAAATAAACGATTTAAAAAATATTCAAAATAGTTTGTTATTTTATATTCAAAAAAATAATAATAATAAAAGATTTAAAACCATTTCCACCTTTTCAAATCTCATATTTTAAATCATTTCTTACCTTCTTTGGAAGAAAAGTACACTTTTAGTTTATGAGATTTGAATGAAACTCACAAATTTAGCTGCATATCCTCCTTCTCCGTCTTTTCTATTCAATTAAATTGAAAGTGTAACGTTAAAATTGATATAACTTACTAAAGTTAAGGATTAAAATTAATACAACATGTAAGATTTAGAGTTAAATTGATCAAATTTGAAGTTTAATTTAATTTCTTTTCATCCAATATATCGTTACTTTGACATGTCATCCTCTACGCTCTGTTTGATAACACAATGGTTTTCATCCAATTTTAGTTTCTCGTTCTTTAAAATTAATATTTGTTTTACACATTTAAAATTCTAACCAAATTTTAAAAACAAAAATAAGTTTTTTAAAACTAACTTTTTTTTTTTTTAGTTTTCAAAACCTGAGTTGGTTTTTGAAAACATGGAAAAAATGGTAGATAATAAAACAAAAAAATAATTATATTATTTCTCTTCAATAAATGGATAAGATGAACAAAAACTCAAAAGAACTCGTGCATAGATATACAAATGGGGTCCTCATTAATTGACCATGGAAGAGTTTTCCATCTGAAAGAGTTTATAAATTAGAAGTGATATACACACTACAGAGTCACAGACCACGAAAAGGAACAATTCAAAATAAACTGAAGGAAATAGGACACTACAATATACAAATTATGCACCATAGCTGAGCTTTTAAGACTACCTTATTTTCCATGATATATACAATATGCACACTGACATACAAATTTACATGCAAATTCACACAAACAGCATAATATATACTTCTTGACTCACCCACGCCTTTTATCTATGGCGCACCGGAGACGAACCATTTTTCCATATGCAGATATTCAGCTTGATCTTGCCAGAAGAACCGAATAAATCACGTGGAATCAAAAGGAACCTCATCGAGTGACAGCAATCTGACGATGATTGAATGTTCTTCATGGAAGATTGTAAAACTAGAGAGAGATCCTGAGTTTCTACACGTAGATCATAAGAAAATGCTTCCTTCAAAGAATGAGGTCTAAGGCAACAAACTTTAACAGCACTTCCCAGATGTTCAAAACTATTGCTGAGAATAAAAAGAATACCATCGTCTTGTTCTTGAAGGACGTGGTAACTGTCGTTAGTTTTTAGGCAAATGGTGAAGCTAGAACTGAACTGGAAGTTGACAGCAGAGTTTGTATGTTTACTGCTGAAGTGTAATGATAACTGCTTAGATGAGGCCATAAAGTTGCAATCGGAAAGGGGGCATTTACAAGGGGCATATAGGCATGTCTTTTCGTGGTCACTTTCATTACCATAACCAACTATCTCCTTGCATCCATACTTTGATTGTTTGCAGGGTAATTTAATGGATTCAAGAACCTTCTCAACGGCCCGGCAACGATTATAGCCAATAGGCCAAGAGCAGGTTGCACATTTATTCTTAAGTTTGTTGCAGCAGGAAGAGCATGCAATATGACCATTCTCGCACTGGATTCATGATAAAAATCTAGTCAAGTCTAGATACTGTTGATATATGTGATGATATGACAAAACAACACATACAATTATTAAATAATCATGTCTAGCTTGCACCGAATGTATGAGAACTTGATCTGTTGAAACACGAGTAGAAATTTGAAATATAGCTGAAATAATTAGCAGAGATTAAAGAGAGGAAGCCACCAGTTCCCACCAAAACTAAACAATTTGCCCGGAATAAGCAGATGTTAATTGATCGATCAAAATTTTCTTATGAGAGATTTTTTCTTACATGGACTAGTAACAAAGGGTTGAATGCATGCGCAAGAATCCATGTGGCTTTCTGTTTCTCAGAAAAATTTTGCTTTGCTTTAACAGCCGTAGCTTCATTATCTCATATTTAAGATGTGCAGCAATTTTTTTTTTTTTTTTTGGGATAAAGAATACAATTGATTTAGGAAAAATGAAAGGTGTGTAGTAACAATTGATTTAGGAATACCATTAGAGTAGAGGTTCTAATATTATTTGAATACTAAGGGTACATTAATCATAAGCTAAGGTGTTTGTTAGTGAGGGTGAAGGTAAATAGTGGTTTAGTGATTTAGGTTTGAGTTTACACAAGAGAGAGGTTCCAAGTTCCTCTAGTTACAAACAGAAATTATTCTCATAGAGTAAAGAAAGAAAACTAAACTGAACCCCTGAATATTATTGACAAAGTAAAGCAAGAAAATTATGAAATCTAGGGTCTAATGCACTTCGAAAAGACAATCAGTTGATATGCAGAAAGATGATCCTAAGACTGAAGACAGGAAACAAACGTAGGTCAAACCATAAGCCCAAATAATTTCTATGATAATATTTTTTGTATGCCCTTATATTCTTTCATTTTTTTTTTTTGGGTAAAATACCTTTTTGGTCCCTCATATTTCAGGTTCGTTTCCAATAGGTCCCTAGGTTTCAAAATCGAACAATCAGGTCCCTACTGTTTCGGAAATGGTTCTATTAAGTCCCTCCATCGTTAATTTTTTTAACGGTGCTGACGTGGCAATTAACGATGCTGACGTGGCAGTTAAAAATAATAAAATAATAAATTTTAAATTAAAATAATAATAATATTAAATTAAATAATTAAATAATTAAAAAAAAAAAAAAATCCTTCTCTCTCATCTTTCTCCCCCACCCCCGAAACCACCCTCTTTTCTCCCTCACCTTCTCTTTTCTTGAAACCTAGCCGTTGCCGTCGCTTCTTGCAGCCGCCGCCCTTGCCGTTGTCGTTGCCTGCCACCACCGCCCTTGCTCTTGCCACCGCCGCCTTTGCCTTCTTCTTCTTCAAAGAAAAAGGCAACCCATCATCATTTTTTTCCTTCAAACAAAAACTCACTCCCACCCTCTCATCTTCTTCTTCCCTCCCCCCCCCCCCCCCTCATTTTTCAATTTGGTACAAACCTTCCTCCCAAACCCATATTCTTCCCAAATCCACACGCACATCCCCTTCACCACACACTCCATCTCCCATCTTCTTCCCCAAACCCCTCTCCTCACTTCAATCTGAAAAAGAAAAAATAAATAACTCCCCTCTTCACAAGAATTTCAGATCTGAGAGAAAAAAAAACGTAACACACACTCACAGCAACCTCAATCGACGTTGGAGTTGGGGTTGGCGTCGAAGCTGGAAGGGGAAGGGATTTTGTTTGAAGAAAAGAAGAAGAAGAGGGTGCGCGAATTCGGAGGTTAGCGTCGTCGGCGTTAGATCTGGGGAGGAAGGGTCTTTTGTTTAAAGAAAAGAAGAAGAAAGGGCGAGCGAGTTGAGGAGTTGGGTCGTCGGCGTCAGATCTGATGGGTTAACAACGGGCAATGGCGGTGGTGGCAAGGGAAATGAGGGGAAAGGAAGGGAAGAGGTTTCGGGAGAGAAGAGAGTTTTTTTTTATTTTAAAAAAATATTATTTATTATTATTTTAATTTAAAAAATTAAATATTTTATTATTTTAACGTGCCACGTCAGCAACCGTTAAAAAATTAACGCTTGAGGGACCCAATAGAACCATTTCCAAAACAGTAGGGACCTGATTGTTCGATTTTGAAACCTAGGGACCTATTGGAAACGAACCTGAAACATGAGGGACCAAAAAGGTATTTTACCCTTTTTTTTTCTCAATGAAAGTTTGGTTCATTATAAAAAATAAAAAAATAAAAAAATAAAAAAATAAAAAATTCTATGATAATATAATAAATATTGCAGGTTACATAGTCGCTGATAGACTGCTAGGAGCTATATGGGCATTCTAAGCAACCTCATGCAAATAACTTCGATGTAAATTTTGCACTCTACAAGCCAAAAGTCTTGAAGAATGGCCAAGCACAGCTTGCACCACAAATCTCCATTGACTTGGAAGTTCAATCTCAATTTTGGCTGGAATAAACCTACAGAAATGACCTCTTATCTGATATCTCAAACATGTTTCTGAATAAACAAGTGTGTCGATAGTTTTTGTACCAAATTGAACAAAACCCCACAAATTTTCCCAATTCTTTCAAATATCTCCTTTTCCCACAGTGACAATGAAGATCTCTCACCATAATCCAACCCCCATAACATGATATAACCTCAAGTTTTCCATGCTTTTAAATAAACTAATTATCAAACTTAAGTGAGCAACCCCCTCATATCCGCCCATCCATCAATCTAACAAGGATATACAACCCACTCTGTTAACTCCTCTAACCAATGCTTCCTCTGCATTAAATGGATTTAGCATACAATCATCATGGATCAACTCTCTTAGTACCTCAAAGATGGTGAACGAATCATCATGAAAATGTAGAATCCTAGCCACAATGGTACGTGCCAATCAATTTTAGCAAACTCAACCTTCATACTAGCAATCATTTTCTTCATCTTCATTTTTCCATTGAACTCCTTATCAAGGCTGTTTTTGACCTCATGAAATCCTTTGACCATATTTGCTAAGGATATTTTATCCATCTCGTTCGGAACTTCAACCCTCAAGTTGCTCCCTTCTAATTCCCACCCAATCTTTCCTTCTCACTACCAATCTTTTATTGAAAATCGCTAAACATTTACCCCTCAAAAAAACACTCCATCTCTCCTCATTCATCCCTATCAAAACCACAATATATCTCTTTGCCCCTCCTTCATTTGGGAGAACCATAATTTTGATAAACCATTCATTCTGGTTTGAAATTTTTTATATACAAGTTCCATCATCAGATCACATGTCATTTGCCATGAGATTTTTTTTGTCCATTTGCTCCACTTTCTCTAATTCCATCTCCTTGTCTTCCCAAAATCGTGGGATCTTTGTCCTTTACCTCACCATTTCAATCCACGTACCAACATCACCTGCACGTACAATTCAGATAGCACTACCATCTGATTCACAACACATCTCAACCTTCAGTCTCATCATCTGCATATGTTCAGTCTGATCACAAGCATACTTCCTCTAATTTTTAGAATACCTCGCCTACTGTTGCTATTAATTCTACTCATAGTGCCCACCATGCAAACAAGATCCAAATTGAGAATCAGTAAGAAGAAAGTTTTTTAACAAAGTTGTGGCTCCACTGATCGATGTATGTATTACTGTCTCCAAATTTCCAGAGAGGAGGAAAGTAATTTGTGAGGTATCTTCCTCACAATTCAGTATATTAATTCACAAAATAGTAGGATCAGTTCAATACAAACACTCGCCTTTCGAGAGGGCGGTTCTCTCCCTTACAATAACTGAAGTTACTTCCAAAATACAGATAAAACATGCCCTCAAACAACAACAACCAGCAGAATATAAACTACCCACAAAAGATCAAAGGGCACAACACAACCGTACACTAACGGCTAAAAACAACAGTCATATACTAACTAAGGGTGAATTTACTTTCTTGCCCCTCCTGGAATAAGTCTGAGTAATTGGGGGCCTAACATCACCTTCCGGGGTATCAAGCACCGTGGCCTCAAGGTGCAGCTCGGGAAAACGAAAATGCATATCTTCGAAGGACTCCCATGTCGATTCACAGATTGGTAGGCCTTCCCATTCGACCAGCATCTCGTAGGCACCAGTATCTTCGGCCTGTCGATAACCAAACAGCCGCTACGGCTTAGCCCTCCATTCAAAATCGTCCGTTAGCATTGGGGCAGTAGGCTGCACGCGATGGCTATCCCCCAAAGCTCGTTTCAACTGCGAAACATGGAAGACGAGGTGGATAGTAGCTTCCTCAGGTAATTGGAGTTTGTAGGCCACCTGTCCGACGCGTTCCAGAATTAAATAGGGCCCAAAGAATTTGGGCGCCAATTTTTCATTTCGGCGCTTGGCCACAGATTGTTGTCGGTAAGGCCTCAGCTTGAGGTAGACCCAGTCACCTATTTCAAATTCCACCTCAGTACGGCGTCTATCAGCCATTTTTTTCATTCGATCCTGGGCTTTAGCTAGGTGATCCTTCAGGCGGTCAAGTGCCACATCTCTATCCGTAAGCAGCTGATCCAGAGTATCATTGCGAGTGCCTTGGGAACCATAAGAGATAATAGGAGGTGGGGGGCGTCCGTAAACTGCTCTGAATGGAGTGGTGTTGATCGACGCATGAAATGTGGTATTATACCAGAATTCGGCCCACGATAACCAGTGGTCCCATTGCTTGGGTTTCTCATTGCAAAAGCAGCGAAGGTAAGTCTCGAGGCACTTGTTCACAATTTCGGTTTGCCCATCAGATTGGGGGTGATACGCGGTGCTGCGGTGGAGACGGGTATCTTGCAACTGAAACAATTCAGTCCAAAAATGGCTCAAGAAAATTCGGTCCCGATCAGACACAATGGACCGTGGATAGCCGTGAAGGCGAACGATATCTTTAACAAATGCCACAGCCACCGTCTTAGCATTAAAAGGATGAGCCAATGGAATAAAATGAGCATACTTGCTCAAGCGATCAACAATCACATAGATAGTGTCAAACCCGTGGGCTCGTGGGAGGCCTTCAACGAAATCCATACTAATATCTTCCCAAATTCGTTCTGGCCGTGGTAATGGTTGAAGTAGGCCGGCTGGAGAAGTGGATAAGGATTTGTTACGCTGGCAGGTCGAGCATTTGGCAACATACTCCTTCACATTTTCCTTCATTCCGGGCCAATATAACTCCCCGGTTAGCCGCTTGTACGTACGCAGGAACCCCGAGTGACCTCCCATAACGGAGTCATGATAAGCATGGAGAATAGTACCTAACAATTCCGAGTGTTTAGATAAAACTAAACGATTCTTGTAGAGCAAAGTACCTTGTTGAAGTGAAAAGTTAGGCACGCTGTCCAGATCGTCCTCGAGCTTTTGGATGATCGGAGCTAATTCCGGGTCCCGTTGCACTTCTGCCTTAACAATGTCAACATCCAAAATAGTCGGAACAGTAATTGAACGAAATTCCACGTCAGGTGGCACACGAGACAGAGCGTCCGCTGCCTTGTTCTCTAACCCGGGTCGGTACTGTATCTCAAAGCAATAACCCAGCAGTTTGGACACCCAGCGTTGATATTCAGGTTGTATAGTGGTTTGTTCTAACAGGTCCTTCAGTGCCTGCTGATCAGTTCGCACGATGAATTTCTGCCCCAGTAGATACGGTCGCCATTTTTGTATCGACAAAACTATGGCCATCAATTCGCGCTCGTACACGGATTTTGCTCGAGCTTGGGGGGACAATTTCTGACTAAAGAAAGCTAGAGGCCGCTGATTTTGTGTCAACACCGCCCCAAGTCCCGTGCCGGAGGCGTCGGTCTCAAGAACAAAGGGTTGGCTGAAATCCGGCAATGCAAGGACGGGCATGGTGACCATGGCGTGCTTTAGTCGTTCGAAGGCCTCCGTTGCTCGATCATCCCAGGAGAAAGCCCCCTTTTTAAGTAAGTCCGTGAGAGGGGAGGCGATGGCACCATAATTTGCCACAAAACGGCGGTAGTACCCGGTGAGGCCCAGGAAGCCCCTTAATTCCCTCAGGTTGACTGGGATGGGCCATCGGAGCATTGCCATAATCTTCTCGGGGTCAGCCTCTACTCCTTCAGCTGAAATCCAATGGCCCAAGTATTCTATCTTCTCACGGGCAAATTCACACTTCTTCAAATTAGCGTATAACTGGTTGTCCTTCAGGACATTGAACACCATGGTGAGGTGGGTGACATGAGTCTCCAAGTCCGGGCTGTAAACTAAAATGTCGTCGAAGAACACCAGCACACAGCGGCGTAAAAAGGGGCGGAAAACTTGATTCATCAACGCCTGAAAAGTGGCTGGGGCGTTTGTCAGCCCAAACGGCATAACAAGGAACTCGTAGTGTCCCTCATGAGTGCGGAAAGCGGTCTTAGGAATATCTTCTTCACGTACTCGGATTTGGTGGTAGCCGGACTTCAAGTCGATCTTGGAAAAGAACTTAGAACCGTGGAGTTCGTCAAGTAGTTCCTCCACAACTGGAATCGGAAATTTATCAGGGACGGTCACATTGTTCAGAGCCCTGTAATCGACGCAAAACCGCCAACTACCGTCCTTCTTTTTGACGAGCAACACGGGGCTGGAGTAAGGACTAATGCTGGGGCGAATGATGCCAGTTGCTAGCATATCGTTGATCAGATTCTCAATCTCGGATTTCTGAACATATGGGTATCGATATGGCCTCCGGCTCACAGGTCCTTCTCCCTCGTGTAGGACAATCTGGTGTTCGATCTCTCGGTTGGGCGGTAAACCCTGCGGCATTTGAAAAATGCATTGGTAGTCAGAAAGTAATCGATCCACTGACCTGGGTAGGGGATTGGGCGGGGTCGCCGACGATTCCCCAATAAGTTCCGGCGCGGCGGTGATGGCTCGTAACTCGACCATAAACCCTTGGTCCTGCTCCTGCCATGAACGCGAAATGCTTTTCAATGATACGACCGCTTAAGTCAGGGAAGGGTCCCCTTTCAAGATAATAGTTCCGTCCCTCGTCTCAAACTTCATCGTGAGGGATCTCCAGTCCACTTCCATTAACCCCACCGTGTGGAGCCATTGCATTCCCAGGATGAGGTCAATGCCGCCCAGCTCGAGAGGGAGGAAGTTCTCAGTGATCATTACCCCAGGCAAACTGACGGTGACCCCCTTACAAATTCCTTTTCCCTTCACGGCCGTTCCAGTACCCATAATCACTCCGTAGTTGGAGGTTTCCGACAGGGGAAGTGCCAAAGAATCCACCAGCTTTTGAGAAATGAAGTTGTGTGTGGCCCCGCAATCTATGAGGATGATAACCTCTGACTCTCCGATCGCACCCTTGACCTTCATTGTGCCGGGCGTGGAGAAACCTACCACAGTATTGATCGATAGTTCGACCGTTTCCCCTATTAGGTCAAGGGAAGTTTCTTCTGAGTTTTCGGTGTCGATTTCCGCCTTCCGGTCGCTGTCGTCTTCGTCGAGAGCTAGCAATACCCGAAGTTCCTTACTCTTGCACTGATGACCAATAGTGAATTTCTCGTCGCACTTAAAACACAAGCCCTTTTCCCTCTTAGCAAGAAACTCGGCTTCCGTCATACGTCTGTAATTGGTGTCTCTTCTCGTTGTAGCTAGGGCAGGCGATGGGATGGATGTGACCCCTGGCGGTGTAGCTGCTTTTGAGGCCAGCGTAACCGTACGCGTTGGGTGTGGCTCGAGGCTTCTGGGTTGGGCTCTGAGGCCCATTTGCGCTGCCCGGGGAGTTTTTCCTGTATCGTTTTGGGCCTGAACCTTCATTTTGTCTTCTGCTAGCTGGGCCGATAACATCATCATTTCTAGCCCAACGGGCCTCATACAGAGGACCTCTGCTCTGATTATGGGGTCCAATCCGTTCAAGAACGTACTCTCCATCACGTCCTCCGCCAAATCCGGAAGCGGCGCTGACAGTTCCTCAAAGGTCCTTCGAAATTCAGCCACCGTCCCTTCTTGCTTCAACGCCAGAAATCGGGCACACAGGCTCCCTTCCATGGTGGGTCGGAAACGCACGAACAACCGGAGTTTGAGGTCGCTCCAACTGTCAAACGGCCTGCGATTAAGAGCCCATCGATACAACGAGCAGGCTTCGCCTTCGAAACTAACCAGGGCAACCTTCAGCTTCTCTGCTTCCGATAAGCTGTGGATCTCAAAGTACCGCTCCGCCCGGAAGAACCACGAATCTGGGTCGTTGCCGTTAAACACCGGCATCTCTACCTTTCTAAACTTACTCCGGTCCAGGGGCTGACTTTCGTCCTTGCCCTGCACTATTCCCCCTTGACTTTCATCTGACCTTGTCATCTGGGGGTGCGAAGCAGACGACTCTGGTGCGTCTACCCTATTCTTTCCTTTGCTTTGGGTGGCTTCGGATACCAGGATTGCCAAGGCTTTTTGGGTTTCCGCCATTTGCTCCGTTAGCTTACCCAAATTCTCCTTGATTCCCCCGATTTCCTTTTCGTGACTTTCGCATCTCTCTTCCAACTGTTTTTGAGTCATATTTCTCGTTCGCCCCAGTTCGAACACGCTCTGATACCAATTTGTGAGGTATCTTCCTCACAATTCAGTATATTAATTCACAAAATAGTAGGATCAGTTCAATACAAACACTCGCCTTTCGAGAGGGCGGTTCTCTCCCTTACAATAACCGAAGTTACTTCCAAAATACAGATAAAACATGCCCTCAAACAACAACAACCAGCAGAATATAAACTACCCACAAAAGATCAAAGGGCACAACACAACCGTACACTAACGGCTAAAAACAACAGTCATATACTAACTAAGGGTGAATTTACTTTCTTGCCCCTCCTGGAATAAGTCTGAGTAATTGGGGGCCTAACATAATTTCAGATGAGTGTTCAGTTCTTCAAGAGGTAACTGGAGCTTAGTACCAAAAACTAAAAATATGAAAATGTTTAGGTGCAAATAGGTCTTTAGGACCAAAATAATTCCGACGGCACTGTATCTTTTTTTTTTTTTTTTTTTGAAATTGACGGCACTGTATCTTAATAAAGCCTATTTAGTAGCAAAAGGGTGTCAGTTGGAGGGTTATGGCTTTGATGAGCCCAATAAATACGAAACCAACTATAAGTGTCATCCTCTTGCTACCTGTTTTAATTAGTCAGTAACTCGATCAGATGTTAAGAATGTTCTGTCATTTAAAAGAGGAGGTACTTATGAATTATGACTCAATCACCTAGTCTATTGAGAAAAAATTTCCCTCTTATGTTTGCATGTTGCATAAAAGCTATTATGGACTTAAGTAAGCCTCACGTGCATGATTTGATCAATTGACCTCCTACTTGTTTACTCTAGGTTTTGTGGTTTCATTTGCCGATACATCTCTGGTTTTGTGCTTGGTTGGCTCATCTTTTAACATTTTTGGTCTTCAATGGGAATGATATCACCATTACTAGTCCAGATATTGCTTATATTACTACTCCGAAGGGTGAATAACCTATGAATTTCATATTTCTGATCTTGGCTAAGTCAACTAGTTTCTTGGGCTTGAAATACATACAGCATCTTCTGGGTTATTTCTTCATCAACCAAATTCTTGTCTGACTAGCTTGAAAAATCTGGCATGACTGGTGCTGAATACTTTAAAACTCCAATATCAGACAAGCTTGATTTACAGGCTTAGTCTCCTCCATTCAATCATCCATACTATTAGCGGCAGCTTGTGGACACACTTGATAAGGTATTTTACTCCAGGGTTGTGTTTCTTGAAACAACAAACGATCTCTCATTCATCCACTGAGGTTGAGCATCGTTTCTCGACCATAACTGCTGTGGTGGTATATTTGGTTCATCAATTTTCTGAGTGATCCTAACATTTTTACTCAAATGATACTCCACCTATCTGGTTTGCTAACATTCTGCTAGCTAAAAATCTAATTTTTTAATGCTCACACAAAGTACATTTACATAGATTATCGCTTCAAATTATTAGAAGATTATTAAGGATATCAGCGCTTCTTCTAAATATCAGCTCAACAGTTCTTTCTTTTTTACATGAAAAACTAATGACTCCCATTTGATCGTATCGGATCAAATGTTCAATTGAACTAAAACTAACCCAACCCGTACTCTTTAGTTTGATTGATCGGATTTTTCGGATCTATCTGATCTTTTGGAAACCCCCTATACAGGATGAACGAACTAAAACGCCAATAAGGAATCAGAACACAGTCAACCACAAAATTACGATCAATTGCGAACAGAACAAGTAAGGAGATGTTGAAAACAACAGACCTGGAAGATGGGGACGGTCAAAGGCTCGCAGCAAATGGAGCAATCCAACACTTCTGGGTCGATCAAGAACATCGAAACGGAGCCATTTGCCTTGAGATTTTTAGTACAGGACTTAACCGACCAGAGAGCTTTTTTACCACCGTCCTCCCGAACCTGCTCCTCTATTTCGTCATTTCGATGGCGCTTGCTCTGCTGTTCATCGTTCTCGCTTTCGTCCTTGTCGTAATCGGAACCCTGTTGTTCCCGTTCATCGCGTGGTTCGTTGGGATGGGGAAAATCAACTGTGGCGTTGATTCGAAAAGAGGATCTCTTCCTCTTAACCCTAGGGCTACTGGGTCCGTCGTCCCCGTCCTCTTCTCCACCGACCGAAAACTTGGCCATGTCGACGCCGCTTCTCCCGCGAGGAAGATGAAGATTGTTATCTGCAAGATCGCCACGTATGCTCTCCGATCGCTATCCAACAACAACAACAATACACACAGCACAACAGAGATAAGAAACTGTACAAAACCATTTTTAAAATATCAATATAGTTCAATTATACAAAATAGGTTAAAAATCACGTTAGGTAACAATTTAGTCTTGATTTGTAATAATTTAGTCTCTATATTTTTAATTTTGTAACAATTTAGACCTTGTACTTTCAACTTTGTAACAGTTTAGTCATTGAACTTTAATAAGTAACAATTTAGTCCTTATACTTTCAAATTCACGATGATTTAGTCCTTATCTTGAAAATTAATGTAAAGATTTAATGAAATTTCTTACATAAATAGATTAATAAACTAATTTTGGGACTCAATATGTTTATAAACTACAAAGTTTAATCATTAAATAATAAAAATCGACATTTAATTATGATGTTTTTTTTGCGACAAGTATTAGATTGTTACAAATTTGAAAGAATAAGGACCAAATTGTTACAAAATTGAAAGTTTAGAGATTAAATTGTTACAAATTCACTGACCGCCGACGACCACCGTTCGTCGGCGGCCCGCAAACTTTGTTTTTTTCTTTCCCTTTTTCTCTTCCCTTTCTTTCTTCTTTTTCTTCCTCTTTATCTTCACTTTCTTTTTTTAAAAAAAAAATAGAAAAGAGGGAAGTCTCCTCCGTCGCTGGCGTCGAAAACAGAAAATCGTGCAGACAGAACGACGTCAACATAGAAACTTCAAGGACGGCAACAAATCAACGGTGTTCTCGTACTGACAGACCGACGACAACAAATCTTCAATGGCGTCTTCCAGATCTGATCGACGACGTTCTTCCTCTATCGTGGCGTTCTCGGGTCGACGAGCTTTTTTCAGATCTAAAACTTGTGGGTCGATGAGCTTCAGTGCAAACAACGTTTTTCCAAGTCGCTGGAACCCCCTTTGAATGCTCAGATTTGGGCGTCAACGTTGCGCGAGTAGAAGAAAAACGCCTAGATGCCAATTACCGTCCACTAGAGAAAGAAAGAAAAGAAAAGAAAAAAAAAACTTCGCCGGTCGTCCACCAGAGTTGAAGAAGATGAAGTTTTTTTTTAATACATCAATAATTGGGGGTGGGGGGATTCGAACCTCTGACCTCATGGTCGAGAGTACATGTCAATTACCATTGAGCTAAGCTCGTTTTGGCTTGAAGAAGATGAAGTTGGAGAAGAATGAGAAGTAAAAGAATAAGAAAAAAAAAAAGGAGAAAGAGAAATATTAAAAATTTTTAAAATAATAATATATTATTATTTTTAATATATTTATATTAAAAAAAAAAAGAAAAAACATTTTTTAATAAAAAAACACAATGCCACGTCAGCTCATCGTTAATTTTTAACGGAAAAATTGATGGAGGGATTAAAATGAAACTAAAACCAAACCTTAGGGACTAAATTGTTGAGTTTGAAAACTCAGGGACCAAAATGAAACTTAACTTAAACCTCAGAGACTAAAAGTGTATTTTTCCCAAGAAAGAAAGAGAGAGAAAGGATTTTTTTTAAAAAAAATAAAATAATAATATTTTATTTTTTAATATGTTTTTATTTAAAAAATTAAAAAATAATTTTTTTTATTAAAATATTAGTGTCCCGTCAGCAGCCGTAAGAATTTAACGAAAAAATTGACGGTAGGGACCAAAGTGCTACGTATCTCAAATCTCAGGGGTATTTTTGTTGAGTTTGAAAACTCAGGGACCAAAGTGTAACTTAACTCAAACCTCAGGGACCAAAAGTGTATTTTTCCCTTCTTAAAGAAATGAGTGGCACATTAATTGGATTGAATGTTTAAGAAGAAGAAAAAGAATAGATTATAAATTTCCTTTTAAAAAAAAGATTAAAGTATAAATTTAGTCCCTAAACTTTTAGAGTTGTATTAATTTAGTCCTTAAATTTTAAAAAAAGGTCAAATAGGTTATTGAGTTTTCAATTTTCTGTCCAGAAGGTCTCTCGATTTTAAAAAGTATCCAGTAGATCCTTAAACTTTCACTCGTGTCCAATAGGTCCTTCAATTTTCAATTTTGTGTCTCCCAAGTCTTTGATCTATTCGACATTTAAAAAAAAAAAATTCACAGGACTACTAGATACAAAATTGAAAGTTTTGAGTTCCCAATAGGTTGCTTTTTAAAAAATCTGGAATGTGTTAGGGACCTATTAGACATTTTTTAAATTCAAAGATTTGTTAGACACAAATTTGAAAGTTCAGATCCATTAGACACGTTTTAAAGTTTGAGACCCAATTGATACAATCATGAAAGTTCAGGGACTAAATTTGTAATTAAAAAAGAAAAAAAAAAAGAATGTAAGTGGTATTATGATGGGTTAAGTTTTATACCTACTAAATAAACATAATTCAAAGTCAATGAACCCATTTTTTTTTAATTGAAGAATTAAGTGCACCAGGAAATACAAGGAAAACTTATGCCATGATATTTTTCATTTTTAATATAAACCCTTGTGGTTCCGCTTTTCATTCCATCCAAAAGGTCCAATATCAATGGAGATAATTGTCCTCACTTATATACCATAATTTTTTTTCCCAAGCCAATTAGCACTCAGTCCGAAGGCAACCCAACCCTTCTATTTTCGGGACAACAAAGACCACACAAATCTCCACAAATGGTATGATATCATACTTTGTTTTTGGATTCATCCCAAAAGGTCTCATATCAATGGAGATACTTATCCTCCCTTATATACTAATGATCATACTCTTTTCTAGCCAATGTGGGACTTTGGTCGCACTCCCAACAATTTTCCCCTCAAACAAAGTTCCACTGAGAGCCTCCCCTCAAATAATAGGTCATCTATTCGTACAACTCTCTAGGTTTAACTGCTTTGTCGAGAGTTTGCTCTTATCCAGGACAACTCCTCTACTCCGAAGTATATCGCCTACCCAATAGAGAGCCCAACCACGAATCTCCCCATGACTACTTCAAGGCTCACAACTTCTTTATTCGGCACCAAGGATTCCACCCGACACAGCTACGTCTGGGGCATGGCTCAAAAGCATGCATGGATCTCCCTATGATTACTTCAAGTTGACACAATGTAGTTTTACATTGTTGGATGTCATATTGTAAAAGTACCTTGATTTTGTATTCAGTTGTTATTAGGAGACATGTAGATTTGTTAATCCACATCCAACGGTTATTATGAGACAACTACATAGTAACAGCTTCATTGGAATAATTTTTCCATGAACCCACCCTATCTTCCTTTCTCCTTTTTCTTCCCTTACCCAGAAGTCACTCCTCATCCCTTCTTTTAAAAATTTTTCTAAATCCAAAAGTTCTTTAAATTAAAGGTATGGTGGGGTCGCTAGGGTCCAACAATCTAGAGGGAAGGAAGGAGAAAAGAGGGTAAGAGTGGATTTTTTTTTAACACAAGAAAGGCATCAGTCACCCAAAGAAAAAGACCCAATCCTAAGCAAAACAGTCCGCTGGACTCCCCTAAACTGGCTCATATTCACCAACAAAAACGCCACACACTCATAGACACAGATCCCTCCAGAGCTTTAGCAGGCATGGCAAAATAATCTCACACTATATTCAGCTTGCCATTAGCCAAAACAGGTCCTCGAAAAACAGTTTGAAGGAGAGCACCACGAGAGACTTGGCACCACCAGGCCACCAGCCCAATGATAACGCTAGTTGGAAGCCCCCACTCCGCTTTAGGCCCGCTCAAACCAACATGAAGGAGACTGCAAGCCCCTAGAAACAACCTGCAAAATTACCCACGGAATGAAGCAACTAGCACATATAAATAATCAAGCAATCTAGAAAGGAAAAGACAGAGACAATCTAGGACAATCTTTCACATCCAACCCAAGTTAGTAAACCATGAGCAACTCAAGCAGCATAATGCGTCCCAAAAGCAGGATCAAAAGATGGACACTTGTCATGACAAAAGCCCTGCACAACAAGTTCTACGCATTTGCCTAGGAGAAGCATACTGCATGATAACAGAAATGAAGCAAAGTCAAGGTTTACCGAAAAACTCTCGCATGAGTGTGTGATAAAGCCTTCTCTAGAGCTGTCCTACTTGCCCTGGCAAGATTTATAAGCCCCTCCACCCATCTTCCCCCTACACTGGAACAAAGGCTTCACTCAAACGACTGAAGGAATCAAATAGATTGCTAACACACCACCCATAGCCCTACCAAGAAATCATTCTCTTTTCTTTCCACTATTTCCTTCCATTTTCATTTCCAGACTCATTTTCTTTTCCACACTTTATTTCTTTCTCAAAATTTCTTTCCTTTCTCAATCTTTATTTTCTTTCTCAAAACTTTCTTTTCATTCTCACTCTTTCTTTTCTTTCTCGATCCTTCCTTTTATTCACACACCCCAGGCAGGGAACTAGCTTTCGCACTGCAGAGTAGGGACCCCTAACCCGAGTTTAACTCTTGGTTGGCCTAACTGAACACACTGCAGGCAGCTCTTTTTACCCCTTATTTTGCGCCTCGTGCAAACAACTCTAATCTGCATCCCAAACAGACTTTCTAGATCCACCCTATATCCTATCGAGGTGACAACAGACTTAAAGAACCCATAAAGCAACATAAGCTTTCGAGACTAGCTAAAAGAAAGGCCAAGTGCATAAGGGTGCAAGAGTAGACCAGAAACACTCAAAATCAGATTCAGAGTATGCCACCTGCCAACACCTCAATCCTAGGCAAAAGATAAAGCACAACTGCACATACATGGTGTATCCCCAACAAGTCTCGCAACCAACCCCACCACTAGGCGTCAAAACTAGACGTGATCCAAAGGAAGGACCACTACATAGCCGCATGGCCTCAAAACCAGTTCTAACATAGAGGAACCAAATAGAATCATGCAAGTAAACAATCTAACGCACAGTAACATCAATACTTGGACCAAAGTCCATTAACATGCATAAATTACCACCCCCAACCAACATCATACAAAGCCCCTATTACATAACCTAACATGCAAACATAAGAACAAAGTACAAAGGCAACAAATGAAAGGGAAACAAAAACCTTCCCTGATTAAGCACAACGGTTGGGAGAGACTGCAGCTGCTTAGATCGAGCACCCTTATCGCACAGAAGTCTTCCTAGGGAAGACACAACATCACACCTTAGAACATCAGAAATTTCGCTAGGCCCTTCTTCAAGCCAAACACGGTCCACATAAGAAAAGGTCAAGCTTGCCAGAGCATGTACCACCTTGTTTCCTTGGCGCGGCGAAAACAAAACTTTGTTGTTGTCCCAAGGCTGGAGGATCATTCGGACATCATCCATCAGCCGCTCTACTTCCGAGACATCCCGTATACCACCATGAAGAATTCTGACTAACCTCAGAGAGTCGGTCTCCACCACAAAATCAGCAAACCCCAACTGTCGAGCAAGCTGGACCCCTCTATACATAGCCCAACCCTCAGCCAAATCCACGCTCCAACACCTCTGCAAGCCCAAACAGGCCGCCATAAAAACCTCCCCGTCATCCCCCCGCAGTACACAGCCACCCCCAGCATCCCCTGTATTAGGTCTGACAAAGGCATCAACATTCAGCTTCAACTCCCCAGCAGGGGGCGGCCTCCACACACAACGTTCCTCTTGGTCCCCTAGTCGGGCCTGTAAACTGTCCCCCGTCAGGCAACGCCTCCCACCTGAAGGATTGGAATTCCCAATTCCGTTACAACTGAAGCAATTGGACCGTTCGTAAATTAATTTTGTTCTACAAAATACCAATGCATTGGCAAAAGGTTAAGCGGTGAAAAAACATACCTTCGTTGACGACTCTGAATTCTTCAAGAACGCCTTTCTTGATTGCTCTGCAACAACGAAGAACACCACCATTTGATCTTCCCCGCTATAACTCTGAGATTAGGAACGTAGTTGTGGGACTACCTAATCTTGAATGGGAAAAACTCTAGAGAGAAAATTTTCCCTAGAGTTCTTGAGTTGAAAGAATATGAGAGAGCCTTATGGTGGTCATATGTTGTGGTACCTAAACCCTAGGGTTAGTGTTCTATTTATAGGAGAAAGGTCATGAATAAAATATTCATTTAAAATCAATTATTTCCATAACTGATTTAATCTTTTCCATAATCAATCAATTCCATAACCAATCAATTCCATAATTGATTAATCTTTTCCATAAATGATTGATCACTTCCATAAGTGATTAATCATTTTCATAATTGATTAATTACCAATTAATTAATTCTTTAATTAATTAATCACCAATTAAATATCATATATTTAATTTCAGACCTTCTATTAGTCAATTAATTAATTACCCAATTAAATATCATATATTTAATTTCAGGCCTTCAATTAATTAATTCCATAATATGAATCAAATTCATATTAAAATTTGAAGTCCTTCAAATTCTCTTATATCCTATAAATTTAATATGAATCAAATTCATATTAATATTTGAATTTCTTCAAATATTTATTTCTCTCATAGACTATAGTTTAATTAAATCTCATTTAATTTAAACTAAATTGAATAATTAATTAATTCATCTTCTAATTAAATACCATTTAATTAGACATATATTTGAACTCTTTCAAATATATTCAATCTCTCAATATAATAAAGGTTAATCTCAAATTAGACTTTATATTTTAATGCATCACTATACATTATATTAATTTGTATCTCATACAATTAACTTAATTCCCAATATGAATTTGAACTATTCAAATTCTCTCAAGATATATTTGTTCCTAATTACTCTTTACGAGCTAGCAGGAGGACCTAATGGACCTACAGATCAGAAGCTCCAATGATATGAGGTTAACTGATTAAACTCATTAATCAAGTTAACCAATTCATTAACTGTGGGTCATTCCACTAAAGACCCACAGCTGAACTCTTCTCACTGTAGAACATTTCTGTGTCCATGGATGTAGACCTATGCCGGTAAGTCAATCCTTCATTAGTGTTCGTAACCACGGTTGGATCAAATTACCGTTTTACCCCTGTGTTACATCTGTCTCCTTAAGTACCAGCGCTCCTCTAATGAACAACCTGTTTATGGTCCAACCATTAAACAGAAAGTCCCTCTCGGGCCAGTGAGAGGGCGGGATCCCTTTGTTCAAGTCCTGGAATCATCACTTAAGGGAACACTCATCTACTTCTCCTAGAAGTGGGAAGGAGTGAATTCCATCTTGTGTTGTCATGTCCCCAGCCACACACTCGGTCTTGTCCCCAAGAAGGTAGGCTTATTGAGTCGGCGTGCAGGCCACTCTCACCCATACTAAT
This sequence comes from Luffa acutangula, assembly GCA_036850905.1. NCBI lineage: Eukaryota > Viridiplantae > Streptophyta > Magnoliopsida > Cucurbitales > Cucurbitaceae > Luffa > Luffa acutangula. The sequence continues at coordinate 44,931,780 of CM072094.1, forward strand.
CAAAGGACAACCCCTCGTGAGAAGCAGTTCATGACACACTCAGGATTAAGACTGAGTTACCTAGTTCATCCTATTGAAACAGTAACCTAACTAGTTAACGGTGTTACATCTAGTGGTTTACTATTTCGTGGTCCGGTCTTATGCAAACTCATTGCATAGGATACCCCCGTTCGCATGTCTCCTACATGGACGCCTTGGATTAATACGTCTGTATCGAATACAAAGCGGGTCGTATCACATAGTGTTACCAGGATAAGGTCTCCAGCCTTATCCTTGTACTATAGACCTTTTAGGTTGTTACTTGAACACCAATCCCCGTATGTCCCCACATACTAGTTCAAGTCACATGTAAACAACCTTGGATCTTAGTTTATTGGATTTAGGTCAAATTGTGCAATATTTAACAATAACACTTTATTTTAGAAACTCAATTACACTTTATTGAAACAAGTATACAATTTGTTTACATTCACTATCTACGAGTTTTAGGGCATAAAACCCAACACCACCAACATAGAAGGCACTGAGATAGTTGTTTGCAAAGGCCCATAGATCTCGACCATCTGGTTGACCACCCCAACTCAGACTATTCCAGAGATTCCACACAGACCACCAGAAGATGACCACCAGTTCAAAATTCGACCCTCGAAGCTAAGATTATCCCTCATCGCCCCAATGATTTCCTCAAACCTGAATTGAGAGAAGGACCGATGGAGTGGGGCAAACTTAGAGCACAACCACATACTTTCAACCACAGGACAATTCCAAAACAAATGGAGGCGGTCCTCCACATAATCATTACACAAGACACACAGGCTAAAAACATTAAAGTTACGTTTGAGAAGGTTTACCTTGGTGGGCAGTCGATCGTGGAACAATCGCCATAGGAAAAACTTATGCTTACTAGGCACATTCAGCCTCCAAAGGCCAGACCACCACGCACTAATCCTGTCCAGGTTCGACGTAGAAGGTCGGTCCTGCACAGCCAACATATGAGCAAGCCGATACCCACTCTTCACAGAAAAGGCCCCATACTTCTCAAAGTGCCAAATTAAGCGATCCCCCCCCAGACCATGCTGTAATGGGATTTTCAAGATGCTCTCGCAGTCCGATTCATTGAAATGGGCTCTGAGCATACCTTCGTTCCAACCACCAGATGTAGCAAAAAGGTCACTAACCGTACAAGCAGCAGGAAGCAACGAGACCAATTGTATTTGAAGGGAGAACTCATTCGGCAGCCAGTTTGATCCATAAATAGGCGTAGACCGCCCGTCACCTATCCTCCATCGACAATCCCGAGCCAAGAGCTCCCGCCCCCATAACAAACTACGCCAGACAAACGACGGTCGCGATCCAAGGCCTGCCTCCAAGAAACCTGACTGAGGAAAATATCGTCCCCTAAGCACATAACACAACAGAGAGGACGGATCCACAAACCTGACTGAGTGGATTTATTTTCCTTCTTTCTTATTTATTTATTTATTTTGGTAGTTCTTAATCGTCGCAAGGATGAGATTTGAACCATCAACTTTTTGAATAGTAATAGATATTCTATCCATCAACTTGTTGATGCAAATGAGATTGTGAGAGAGAGAAAAAGAGATTTTTAATTTATTACTTGTCCTATCATCTTTAAAATATTATAAAATAATTTTTTTTTTCTAGATGAATATTAAATTAATATAAATTAATTTTAAACAAACTTGACTAGGATGTATACATTAAGGATATTGATGATGCAATATTTTCAAAGTAAGCATAGCTTAGTGGTAATTGACATGTGTCATCGACCAAAAGGTTAGAGGTTTGAATCTTCCTCCCCAAATAAAAAGAAAAGACGTTGAGGATCATTGAAATCTCGAGGATAAAAGTATGGGCAAGATATATACTTTCGATCAAGAGGTCAATGTTTTGAATCTTCATCCCTAACGGTTGTTGAACTCAAAAAAAAAAAAAATTAATAACATGCAAGATTTCTAACCAACAAGAGGTTACATTCTATTTCTTATTTTCCTTCTTCTAGTTAATGTGTGTAATGTTATGTTCGTATCTCCAACGAAAATGAAGCTAAGAGTGAGCGAGGCTACGAAAAGAAAAGAAGATCGATACTTGCATCGAGTCGAGAGAGATCAAGAAACTAAAACAGGGAGGCATGAGATAGTCTGAAAAGGAAGGCTAAAAAGTAAATTGTAATTTTCCACCATTATTAGCAGCATTAGCCAAAAAAATTTTAAAAAAAATAATAATAAATAATCCTTTTTATGTCTTTTTCTTTTTTAAGCCGATGGGTCAAAAAGCAACGAATCCCTTAAAATCGGGCTATTTTTCAAATTAAAATATTTTTTTTTTTCAAACCATCCTTACTTTTAGAAAGCAAAATACAAAAAAACACGTACTTGTATAACTGAATTATAAAAGTTTCATAATCTTTTTTGAAAAGTAGTAAATGACATGACTACACAAAATTAGTGTCATGTTTTTTTTTTCTTTTTTCTTTTTATATTGTATAAGTAATTTACTTCTCTAACCTCTACAATTAAACAAAGTCAAATGGCATAAAGGTAGTGGAAAAAAGGTAAAGAAGTCAAAAAAGAACTACTCAACTCCCCTACAATTAATATTGTTTAGAATAAACCCACGAAGATTAATCTATATATTCTAACAAAAGTCCGTTTCACCTATCTAATAATAATATTGTAGGATTGTCAAAGTGAGCATAGTTCAGCGATAATTGACATGTAACCTCAATTAAGAAATTAAATGTTCGAATTCTTCACTATAATTGGTTTTAAAATCTTAATTCTAGATTTTGTTTTTTTTTTCACAATGCTTGACTTCAACCGTAAAACTAGGAGTTAATAAAATATATTTGATCCAAAATCATGATTTATACCTGCCCAACTACTGCTTTTATTATATGGATGGAATATTAAGAATGCGCCACTTACTTCCAAGTAATAAATTTCCACATGCATCTTCTTTCTCACCAAAGAAAAAAGAAAAAGAAAGTCATCCCAATTATATCTTTTTGTCAGTAAATAATTATGTGTTAAATTATCAAATTTCATCTCTACCTATCGAGTTTAGTTTCAAGCTAAATCTTTTAATATAAGTTTCAATTTAGTTTGTATAACTTATGCCTAGTTTTAATTTCGTCATTATCAATACAATAATTTTTTAATTGAATTATATTGGGATAGCAAAAGTATAGTTGAGACTCTATGAAAAAAATCGATGCGAATGTTCAAATCTTCGATCTTCGTAAGAAGGTCCATGAATCTCGAGAATCGAGCGTGAGGCTTGAAGATCCTACCGCATTCCGGCCTCGGGGGCAAAACAATATATATTTTTTAATTCGAAAATGTTTTTATCATTTTGCTCCAATTCTTATATGTATAGACTACATAAATCTGAGCATCGGTGGACAATGCATGAATTACAAATTTTATGTTAGAAAAGTTAAAATTATTAATTTTTTTGAGCGTGGAGATTCAAATTTGTAATCTTTTGGTTGAGAATATAATGTTGTCATTAATTGATATGTGCTCAAGTTGCTAAAATTATCATACTCTATTACATTAAAAAAAAAAAATAGTATTCGAATTTCTAAATCTAAATTACTCATTGTAATAATTCTAATGAATTAGTAATAAATTATTATTCATTAAAAAGAGCACTTTAAATTTTAAATAATTATGTTTATTTGATAATTAATTGTACCACATAAGAGTTAAAAAATGCCTCTTCAATCTTTCTCGAAGATTTTGACTTTATAATATATTAGAAATCGTTTAAAATACTTTAACTTATTAAAAAAAATTATTCTAAAAAAAAGTTATGAAAAAAAATTATCTAATCAAAGTGACCGATTGTTATATAATATAAGTTTCAATTTAGTTTGTATAACTTATGCCTAGTTTTAATTTCGTCATTATCAATACAATAATTTTTTAATTGAATTATATTGGGATAGCAAAAGTATAGTTGAGACTCTATGAAAAAAATCGATGCGAATGTTCAAATCTTCGATCTTCGTAAGAAGGTCCATGAATCTCGAGAATCGAGCGTGAGGCTTGAAGATCCTACCGCATTCCGGCCTCGGGGGCAAAACAATATATATTTTTTAATTCGAAAATGTTTTTATCATTTTGCTCCAATTCTTATATGTATAGACTACATAAATCTGAGCATCGGTGGACAATGCATGAATTACAAATTTTATGTTAGAAAAGTTAAAATTATTAATTTTTTTGAGCGTGGAGATTCAAATTTGTAATCTTTTGGTTGAGAATATAATGTTGTAATTAATTGATATGTGCTCAAGTTGCTAAAATTATCATACTCTATTACATTAAAAAAAAATAGTATTCGAATTTCTAAATCTAAATTACTCATTGTAATAATTATAATGAATTAGTAATAAATTATTATTCATTAAAAAGAGCACTTTAAATTTTAAATAATTATGTTTATTTGATAATTAATTGTACCACATAAGAGTTAAAAAATGCCTCTTCAATCTTTCTCGAAGATTTTGACTTTATAATATATTAGAAATCGTTTAAAATACTTTAACTTATTAAAAAAAATTATTCTAAAAAAAAGTTATGAAAAAAAATTAGGGAAAAATACACTTTTAGTCCCTGAGGTTTGGGTTAAGTGACAATTTGGTCCCTGAGTTTTCAAACTCAACAAAAATACCCCTGAGTTTTGAGATAAGGAGCATTTTGGTCCCTGCCGTCAACTTTTCTGTTAAATTTTAACAGTTGCTGACGTGGCACTATTATTTTAATAAAGAAAATTATTTTTAAAATTTTTTAAAATAAAAAAATATTAAAATATTATTATTTTTTTAATTATTTTATTTTTTCTCCATTTCTTTACTTCCCTTCTTCTTCTCCATCTTCTTCCTCTTCATCCTTTCATTCTTCTTCTTCATATCTCCGGTGGCCGGCGACCGGCGGCCACCGCTCGCCGGCGCCGGCGCCGGCCGCCGACACTCTCTTTTTTTTTTTTTTTTTTCCTCCCTCTCCTTTTCTTTTTCTTCCTCCCTCTTTCTGCTGAAGGGGTTTCTCTGATTTGAGGCGCTTGTTATCAAATTCACTTTGTTGAGCTTTAGAAATCCAAATTTGTTCATGGAGTCCATGTGGGTGGAGATGAATCTCTCTGTTTCATCTTGAGAAATTGCATTTTCAGGTAGTTTGAGAGTCAATGTGGAGTTCGTACTTTTGATGAACTCAATCACAAGCTTAAACACATTCCGAGCGGATTCGTCACGAGCATTTGAGTGGAAGCAATCGTTTGAGAAGAGAGTCGAGACTCTGATTTGATTCTCCAAACCCCACCTCGTGAGGGAGTAAAACAAGTTCTTCAGAGAAAGCAAGACGAAATGTAACTTGCTGGAACCATGATACTTGGTGCTGCAAAGAGAAGTGTTTCCCACAAGAATGGTGGTGATTTTAGTGGAAGGGTAGTGAGCCAGAACGAAGGTTCTGAGCCAACTTTCCGCCATTAAAACTCTGCTCGAGACCTCTGGAAGCTCAGCATCAGTCACAGAAACAGCAACAGGGAGGTCAGACTCAGAACCAGACATTGCTGCAAAAACCCCTGAATTTTTCTCATCGAGCTTCACAAATTGAATGGATTCTTGACCTGCAGCTGCCATGGCAGAACAATAAATGAAACCCAAAAACAAACGCAGAATCTCGTAAGAGAGGAAACCCAGATCTGGAACGGGGAGGGAGGAGGGAGCCCCCTCCTCCCCCTCCGGCGCCGGAATCGAAGGGGGTTTTCCCCTTCGTTTTGTTTTTTTTTTTTTAAGTAAAAAGAGGGAGGAAGAAAAAGAAAAGGAGAGGGAGGAAAAAAAAAAAGAGTGCCGGCGGCCGGCGCCGGCGGGGGGGGGCCGCCGGCCGCCGGCCACCGGAGATATGAAGAAGAAGAATGAAAGGATGAAGAGGAAGAAGATAGAGAAGAAGAAGGGAAGTAAAGAAATGGAGAAAAAATAAAATAATTAAAAAATAATAATATTTTAATATTTTTTTATTTTAAAAAATTTTAAAAATAATTTTCTTTATTAAAATAATAGTGACACGTCAGCAACTGTTAAAATTTAACAGAAAAGTTGACGGCAAGGACCAAAATGCTCCTTATCTCAAAACTCAGGGGTATTTTTGTTGAGTTTGAAAACTCAGGGACCAAACTGTCACTTAACCCAAACCTCAGGGACTAAAAGTGTATTTTTCCCAAAAAATTATCTAATCAAAGTGACCGATTGTTATATAATATATATATATTTATATTTTTAAAAAAAATCAAAGTGGCCGTTTTTTTTCCTTAAGAGTGAAAAGTGACATAATTTTAAATAAAATTGATCCAAACACTTTATAAATATTATTGTATTTTTGACAAAGTATTCATTCAAATCAATCCATACTGTTGTAAAAAAAAAAAAAAATCAATCAATACTAATTAAAAATTACTTATGTTGAATTGAATACACTATGAAAAGAACCTAAAATTCAATTAATAAGTATCCAGAAACGTGTTATAATATGACCTTTTGAAATCTTAATTTGAGTCCGTCAAGAAAAATCAAGAGAATAAATTTCAAAATTTTATTAAAAAATCCACTGAACTAATTAATTATATTGAATTATTTTAAATAAAATTCAGTTTATAAATATTGATAATATTGATTATTGAAAGTTATCCAAACCTTAAGGTTGTTTTTAAAGTTATATCTATTATTCTATACATGTGGAGATGTGGAGATTCAAACATTTGATTATGTTTGAATCGATATGTATTTGTTTGTTTGTTTTTAGTCAAATAATCAAATATTAGGTTCATGAACGATAAACGGCTACTTAGTAAACAAGCTTAATTTTATCTTTTTCAAAAAAAAAAAAAAAGTTGGATTACAACTTAGGGTGTGTTTGGTTTAACTTCTCAAGTGTTTAATTTTGAAAAAAAAATCATTTTGAAAAAAATTCTAGTGTTTGGCAACCACTAAAAATGACTTATTAAGAAATGAGATTGATAAATAAACCATTGTGAGAGAAACACTTGAAACCAACTTTTTAAAAAAAAAGTGTTTAGTATACAATAATTTGTGTATAAAAACACCTCTAAGGAAATGCAACCAAACATATGGGTGTTTAAATTCTAAATAATTTTTATACAAAATGTTTTTTAAAAAATGCATTCTTGAAAAACATTTAAATTAAAATGTATTCCAAACGGACCCTTAGTCTTTATTATTTCATTAACCTTAATTTTAAGTTAGTCTGAGTAGTTTTAAAAGTTCTATTGATCATCCTTTCATATTCTTTAATAAAGTTTGACATCTTTTTTTTTTTTTTGTTAATATGGAGCGTAACCAAAGAGAATCCAATCTGATGACTATACATAAGCTAATGATTTTGGACATTTTATTTTAATGACAGTGGAGTTAGACAAAGAGATTGATTGAGAAATACAAATTTGAGTCAAGTTTGGACTAATCTTGTTTTAAAGTGAAATTAATTTGATGCAGAGCACAAAGGAAAGAAGGATTGGTTTTTTGTTTTAGTTTTTGAAAACTAAGCTTAAAAATATTACTTCCACCATTTAGGTCCCGTTTGATAATCATTTGGTTTTTTGTTTTTAAAAATTATGCTTATTTTCATCTAATTTCCTTACAATGGTTTCATACTTGTTAAAGACACACTTTAGTTCCTAGTCAAAATTCAAAAACAAAAACAAATTTTTTAAATCTATTTTTTCTAGTTTTCAAAATTTGACTTGGTTTTTGAAAATATGGGAAGGAGGTAGATAACAAAACAAAGAAACTTGTAGGTGCATATAATGTGTTAAGCTTAATTTTCAAAAATCAAATAGTTATCAAACGGGACCTAAGTGCTCTTGTTTTTATTATTTACCTTGTTTCTATGTTTTAAAAAACCAAGGCAAGTTTTAAAGACTAAAAAAATAGTTTTCAAAAACTTGTTTTTTGTTTTTTAAATTTGACTAGGATTTCAAATGTCCCCTCAACAAAGATGAAAACCATGATAAGAAAATTCATAAAAAACAAACTTAATTTTCAAAAATCAAATGGTTATCAAACGGGACTAAGATTTTAAAATTTTCTATTCTGCCCATCTCGACTTCTTCCATGCAATTGATATTTTATTAAGTTAGATGTGTATAGCTCCTTCCGGAGTACACAAGCACAAATAACAATTCACTACGTTAAATTTACATTAATCATCATTATTAAATGACGGATACCTTCTAGAAACACTTTAAATAAAAGATAATGACAATAACAAAAAAACTAAATCAAAACTAGGATTAAAAATATATAAAACTAAAAATCTAGCTTGACCAAAAATAAAGTAGTTTTGATGAAAAGAGCTCTTGTATTACCGTGAAAAGCGCCCAAAGTACGCTAACACCTTAACCAAATATCCAATTTTCACATGAAAAATGCTAAGAAATATTAGATTTCACGTGACTCCAAAAATTGAAAAAGCTACAAAGGAGTGTGTGTACATTTAATTTGTATATATTAATTGTATATGACTTAATAAAGGTAACTTTCATTTCTTCTCACAAAAAAAAAAAAAAAAAAAAAGTAACTTTCATTATTCTTAGTTTTTTTTTTTTTTTTTGACATGTCGGGTGTGAGAGACTCAAACCACATATCTTTTGGCAAGTAGTACAAGCCTTATGCAGTGAGAGACTCAACCACAGATCTTTTGGCAAGTAGTACAAGCTTTATGCCAAGTGAACTATATTCATGTTGGCTTCTTGACACTTATCCTTGTGGCTTAAAGTTAGGTAATTGTTATTGTTGGAAGTGCGACTTAAGCTCCACATTGGCTAGATAAGGGGATGGTCATAGGTTTATAAGGAAAGACAAGTATCTCCATTGGAATGAGGTATTTTGGGTAAACCAAAAGCAAGGCCATGAGGGCTAGCTTATGTCCAAAGTGGACAAATATCATATCATTGTGGAGATATATGTGGGTGTGCGGTAGTCCCTTATAGTTATAGATAATTTTGGACCACTCCGAAATATAAGGAATTGGCCAGAACAACACACCACCAACTCGAAAACACGACCAGAAGCGAAACCCAAAGAAGAAATAGGTCGGAGGGTCAGGCCAAGGACGAAGGGATTGGGCCTTTCCATGCTCGACCTCGGCCTGGGCTGAGGCTTAGGCCGACCGTTGAGTTCCTCTCCCTCCGCATGGGGTGGTGTCCTAGGTTAGACGATTCAACTTGGTTCAACCCCGAATCGTCTTCAAATGTCTGGAAATCCTAAAAGGGAAAAAGATATATAAACCATTCTTCATCATTGAAGAAGGGACCCCAAAACTGATTCTTTAAACACTCTTTTCATGCTCTTGCTCTCTGCTAGCCTCTCGTATTTCTCCTGGCTTTCTTAAGCATCAGAGGCGATGTGATAAGCATCACATCGGTGTGTAGGTTTACCTTGTCTTGCAGGTCACGTCTTCCCTTCTTTGCAAGTCTTATGTCAGTTGAGCTATGTTCATGTTGGCTTATTGACACCTGTCCTTATGGCTCAAAGTTAGGTAATCATACCACATGCATAGTTATTAAAAGTATATATGTATAACAAAGTAGTGTTATAATAATATTTTATCATGTGAAATGTGATCATATATATATATATATATAGTGTCCACATGGTTTTGAAGTTTTATGATAATTTGCATGCATGATAAAGTAAAAGGATTAAAGTCGGCGTTGGTGCCATTGCGCCAACGAGTTTTTAGGAGAACCCTTTGAATTATTTTAAGTTGAAGTTTTTCCCACAAATTTTGCTTATTCACATATTCAAACTTTGCCTTTTTCTCTTCTTTCGTTCCCATTAAATCTTTGAAGGGACGACGATTTACTTTTGTCACTTTATGGTGTTTAATTACGAAAATATACAAGTCAAAAATAGTTTGCACGACTAATATTATTGTGGGAGCAAAAAAAATTAAATGCCCATTTGACAAACCAACCATTTTTTTTTTTTTTTTGATTGAACACCAAACTAGAATTCTAAATTTGAAAGTAAAGTTTGGATGGTCGGAAAACATTTTTCTCATATATAACATGACCTTGTCGATTTTTGTGATCTATAAATATTTCTCTAATCTTGTCTATTCACTTAATTCGTTTGATATCCGTGCAAATATAAAGTGAATTTCTTCCACAATTTTAGTATCATCCCACCTAACTTTATCTTTAAAAATCGTTCTCACAAACATACTTGTAATAAATATGAGTTGAATCTCTCAAGTACATTTTTTGTGTGGCATGTTGTTGAACGTTGAAAAAACGTTTCTTTTTAACTTTCGTTTTCTAAAAAAAGAAAACATTTTTAAAAAATCTTTAAAGACCAAAGATAGAACCATTAAAAAAAGAGCAAACTCCAAATTATTCTGTATTTTCATAATTTACATACAAGGATCTTGACTACTTTTTAAAGCAAATGAAAAAAATGAGAGACACAAGAAGTTGCTGAACATGCACACACAATTTTTCTTTAAAGAAAAACTAGAAAAAGAAGAAATGAAAACCAAAATCAACCAAATGATTATTGATTAATTATGATATAATAATGTAAGTTAGATTACATAGTGGATAAAAACTAGAAGGTTGAAAAAGAATAAAATAATGGAATATTATTATAATGAAAAGTGTAATTTACGCGGTGTAGCATTTTCCATTGGCAATATATAAAATGAGTCAAAATAAAATTGGAGAATTACGAAGCAATTATCCGTACTTGGCCTAACTTTATTATTATTATTATTATATATATATATATTTTTTAAGAAGAACTTTATTATTATGTATTTTTGTTTGTAAAGGTTCATTCATTCCAAATTGGGAATTGTAGGTCAAAGTTTGCACACCGGGCGGCGCGCGCCAACTCCACAGTCAGATGCGAATGCAATCGCAGACGCTACAACCTTTCCTTTAATCATCAATTTCATTTTTTTTTTTTTTTCATAAAACATGTTCTCTTTTCTATTTCTATCCTTTGCTTTCCCTCAACAAAATAAAAAAAATAAAAAAATGAAAAAAAATCATTTTTCTCTTTTTTAATGTGGTGTGATCTAATCAACTTCGTCTTTTTAGTTCGATAATATTTTGGGTCCAAAATTTAAACTTTTAACATCTTGGTTGGATGTATCTGTCAAGTACCAATTATCGTTGAACTAACTAAGTTTTATAAAAAGTAGCTTTTCTTTTTGGAATTTGGTTGGAACTAAGGAAACCATGGTAAATAATATTACGAGGAAACAAGAACAATTTTCAAAATCCAGATAGATACCAAATGGAGTCTAAAAGCTATATATATATAAAACAAAGAAACTCACGTGGAAATAGTGTCTATTAGCTTAATTTTTAAAAAAACTAAATGATTATCGAACGAAGTTTTAGCGTTTGAGGTTAAAGGTTTAAATTCTCATTTCACTATACTAGAAAAAAATCACATAAATGATTTCTAAACTATTTTTTACCTACCTGGAATTCATGTATCTTCCTTTATTTTTACTCAACTTAAACTAAAATACAATGAGCTGATATTGGAAGCCAAATAGAAACGACAACCCTATTACTATTGCATATAAAAGAAAAAACATATCACACATATTAGATGTGACAACCAAGGGTTACAGAAATGTTGAAGTCTCAATTTAATGAAAATATCGAAAAAGAAATGTCAATGTTGGAGATATTTTTGAAAAAATATTTAAATTAATAAATAAAAGTTTTACATTTTAAAAATAAGTGTTATGGTATAGTGAAAATGTTAGATTTAATATTCAAATCTATGTCGAATCTATGAACATGTGAATATGTCGACATAAATTTAATATATGTGTGACAACTTGAAAAATTATAAAGCGTTTTATATTTGTAAACTTAAAAAGGGACAAATTAAAAAGAAAAAAAGTTAAATAGATTTATGGTCTAAAAGAAAAGTGGAAGGACAATGTCACTGGTTTGCTTTTGGGCACTCCGCCATTAATCTTGAAAGTTGAAAATAGTGGATCTAGAAATAAAGCATGTATGTATGTTCCCTCGAGTTGATTTTTCATATGAAAAGAATCAATTTTTTTTTTATTTTTTATACCCCACCAAATTTACCTTTTCCCATTATGCTCATATTTATATAAAATAATTTATATTCATATTTAGATAGTGACATTCATATTTCTCTTCATAGTAATCTAAGGAAAAAAAAAAATAAAATACAACCACGGTGATGGGCCCCTCCCCAAAGAAAAAGTAATCGATTTTAATTTTGTTTTTTTTAATTATACTTACTACTTGATAAATCTTTAATTCATATGTTTGACATGGAATCTTATTCGGTTTTTCACAAATTCACACCTTATTATTAGTATTCAAATTTGATCTTTTCAATTCAATTTTCAATGGAAAAAACTTGGTTGCATACCACCATTAAAATGTTGACAACTAGGAGAGATAAAAAAAATTTCTCATTTTCTCCCTTCCTCTTTCTTAGTTGTCGAGATTTTAATGGGATATATGGAGAGATACTGGTATGCACCCAAGTTTTGTTCATTTTCAATTTCAACTACCTTAGCTTTGGCCTCGACCTCTTCTTCTGAAACAAAAAGGAACCTATTAAAAAAAGATAAATTATAATAATTATATATATATATATATATATATATATTTTTTTTTTTTTAAAAAAAAAACCCAAATATAAATACATATAGGAGAGAGATAGAGGGGGGGGAGGGGGGGAAATTATTGGGCGAAAAGGGAAAGAAGCGGAAATCGAGAGAAATCGGAGAAATGGGAAACAGTATTGGAGGGAGAAAGAGAGTAAAGGTAATGAAAGTGGACGGAGAGATTCTGAAATTGAAGACGCCGATTCGAGTATCGGAGGTTTTGAAGGATTATCCCGATCACGTTTTGATGGAATCCGAGGCCGTTAAGCATTACGGAGTGAAGGCCAAGCCCTTGGAGCCGCAGCAGGATTTGAATCGGAACAAGATTTACTTTCTTCTTCAGTTACCCAAGATCGTCGCCAATCAGGACCCGCCCGAGCGGATTCCGAGGAGAGTCCGTTCCTCCGGCGTCCACATGTCCGCCAAGGACCGCCTCGACCTTCTCATGCTCTCGCGCCGGACCATGTCTGAGGTTGCTATCACTCGCCCCTCTCCCGCTGCGCCGCCTTCCTCTGCCGAGCCGCGCTTCCATAGCGGACCGATGCAGGTCAAGATGAAGATTCCGAGATCGCAGGTCGCCAGATTGATGGAGGAGAGTCGGAATGAAGGAGAGGTGGCGGAGAAGATTATTAATATGTATTTGAAGAACGAGATCACTAGCGGCGGCGGTGCCGGTGCCGGTGCCGATGACGGCGATGCCGGCCGCCAGCCGGAGCAGTGGAAGCCCAGCCTCGTTAGTAGCGTTAAAGAAAATTCGAAGGTTCATCGCGAGGTACTTTTTCGTCGTTCAAAATTTTCGTTCTGATTCTTAATTCTTTTTTATTTTTTTATTTTTTTATCCTTTTAAACAGTCATTTAACTTTGATATTTTAGGCTCGGTCATATAATCATTTGATTTTTTGTTTTGGTTTTTGAAAATTAAATTTATAAACACTTACTTCCACCTATAAATTTCTTTGTTTTAGTATCAATCTTCTCATTTGTTTTCAAAAAATCAAGTCTAATTTTGAAAAAAAAAAAAAAAGTTTTCAAAAACTTATTTTTGTATCCTATGGTAGGAAATTTAGAAAAAAAAAAAAAACATAATTTTCAAAAACCAAAAACCAAAAACCAAATAGTTATCAAACAATACTTTAGTTTTTTAGAGGTATTTTAATTAGGGGCAAATGGAGGAATTAATTAATTTTTGGTTAAATAATAGTTTTTTTTTTTATTTTTTTAAGGTTTGATAATTTAACTAAGGTTTTTTAAAAAATAGTTATAGCTAACTAGAAAATGAACAACTCAACAAACTGTGCGTTTGAGTCTAACAACCGAAATTTTATTAAAATCTAAAAGAATTAAAAATGGTTGATTAGTTTTGAAGGTAACAATTTTGAATTTCTACCTTTGATTTCTTCTCGAATTTGACCTTACTCCATGGTATACGACGGTGTATAACTTCTAAGATATTTAAATCTTAACTCGCAAATTAAAACTTGATATTAGAATTTTCTTTTTTGGTCAAAGTTATTTTGTTTTTACTTTTGTAGTTTGATGATACTGGTTTATTTATCAATAATTTATATCTTGTACAACTTTTAAGTTTAAAAGAGGTTTTTAAAATTTAGTCAATCAAAAAAATAATATTTACAAATACATCTTTTTAGTATTTTGACTATGATTTGAAAAGAATTTTTAAAATATAAGAAACAAAATGTAATGTATTGTTAAATAATATTATCCTTTAAAACCATAAAAATTAAGAATAAAATTTATCATCATATAGGCTTTAGATATTTACAAATATCTAATTCTCCAAAAATGGATGCAAGAAACTAGAGCACTTTTTTTCTTCTTCTTCTTTTCTTTTGAAATAGAACACATAATAATTGGATGCAGACAATTACGTCAGTTTTAGATAAGCAATAACAAAACTGGACCTTCCTGGACAAGTTTGTCCTTTTGGACTTATCTTTTTTTTTTTTTTTTTTTTTTGGAATATGGACCTACCCATAAGGCCATAATGATGATTGAAGAGTTCGGATTTTACATTACTCTTGGTTTTCAAATTTTCAGATGGTTATTTTTGTATTTTATTTTTAAAAGAACTTCCAAATGCCAAATGCTTTAAGAAACGACCAAGAAAAAGATAGTGGAAATGAGATAGAAAGATAGATAGAGAGAGAGAGGATAGTGATACAACTACAAAGTAATTATTAGGTAGAGGACCCAAATTTGACTTTAAAGAAGAAATTTCTTAATTAAATGATTATTAGGTCCAATGTGAGTGAGATTAGATTTTTGTCTGGTTATGCTAACAAATCACAAATTTATTTTTTTTTTCTTTCGAATAGAAACTAAAAATTTCAACTTACAATAAAGCGACGATGAAGAATAACTTCATCGAAAATTCAAAGTATTATCTTAGGTAACCTTTTCAACCTAGTAAAAAAGTGCATAAATTGACTTCGGAGTAAAGATATACTTTATTTGATTAGACAATATGATAAGTTTAGCACTTTTATTAGTGAAAGGAAATTTTGATCCATAAAATCAACCAATTAAATTTTGATATTATAACTTTATTTATGATTTGACTGATTGAAAATATTGCAATATATGGTGGTTTTTAGTTGATTGTTAGGAAATTAAATGTAGGCAAATAGACCAACCATCTGTCTAATAAATGTTTATGAAAAATTGCTTCATTAAAAAAATGGAAGATTGTTTATTTTTTCTTTTTTTCTTTTAAAGAATTGGACGTCGGTAGTTGAAATATATAAACACATACTATTTTTTTACATAACAAACACCATTTGATTTGAATATTTTATCAAAACTATTACAAAGTAGTTGTTTGTTATTTAATTAATAATAACAAAATTAATTTTTTGTATGGTGGTAGATGAATCTTTCTTTTTGCAAAATTCAAACAAAATCAAACCCCTTTTTTTTTTTTTTTAAAAAAAAAAAACCCAACTGATATTAAAGGCCCACTGATTGAAATGGTAGTTTGAAAAATGGAGAGGCCACAAACAGATTGGTAGGTTATCAACCACGTCGGCAAGAAAATAGAAAAAATCCCTCACCAACAAAAATTTCAATAAAATAAAATCCAACATTTTATTTTCAATAATGTAAGCCTAAGTTTCTTATTTCTCTGTTTAAACTTTTGTTTGATTGAATTATTATTATTATTTTGACAATATGTGGGGAGGGGGATTCGAACTACAGATCTTGTGGTTAAGGTTATAAGGTTATGCCAGTTGAGTTAAACTCTTGTTTTTTTTTTTTGTTTTTTTAATAATATGGGGTGGGAAGATTTAAACCACAAAACTCATAGTTATTAGTACAACTTTATGTCAGTTGAGTTATGCTCTTGTTGACGAGCTAAACTCTTGTTGCTTTGATTGAATTATTATTGTGACCAGTTGATGAGCCACTTTTATTTAATTACATTAATTGGTTGTATGCATCTGGAAAATGAGAATAACCCACGTGACGCTCACTGTTCATATTTCTACTAATGTCTGAAAACTGTCAATTATATTCGCACCTAACCTTCTCATTTCTTTCATTTTAAATGTAAAAGTTGGTGTCCTTTCCTTTGGGAAAATAAAGCTCTTAGGTATTAGTATTAGAGAGAGTAATAATTTATAATTTTTTTAGAAAGTTACTATAATTGATATTAAATAGAAAATTTTACATCTTTTTACAGAAACGGGTGAGTTTTCTAGCAATGGATGAAGGAGAAATTCGTCTAGCTGTAGCAGCCAATCACTAGCACACAGTTAATAGCCAAAGTTTTGGATTAAAGAAAGAAAAAAAGATGATGCAATAAGAGAAAGGCTTCCATTTCTTCCTTCATGTTTCCTAGTTTGGATATGTTTATTTCTTCCATATATTATGAGGAAGTTCTTAGATATCCTAACTTTCAAACAAAAAAGTAGAGAGATTGAAAGCCAATAATTCAAATGCTTGCTTTAAAGAAGATACGTTCGAGTCTTTTAGAGAGCATTTGGGTGATGTTTTGCAAAAGAGACTGACGAGTTGTGTGAGAATTAGTGATTTAGATTAGGGATGTTGATTACAATTATATAGATTTGTACATAAGTGAAATTTTTTATGTTTGAGAAGGAAGGATGTGATGTTTTATTTTGTGGAAAGTTTGATATTCCAAATTCATGTGTATGTGTCATTTTTTTTTAATAATAATCGATATATATTTGTGTAATAAGCTAAAATAAATTTAATGTAGCAGGAAGTGTGAGAGATTCAAACTCAATATGAATGTTTTATACCCACTAAGTTTTGTCGATTGAGTTGTTTTTTATGAGATGCATGAAATAGAGACAAGTTAAAGGGTTGAATTTTTATAAGATTAGCTCAATATTATGGCAATTACATAATATGTTCTCATACATTATATGGGTCACAGAATAAATAAAGGAGGTCAAAGCGAGCTTAGCTTAACTGTAATTGACATGTATCCTCGACCAAGAGGTCAGAAGTTCGAATCCTCCACCCTTAAATGTTGATGTATTAAAAAAAAAGAATAAATAAAGGAGCGTTGACTATGTAATATTACAATTTGTTAGAATGACACAATTTTAATATATATATATATATATATATATATATATATATATATATATATATATAGGCCTTGACAATTGATAAATATGAATAAAAATGGACCCTTACCACCATGATGTCGGCATCAACAGATTGTTTACTAATATGCTCTCTTCGAAGCTGAAATTGCATGGAGATTTGAAGAACAAGGGATAAAGAAAAATAATAATTGTATTATTTATTTTTAGTCCGAATGTGTTTTTAGTCAACAAGACCAATGACATAAAGTGTGTGTCATATTTGTACAAAAAAAAAAAAAAAAAAGTTTATAACATGAAATAGTATATTTATAAAAAAAAAAAAATGTAATGTTGTGTTACATAATTTGTTTTCAAAATTCTCTTAAAAAACTATTTTAAAAAACAAATTCACCCAACAACTTTTTGATTCAATGAATCTGAATTCCAATATTGCATATCAAATCTTGTGCATTGAATTTGTTGTTAGCCAAAGAAGGCTAAATTTTGAGATGTAATTGCAAAAACTTGTAATAGTTTGAACAAAATCTCCAGAAAACTACACTCTATATATATAGAGACTAAATAGTATCATTAAAAATATTAAAAGTGAATGGGAGGAGGAAAAACTAAAGGGCAAAAACAAAGCTGCTGCATTAATATAATTGGGCCTAAGATTAATTAGTCCTCATATGAAGATTCCAATAGCCCGCATCAATATTTTTTGGGACAACAAGAAAAATGGCTACAAATAAAAAGGTGGCTTGAAAAATGGCTACAAACGTTTGTAAATTAAATAGATGGCTAAACCATTTATTAATTAATAATTCCCTAATTATACAAGACAAAAATGCCCCTCAACAAACTTCCTAACGTGTTGTTAACGTTTAAAACCAAAATCAGAGTTTAAGAGAGATAAAAAAACACCCCTAAAAATAGTTGGAGACATTTTAGGAGGTTTGAAAATCCGAAAATAAAAAAGACACACAACTATTTTGAAACCCAAATGTACCAGACCCTAGTTGTTCCTCGGGAATAGGAGTAAATACCTTGTCGGACAATGAGTACAAAGTTCAACCACCCCGTCAGTAGAGAGAAACACCTCTGAACTCCATTGATCAGGAACAACATTCCTGTCCATCTGCATATTTACTACCTGCACCTAAGAACCTCTGAAAAATTAAGAAACCGGAATTATGACACATCTGCTGCAATGTTGATCGGGAACAACATTCCTGTCCATCTGCATATTTACTACCTTGTCGGACAATGAGTACAAAGACCCTAGTTGTTTCCCGGGAATAGGAGTAAATACCTTGTCGGACAATGAGTACAAAGTTCAACCACCCCGTCAGTAGAGAGAAACACCTCTGAACTCCATTGATCAGGAACAACATTCATGTCCATCTGCATATTTACTACCTGCACCTAAAACCTCCGAAAATTTGAGAAACAAAAAAGAAACGTAATCATGACACAAAAAAACCTGCATTCCCACCGCCAACCATAGTGGATATCGCTACCTACCTCTCGCATCACGTCGACGCCCCCCCTGCCGTCCCCGCGACCTTCATCCGATACGCCGACGAACACGTATTGCATGCTCGACCATTTCTTCTTCTACGCGAGGCTTGTACCAAAATATTTGAAATAAGGTAACGGATTCCTTCCCCCTCCATTATATTTGCAACAGAAAGATTCGTTTCTTCCTTGCAATCCCGAGATTTTAGGGGTTCGTTTCTTCCTTGCAATCCCGAGACTTTAGGGGTTCGTTTCTTCCTTCCCCCTCCATTATATTTGCAATAAGGTAACGGATTTTAGGGGATGTCCCCGCGTCTGTCCCCATAGGGTGTATACTAGTATTGACCCCCGGGGTGTCAACGACTATACAGCACCCCCTGTATGTACCGTTTTGAAAACCGTTGACCATCCAAAAAACATCTTTGTCCTCAGAAATGATTGTGTTAATTGGGTTATTCGACCAGCTCCTGAAGAGTGTTAGCCGAGTAATCATATTACCGTCCTAGAGCTGAAGGTATTTCGCCAGACATACTTTAAACTCTTGGAGACTCGAATCAATTCTAATATCCACGCTTCCGGACTTGAAATCACTGTAAATACCCCCAGCACTCCAGACACCACCAAACAAAATCGTGACCTGTTGAACTGTTGCCATGTTAGATTAGGACGGAAAATTACTGTCGCAATGTGATCGTGATATAAAACAAAAAGATAATACAATATGACATTTATATGAGGGGCAACAATGTGAAGGAATAAATAAATAATCGTTGGAAACTACCTACGCCTAAACAGTAGGTAGTCCTTAACAGATCACAACAGACCGCCCCCCAAAATCTCGTGTAAATAGAGATACATCCAGAGCGCAATAAAGGGACCAAATCCCGTGTAAACCGGGATACACCCAGCGTGCAAGAAAAAGCCGAGCAACGTGCGTGTAACAAAAACGGACGTTAGGGCCGTCTGTATATAGTCGTATATACCAGGGGTAAAAACGTCAAAAAACATTCAGGAAAACGGTTCCTATTATTCCGGTAGCCACGCCTGCAAAGACCAAACTTCCGTAGCCAAAAATCAAGCCCGCTTTTTTTGTAGCTATTTAGCACAATTCCCCATATTTTTTTGGATTGTTTTGAATTGGGTTGGAGTTTGATGTTTTGGTATCAACATTTTTATACACCAATGATGTAGTAGAAATCGCTAATAATAAGCTTATGAGTCCTAAGTTGTTTTAATAGAATGATATGTTAAAAAGGATTTCTAAGTATCGAGTAAAATGGATGTCATCTTTTAAAGATTGGATTTTTAAGTTCACTCAAGACCTCAAAGGTAGATAATAATACTCAATTGTATATATAATACAATGAATCAAAATGAAAAAAATACTACATTATTGAGAGGAAAGGACTATTATCATCTTCAATCAAGAGGTCGAGGTTCAAATTTTCCACCGTATCCCACGTATTGTGAAAAAAAAAAAAGTTAGAGAGAGAAATAAAAACTTTTAGAAAGAAAAATAATTTATCTCAAAATTTAAGGTGGAAATTGTGTCAAATTAAGGACAATTTCAAAATTTCTGGTCATAATTATTCTAAAAACTAAATTCCAATTAATATTTGACTAAGAATCACTTGAAAAATCACTTTCCAAGTGATTGATCGAGAATCATTTAGAGTGGATTTTAGATTTTTCTAACATCTCTACTCTGAAATGAAAGTGATTTTAGTCACTTCAAAATCATTTTCATGACTGGTTGATTTTTGAACAACTCATTTGTTGAGAGTGTGACCAAAGTTCCACATTGGCTAGATAAGGGGATGACCACATAAAGGAGGACAACTATCTTCATTGGTATGAGACCTTTTGGGGTGAACCAAAGCAAAACCATGAGGGCTTATGTCCAAAGTGAACAATATCATACAATTGTGGAAATATGTGTAGTGTCCTATAATCCCTTACATCACTTAGTAAAACAACATTTTTATGTTTTTAACGTATCCAAATTTTGAACAATTATTTAAATTAAGATCCAATTTCTGAATTTGTCATCAAACACATATCTGAAAACATGAAATACAACTTTGTTTTCATTGGATCCTTGCTTTCAAATTTTTGTTTTCAAATCACCAACCAAATGCACAAATTACTTGATGAACCAAAAATCACTGAGTTAATTTTTAGGTTAAAATACAATTTTAGTCTCATACATGGATATTTATTCCATTATAGTCTGTGTACTTTTAGGCCCCGTTTGATAACCCTTTGGTTTTTGAGAATTAAGTCTTGTTTTTTCCCAATTTCCTTACAATGGTTTGCATCTTTGTTAATGACACATTTGAATTACTAGCCAAATTCTAAAAACAAAAAACAAGTTTTTGAAAACTAAATATTCAATCTTGATCCAAATATTTTCAATATATTTTAAAATTAGTTTTCATTGTTACTTTGAAGTTATTTTCTTTAAATTAATAAATAATAAAAATAATTTTAAGGCAAGAAAAGACACAATGTGAATATGTTCTCAAAATTTATAAAGAAAGATTGATATAAACTTTTTTTTTTTTTTTTTGGAGAAAGTTAACCATAAACTTTCCGAATGACTAAATTTAAGATTTATTGAAAGTACTGGAACGAAAATTGAACATTTGAATAGACTGAAATGAAACTAATCTTAAAATACATGAATCAAAATGATATTTTAACGTGATTTTTATTTATTCAAAATTACTTCAAAAACATATTCTAATTAACTGCTTTCTTTATAAAGTACCTTTTAAGTATTATTATTGTTTTTACTTGAAAAGAAATTCTATATCTTTTCGTTTAATTTGCAGATATAGAACTTTTTTAACTTTTTTTTTTTTTTTTTTTTTTTGAAAAATGCAGATATAGAATTTTGTCTAGACCTGTTCACTTGAAAAAGGTTGGCTATTATTATTAAAGGCGTTGGAAGTGGAAGTCAATTGCTTCATTTATATGTATTGTTTTTTTTTTTTTTTTTTTTAAATAATAATTGCTTCATTTATATGGAGTTGCTTCATATAAGGAAAAAGCACTTTTGTCGGCGTAGTAATAATTTATTTTTTTTTTTTAGAAAAAAAACAACAATTATTTTTGTACTTTTAAATTTTTATCAGTTTAGTTGATATTTCGGTATCTTTTTTTAATAAGTTCAACGACTCCTAGAGTGAAAATTCGAAGTTTTCACCTTTAGGTTAACTATCTTAAGCCGTTTGATCTATATTTGGATTCGATATTATGTAGCAATTTAGTCATTAGACTAAATTTTAATTTTTAATAGGTAACAAACTTAGGCTACATTTAATAAACATTTGGTTTTTGAAAATGAAACTTATAATTTATAAATACTACTTTCATTCATAAATTTCCAATTTCCTTGTTTTATTATTTACTTTTTACCAGTATTTTCAAAATCCAAATCAAATTTTAAAAATTAAAAAAAAAAAGTAGTTTTTAGGTCCCGTTTGATAACCATTTGGTTTTTTTGTTTTTGAAAATTATACTTGTTTTCTCCAAATTTCTTGCATAGTTTTCATTTTTGTTAAGGACACATTTGAGAACAACTGCTCCGTTTGATAACTATTTTGTTTTTAGTTTTTGTTTTTGAAAATTGTGTTTGTTTTCTCCTAAAATTCTTACCATGATTTTCATTTTTGTTAAGCACATATTTGAATTCATAGCAAAACTCTAAAAACAAAAACAAGTTATTGAAAACTATTTTTGTTAGTTTTTACAACTTGGCTTGGGTTTTTAAAACATAGGAAGAGGATAGATGACAAGACAAATAAACTCATGGGTGGTAGTAGTATTTGTAGGCTTAATTTTCAAAAACCAAAAACCAAAAACCAAAAGGTTATCAAACATGGTTTAGTTTTCTTAATTTTAAAAAATTGACTTGGTTTTTGAAAGCATGGAAAGAAGGCAAATAAGTAAAACAAAGAAACTTTAGGTGGGTGTAGGATTTATAAGCTTAATTTTCAAAAACTAAAAACAAAAAACTAAGGCCCCGTTTGATAACCATTTTGTTTTTTGTTTTTGAAAATTAGGCTTGTTTCCTACCAATTTTCCTACCATGGTTTTCATATTTGTCAATGACATATTTGAATTCCTAACCAAACTCTAAAAACAAAAACAAGTTTTTGAAAACTATTTTTCTTAGTTTTCAAAATTTGCTTGGTTTTTAAAAACAAGGAAATAAAGGTATTAGAAAAACAAAGGAGCTTGTAGGTGGAGGTAGGATTCATAAGCTTAATTTTCAAAAACCAAAAACAAAAAACCAAAAGGTTATCAAACGGGACCTAAATGGTTATCAAAATGGATCAAAAACTTGTTTTTTTTTTTTTTTAGAATTTGACTAATAATTCAAATGTTTCCTTAAATATGAAAACCATGGTAAAGAAATTGTGAAAAAATAAATCACAATTTTCAAAATCCAAAAACTAAAAATCAAATTATATCAAATGGAGTCTTAGTTTTTGTAGTTTATAAACACATTTAATTTTAAAAACATTTTTCACGGTAAGAATTAAATGATTTTAAATTACCGAAACTAGAACAATACAAAATTGATAGCACAGAAGCTAAATGGTTATAGATTGAAGTTCATATGATCTAACTTTTTTTTTTTGAAAAGAAATCATATGATCTAACTTTTTTTTTTTTTTTTGAATAAATATGATATAACTTATTACTTCCATAAAGTGTTTTTTAATAATTTCTTTAAAATAATAGAGTAAAATAGTTACCACAAAAATACTTACAAAAATATATGGGTCGATATTTGGGGCTATTGGAAATGGATAAAGCGGTGGTGTTGGGATTTGAGAGGAAGAGCTGAAAAGTAACTTAACACGTGGATCACTTATTCAACCTATTCTATTCAATTTCCCTCTTCAATCTTCATTTTTTTTTCCCATTAATTTCTTTGAATGAAAGCAACATGCCCATTTTAATCCGACCTTGACACCAAATTAAGTAGAAAAAAGAAAAGTACTTATCCATTCATTTACATGTTAAAATGATTCCATGTTGTTCTATGGGGATAATTTTCACTCTTAGAAGCAGTTTAAGACAAGTATAATGATGTGACCAAGTTGCAGGGATTTCAAATCTTGCTTCAAATCTTGGACCTGGATATTATATTATATGGGCTTCCATCTCAAAACCAATTGGCAATGGGAGGAGTGACGCTTGAAGCTTATATATTGTGAGGTCTCCACCAATCTTTCCGATGTGGGATCCTCAACATGCCCCCTCAAGATGGTGCCTCTTTGGGTTCACCATTCTTGGATCGGATCCCAATTTCTTTTTATTGGACCGAATACCCGTTTGGGTTTAATGGGCTCTGATACCATTGGACCGAATACCCGTTTGGGTTTAATGGGCTCTGATACCATATTATATTATATGGGGCTCTGATACCATATTATATTATATGGGCTTCCATCTCAAAACCAATTGGCAATGAGTGGAGTGACCCTTGAAGCTTATATATTGTGAGGTCTCCACCAATCTTTTCGATGTGGGATCCTCAACATGCCCCCTCAAGATGGTGCCTCTTTGGGTTCACCATTCTTGGATCGGGTCCCAATTTGTTTTTATTGGACCGAATACCCCTTTGGGTTTAATGGGCTCTGATATCATATTATATTATATGGGCTTCCATCTCAAAACCAATTGGCTATGAGTGGAGTGACCCTTGTAGCTTATATATTGTTGGGTCTCCACCAATCTTTAGGATGTGGGATCCTCAACACTGGAGCGTTGCACTTTGTTAACATTTTCTTTATCAATCTTGAAAACATATTTGAATTTTGTCTTTTCTTAAATAGAAGTTATTATTATTGTATCAAGTTTGATCTAATTAGAAAATTTATTGATAGTACAAGGACTAAATTTGGACATTTGAAGGTATATAGATTAAAATGGGATGAGATCTAAAGTACAAGGAACTAAAATAATGGTATTTTAACTTTTTTTTTTGTGTTATATGGTAAATTTGGTCTTTGTTATTTTAAAAGTTTTTATTTAATCCATATGGTTTAGAATGTATTTCAATCGGCTTCATATGATTTTGTTAGACCTCATAAATCATCAACTAATTGTCTTTTAATCACTTGAAAACGTAGCTCTTTATCAAGTAACATAGTCAAATGGAAAACACTAGCTCTTTGTCAAGTAAAAAAAAAAGTGTGAATATGGTAATGAATGACATGAATGATTTGTGAGATTTGATTAAACTATATGAAACAAATTACAACTTTTAAAATCGTGAGAGTCAAATTGAAACAAAACCCAAACCATAAGAACTAAATTGAAAATTTTAAGATATAAGGATTAAATTGAAACTACATTCAAATCATAGGGACCAAATTTATAATTTAACGTAATTAAGTTTGTCCTTTCCCAGACATAATGAAAACAATATATATAAGTAGAAGGAGAAATTTGAAAAGGAAAATAAAATTATTAGAGATTTATACAAAATTCACCTTTAATTAGGTATGCATGGCCTCTTAAAATTAAAATAGTCATATTACAATGAATAAAATGATAAATATCTCACTTTCACACTCTTTGAAAAGTGTCTCATCTCGTCTTCAAAGTCACTTCTTAAATGGTTTTTCCTCCTTTAAAAAGATGTCCCATAACTATACTATAGTAGCTCAAACTCTATTTTAAATCCTCTATTTGAATACACTTTAGGGCCACCTAACCTATTTATCATGTTTTTCACATCTTTAACTTTAAATGATGCAAATGGTTCATTAAGTTTCAATATGACATTTTCTAAAAGCCAACTCAATTTTAAAAAAATATTTTTATATTTCTTATTTGATGAAATAATTTGTGCTGCATTTTGGAACACTTTTCATCTTCCTATTTAACATGGTTTTGAGATTGAGCATATTTAATGATAAGAAAGTGGATTAAAATAGTCATAAATATTTTTGTAGCTATTTTGTTTTAATTTTGTGGCATGAAAAATTAGTAGAATGTTTATATCATCTATACAAATTATTTGAAGCCACATGTACTATGTCAGGTACTAAGCTTCAAATATACTCAAATTTATGTAAAAAATCAATTAAAAATAATGATATCAACTAACATTTGTATCTCTAAAAAAAAAAATTAAAAATTAAAAACGAAAATATATATAGAGAGAAATCAATAATTGTAGGGGATTGAACCATCGAATTTCGAATAGGATAATTAAAATATGTTAAAATACAATTTTTATATTTCTACTTTGGGTTTTGTTCCCAAAATGGTACTATTTTAATGTTAAAATATTACTTTAAATTAGGAATGAGAACAAAATAAATATAAAAATGTCAAGATTATTATTATTTTTTGAGGCGCTCGTGCGCGCACGTGTGCTATGTGTGCGTGTGAAGCAATGTAAGAGGAAAGTTGAGTTGTTCTATATAAAAATAAAAAATAAAAAATAAAAAAGTTTTGTCTCAGAATTATCTATTGTTTTATTCCACTTTTCTAGAATCACATATTAAGATTAAACATATATAGTCTTCATCTTTATTTCTTGGAATATTATTTCCCTAAATACTTTGATTCACTAGATTAAGTTTAAATTTATTCTTTCCTAAAAAAAAAGTTAATATATAAAGCAAATATTCCTACTTATCCCCTAAAGTATTAATTATTCAATCAATTTTTTTTTTTTTTTTTTAATTCAAAGAAACAAATTTCAATTCGGATGAGAAGGTATTTTAATCCAGTAAATTATAAACAAAAATAAATAAAAATTCACCAATAAATGAAAATTTTGTTAAAAGAGGACCCAATCAAAATTGGGCAAATAAATTAGGTACTAAATTGAAAGCTCTCGTAAATGCTATTTTGTTTTTATACTATTTTAAAAGTTTAGGCAATAAAGAATTTAGCCGAATTCCATTGGATTCAAAGAGTTGGAATTTGTTATTTTAAATTGCAATAATAACTTATGGTTGTTTGGTCAATATAGGTAAATTGAATTAAGTGTATTCAAAGTTTGGTCTCCCTCCCCCTACATGCCCTATACATGGACTTAATATTAAAGTGACCTACAAATTTGATGCCACAATTAGCTTTGGATCTGATTTTTTTTTTTTTTTTTTTTTTTTTACGTATTTGTTCGGTTTAAGTTTTAGACCCTTTTGACTCTTAAATAAATGTTTTGTTTTAATTTTCGAACAACTTTGAGTAAAAAATTAGTTTACAAAAATTTGAAATCTATTTTGAAACTACCATCTAAACTACTATATGTGACTTCAATACACTTGTCTATTATTAATATCTATTAATTAGATAAATAAATAAAAACATGTTCGTGTTAGATATAATTTGTTTTAAAAAATGACTTGGACCAATTTAAACCATAAAATAATTTCAAAGAATTTAATGATTACCTTATTTATTTGATTATGAGAAATATTGTTAATGGTAATTAAAGTGTTTTATGGTGGAACTTGGCTTTAACTCAAGTAAAATAAAGGGGTCAAAATTTAAAAGAATTTTAAAGCAATTAAAGCAACCAGTTCTCTAAAGAAAATTCAAACAACTAAATTTTTTCACAAATATGTCCAATTTCCAACTCTATTAAATTAACACAAAAAATGGAAATAATGTATCAATTGAACTAAATTAAAGTAAAACAATACACAAATCAAAAGAGTAAAATTTTTAATCTATCTAAAAGAAAGTAAAAATTTTATTCAATAATAAACCTGTAGGTATGCAATTCAGTAAAATTTTGAACTAAAAGTAAAAAAAAAAAAAAAAATGAAGAAGTAAAAAGATTTAAAGTAAAAAAGAAAAGGTTGTGAATTTGCAGTAGTTTGGCTTATTCTTAATAAAGTTTCTAAACCTCTTAAATTAAGCCAGATACATTCCCTTTAAAGTTGAAGTAAAAAAATAATGCCAATGTTGATGGTCGATTTTGGCCAGAGGATCTCACCTGACCTTCACGTGCCACCAAGGGTAAATTTGTAGTTGAGGGAGGAAGACGTGGCCTGCAAGACAGTAAACCTGCACACCGGTGTGGTGCTCGCCACACCGGCTCCGATGCTTAAGTCAGCAAACAGAACGGTAGGGCGTGGAAAAGTAAGAGCAAGAGCAGAAAGCAGAGAATATAGAATATAGTTTAGGGATGGAATTCGGGATCCCCTCTTCAGTGGCGAAGAGGGATATAAATACCTGTTCATCCTCCTAGCCTTTTTAGGGTTTCGGAGGCGTTTTAGGTCAAACCAGGCGAAACCGGGGCATCCAGAGGCGGTGGGGACCAGACGGGACCAAACGGACTCGGCCCGCACGGGCGGGCCGAGGGTCGGCATATGCTCGGCCTCGGCCATGGGCCGAGGCCGAGCAGGGGGTCGGGCCGAAAACCCGACCCCTTCGGTCTTGGCCCGTCCCATTTGCCGGTTTTGCCTCCTTGGTCCATCTTTCAGCCCGATTTCTCCCCGGTTGTCCTCGTCAGCTCCTTGTGTATCGGGGTGGTCCAAAATTGCCTATAACATTAAGCCCCCACTCTTGAATTGGGATTCGGGGTGACTTATTGCTATAAGTTGAGCTCCTCAAGCCCGATTTAAGAGTAATGACCCTTGCCCTGGGCTGGCTTACGTGTAGCTTTGTTGTCATCCTGCAAAGTAGGATAGAAATAGACACTCCCTGAATAGGGGTTAGATGAAATGAAAATGAAAAAGGGTGAGAGATTACAAAAGTGGTGCTGGTCGGCCTCGGCCTCGGGAAGAGGCCGAGCACAGCTATCTCCCTTTCTGCTTGCCTGGTCGGCCTCGGCCTCGGGAAGAGGCCGAGCATCATATTTTGTAATTCGGAGTGCTTCATTTCAGGTTCGTGTCTGCAAGAGAAAAGTTAGGGGAAAGGCTAGGGTCGGCCTCGGCCTCAAGCCCCCTGTTAGCCTAAGATTTGGCTCCCTGCATCCATATGTTAGTCCTTGTAGGGAAATAACAAGAGAATAGGTTTGAACATGTATCCATATGCTAACTTCAACCTGGGTGCTTTTTGTTTAATAGGGAGTGCATATCCCCTTTACAGCCCCCAATCTCAAGAAAAAACTTTATTAAAACACAAAGTATAGTTGAGTAAATAGGAGAATACCTTTAAAGTTTGTGCTCGGCCTAGGCAAGAGGTGCTCGGCCTTGGCAAGAGGTGCTCGGTCCTGGCTTCTGCAGGGTGAGCTTGACTTAGATGAAGTGTATGGACTCATGTCAGGTGGGGTGAGGTAGACTCGTTGGTCCAGGCTCACATGGTCTCACTTTGGATGAGGCGAGGTAGACTTCGACAGTCCAGGCTCGCCCGGTGTAAGGATGCTCAGGCCAGAGGAGGTGAGGTAGACTCGTTGGTCCAGGCTCACATGGTCTCACTCTGGATGAGGCGAGGTAGACTTCGACAGTCCAGGCTCGCCCGGTGTAAAGATGCTCAAGCCAGAGGATGTGAGGTAGACTCGTCGGTCCAGGCTCACATGGTCTCACTCTGGATGAGGCGAGGTAGACTTCGGCAGTCCAGGCTCGCCCGGTGTAATGATGCTCAAGCCAGAGGATGTGAGGTAGACTCGTCGGTCCAGGCTCACATGGTCTCACTCTGGATGAGGCGAGGTAGACTTCGGCAGTTCAGGCTCGCCCGGTGTAATGATGCTCAAGCCAGAGGATGTGAGGTAGACTCGTCGGTCCAGGCTCACATGGTCTCACTCTGGATGAGGCGAGGTAGACTTCGGCAGTCCAGGCTCGCCCGGTGTAAAGATGCTTGAGTCGGTTGCCTTGTGCACACTCCTGAATACTGAACTTTAATGGCGAAACTGTAAGGCTATTAATTAAACTTTCACACTTTGAATGAAGAAAAAACATTGAACCTATACTAGAGGCAGCAACAAAGTAAACAATGTCTAATTACATGATAGAATGCAATAAACAAAAAACCCTAAGACTCCATAAGTTCATATTCAGTATTGGTGGAAGTGTGTGCTGCTCGGCCTCGGCTCATTCTCTGGTCGGCCTCGGCCCTCTGTGGCTTGACAGTTTTTAGTGCGGTCCAGTAACACTCCCTTGATTCCTTCTGCTCTCCCCTGACGACTCCCACACCGTTCGGAGTTGGAAACTTCAGTAACTGATGGTAAGTTGAAGCTATGGCCTTCATCTCATGCAAGGTTGGTCTTCCCAGGATTGCATTGTAGGCTGACATACAATCCACAACTAGGAAGTTTATCATCTTTGTCACTGCATTCTGTCCATCCCCAAAGGTCACAGGAAGTTCTATGCTACCTTCTGGGGTCACTCTCTCTCCTCCAAATCCTACAAGTGGGGTAAGGCTTGGCTTTAAGAGTTCCCTCCCTAACCGCATTGCTTTAAAGGCCGTTAGAGAAAGGACATCAGCCGAGCTTCCTCCATCAATTAGGATCCGATGGATTTTCACATTGGCTACAATTAGAGTGACCACCAGAGCATCATTATGTGGCTGATGAATGCTCGCTGCCTCAGCCTCAGTGAACTCCAAAGGGGGGTGTGCCTTTGATAGATGGACAGAGTACATACCTCGATATTCTGGTTCGGACCTTGCTTCCCTGACCATAGCTTTCCTCTTCCTGCTCGAACCTCCTCCTGCTGGTCCTCCAAAGATGGTTCTGATCTCCCGTAGGGGTTCTTCTTTGTCTCGGCCATCTTTGGTAAGGCTCGGCCTCGACCTTTGGCTCACCGAGGAACTCTTTCAAATACCCATTCTGGATCAGTGCTTCGATTTCATCCTTCAACTGAATACAATTCCTGGTTGAATGCCCGTGGTCCCGGTGGAAAAGACAATACTGGCTCTTGTCTCTTCTATCGGCACTCGACTTCATCCTCCCTGGGAATTTCAGGAGGCCCGTATTTCGGATCTCCATCAGTACTTGCTCCTGCGGAACAACAGTTGGGGTGTATTTCTCAAACTTACCGAAAGGAGGTGCTCCTTGGTCTGGTCGGCCTCGGCCATGGTCTGCTCGGCCCCAGCCTCCTTCGTCGGTCCGCTGCCTTTTGTCCTTTTTACTGTCATAGCTAGATGAAGAAAACCTCTTGTATTCTCGTTCTGACCTTTTTGACTTCAGTAACTCCTCTGCGCTCATATACTTCTGTGCCCGGGAGACGAACTCCGCATAGGTTCGAGGCTGGCTCTTACCTATTGAATTGAGCAGTCTTTCGTCTTCCAGACCGGCTGTTATGGCTACCAGGGTTGCTCCCTCGCTGTACCCCTCAACCTGTAGTGCCTCATCATTAAAACGAGTTATGTAATCACGCAAGCTCTCGCCTGGTTGTTGTTTGACCGTCAAGAGGTTGATGTGAGGCTTGCGCTGCTCTCTAGCCCCCATGAACTGTGCAAGGAATGCTTGGGCTAACTCTTTGAAACAGCTGATGGATCTCATTTTCAGCCTCTCAAACCAGTGCCTAGCTGATCCTGTCAGGGTGAAAAAGAATGCACGGCACCTGATTGCATCTGAGACGCCGTGGAAGTCCATCCAACTTCTGTATGCATTTAGATGTTGCACGGGGTCTTTCTTGCCATCGTACTGTTTGAACGTGGGTACCTTAAACTTTTGAGGCACCTCGGCTTTCATGACTTCTTCTGTGAAGGGCGGATCGACTTGGTCGGCTAGTTCCTCCAAGTTTTGATCTCCAAAGTTCTTTGACCTCTACTGGTCTCCCTGAGGATTTCCGAGCTCCTTTAGTGCATTAAGAAGCTCGGTCTTCCAAGGGAGGTCGTCTTTCTTGGCCTCGGCTTCGGCCAACCTAGCCTCGGCCTCGGCTGCTCTGGCCTCGGCCTCGGCAGCCCGGGCTTCAGCTTCGGCGGCTTTGGCCTCGGACTCGGCAGTTTTGGCACTTCTGCGCTTCTCAACGATCAGATTCCTCAGGTCTGTCTTAGTATGACCGTAGCTTGGGGTAGAAATTGTGTAGTGACGCCCCTTAAGTGTGCTTGACTCTGGGCTCCTCAAAATCGTGCGATCAGTGGGTTTGAGCCCCCTGAACTTGCTGGTCATGCTGTCAGTCTTCTTTCCTCTTGACCTCGTCCCTGACTCTGCAGTGTGCTCCATAGGCTCCTTCCCCTTCCTCGGGTCTCTAATCAAGCTCCCCTCATGGACTTTGGTGCTAGGGCCGGGTTTATCCAGGATTTGGAGTATTTTGGATAAACTCCGATTCATTCCCTTCACCTCATCCTCAAGGGCGGCAATCTTGGTGTCGGCATCCTCTGCTCGGCCTCGGCCTCGGCCTCGGCCTGCTTGTCTCGGTGACCCCCGGATGCTGTCCTCGTCACGTGACCTCCGCTGGTGGCGGTCACCATCCGAATTCTCTATGTTTACGTCTTGGTCTTTCTTTTCCATACCCTTACTCATGGAATAACCGATGTGCAGATTAACAGGCTTTCTTCCCCACAGACGGCGCCAACTGTTGATGGTCGATTTTGGCCAGAGGATCTCACCTGACCTTCACGTGCCACCAAGGGTAAATTTGTAGTTGAGGGGGGAAGACGTGGCCTGCAAGACAGTAAACCTGCACACCGGTGTGGTGCTCGCCACACCGGCTCCGATGCTTAAGTCAGCAAACAGAACGGTAGGGCGTGGAAAAGTAAGAGCAAGAGCAGAAAGCAGAGAATAGAGAATATAGTTTAGGGATGGAATTCGGGATCCCCTCTTCAGTGGCGAAGAGGGATATAAATACCTGTTCATCCTCCTAGCCTTTTTAGGGTTTCGGAGGCGTTTTAGGTCAAACCAGGCGAAACCGGGGCATCCAGAGGCGGTGGGGACCAGACGGGACCAAACGGACTCGGCCTCGGCCATGGGCCGAGGCCGAGCAGGGGGTCGGGCCGAAAACCCGACCCCTTCGGTCTTGGCCCGTCCCATTTGCCGGTTTTGCCTCCTTGGTCCATCTTTCAGCCCGATTTCTCCCCGGTTGTCCTCGTCAGCTCCTTGTGTATCGGGGTGGTCCAAAATTGCCTATAACAGCCAACAAGAGCATAGCTCAACTGACATAAAGTTGTATTGATGACCAGGAGATTTGTGGTTCAAATCTCCCTTCCCACATATTATATAAAAAAAAATAGCCCCATCGCTCAAAAAAAAAAAAAAAAAAATACTTATTGGCTAATAATAATGAAAAATCAAATAAATAATTGATGGACACTTCAATTTATCTTATTATAAAGATTGAATTTGGACAATATAAAATGATTAGGGGGCTTAATTTTCATCTCTATGTGGGTAAAAGAAGAATCCAACACTCATCTAATTTATTCTCCAAGTAGCCTTGCTTTTGTCATTGTCATTTCAACAGCTCTTCTTTGGACCTTAATTTTTAATTAATGTGTATTTGTTTAAGTTCATATGTAGCTCATTATTGTTCATGGAGGCTTTTATCCCTAGCAAACTTCATAGCCAAGTGGAGTGAACTCTTCTCCCTTGTAGCAAAAGCAAGATTGAATAGGACTCTTTTCGATGTATCTTAAAATTATATAAATTATATCGTTAGCGTTACCTATGGAGGGAGTGAAGTCTTCTATAAAATATATATTTGAAACATTACCAATTTTATTTTGTTGAGTATGAATAAAATAATCATTGATGTGTGTTTAATATCAATTCTCAATGTAAGACTATATTTTGATATCCATTATTTAAAATATTTGAAGATATTGGATGTAATCTTTAACAAGATACATATAGTTGAGATGTAAGAAAATTATGTTCAAGAAATAATTGTGTTATATCGTTTTGATTTAGTGAATCATGGAGTGGATGTATCTAATATGAAATAAATTGATGTTGAAGTTTTTCAAAAAAATAAAATAAAATAAATTGATGTTGAAGTGTGACAAAGACAATCTACAGAAGTAAATATAATTTTAGACTTTTATAAGACTTACCTAACTCTCCTCGTACCCTATGCTTGAATATGGCCTAATGTCTACCTTTGTGTAGATCATGACTTATGGGTGATAAACAACACTTGCATTCCAACTACGATTTACACATTCAACCAATCCCTCCTAGAGGGTAACCTACCCCGTGTGGTCCAATCTTGATCTAGAGGAAACCTTGAGGTTTTACATATATAGCTAGTTTTTCCAAAGCCAAATCAAAATTATTACCTCTCTCTATACAAGTTTTAAGAACTAAATTACATATATTTTTTTTATTAATCATGTGTGGTATAGTTTACTTTCTAGTCCTTCTATTGGTCTACTATATATATGTTCATCATAGACTTTTAATGTGGGCTTTTACTATTTTATCAACATTAATCATAGAAAGTTCTATTTATGAAGGAGTAAACCAGAACAAAGAAGCAAAATTTGATTGGGATTATTTATATGGGAGTCCACTTTCGTATGTGGAACTTCATACCTTTGGATTTTTTTTTTTTTTTTTTTTTTTTTTATCTTGATAATTTGTATACTTGTAACTTGAAATTTTGTACATGAGGTGTTGAATCTTCTTTCTTGCTACTGTCTTCAAATTTTAGTGCTCAAAAAGTTTCTCTAATCCATCTCTAGAACATGTGTAAGCATGCTTTATTACGAAAATCAAGATCCTTAACTCAAGTACCGTTCCATTTATGGTAGAACTTCAAAATTAACTTCAGTTCTCTACTTATTTTATAATTTTTAGATCCTATTTATCTAGACTTCTCAAGATAATTGCTAATTCAATA
Source organism: Luffa acutangula (assembly GCA_036850905.1). Taxonomy (NCBI): domain Eukaryota; kingdom Viridiplantae; phylum Streptophyta; class Magnoliopsida; order Cucurbitales; family Cucurbitaceae; genus Luffa; species Luffa acutangula. The sequence goes on from CM072094.1 coordinate 44,966,298, forward strand.
TAATAAGTAGAAATAATTCGTTATTCCATATAAGATGGCTTTTCATGACCAATTTTTGTTTTTGCCTTCTCTAACACATAAGATAAAGTTAAAATTATAAAAATAGAATATATTCGGTCAACATAAATAAATGCTTATTTTGTTTACTTCTTTTGACAATTCGTAGTACACATGTATGACACTATAAGTGAAAAAGACATAAAATTGTTAGAACTTTCAAAATTTATCTTGTTTTCAACCATGTCTAATTCGTACCTATTTCTCCTTATTATAATCACATACCATATATTATATATCTAAGCTTTAGAAATTAATTTTTATATATTTAACTAAAATTTATTTACAATAACCAAATAGTATAGTATGTCTTCAATAGACTTGCCTAATCTTCCTTTTTCAAAATTTCCTTTAAATCCTTATACTCTTTTTAAGTCCCTTTAGGCTCATGGTGCGTTAGATAAAAACAATTAAACCCTAAATAATCACCTATCTTTTCAAAGAAAAGAAATATTTCATATCCAATCAAGATCTAACATCTCTTAAACCCACCAAAAGTTAATTAGTCAAGGAATTTTGCAGCCTTATCACTTTTCTAGTAAAAAAGTTTCATATCTCCCTTTTTAGTCAAATCTCACATGTAAGTGAAGTGTCAAGTTTTAACTAGTTCGAATTATCCTACCATTTGTGAAGAGAGATGAATGGATAAATAAATAAGTTTAGGCAGAGTAGGAGTTAGGTTTCTACAAAATTTCAAATGATTTTAAGGTTTTAAAACAAATCAACAATACAAGTGTTTTGAAATGGATGGTTTTGAAATAAAACAAACAACTTTTTTTTTTAATGGTTTAAATAACAAAGTTTTTAAAATAATGGATTTTTGGTTCTTGAACACGAGGATCGTTTTCAAGGCAGGACAAAGCACAAAATTTAAGTAATATAATATATTCTCTATTATTCTCAAACACCAACAAACAAGCATGTAAATTAAATACTTTCTAAAAATGAAAAAGAAAGGTAGAATAGAGAATTATATTTTTCTCTCCTAAAGTTACATCCATATAAAATTGATTTGAATTAAATTAAAAGTAAAAGAAAAAAATAATAGAAAAAGAAAATATATGTGCATGAAAAAAGGTTGTGAGAGAGAGGTTTTAAGGGAAAAAGAAAAGAATGGTCCTTAGTCCAAGGCGTGGGGTTGGCGAATGGTGGAGACTTGAGGCGAGCCAAGGAATAATTAATTGTTAAGCAATATAATTGAAACTATATTTAATAGAGGCGGAGATCCGCGTTAATTGGCATATTACCTCGATCAAAAGGTTACAAATTCAAATTCTTCCACCTTCAAATATTGATGAATTAAAAAAAATATATTTAATATAACTATTAAATTACAAATTTAATCCCACATACCTAATAAATCCTTTTAAATTAGGGATGTCCACATGATGAGAAAGGACGGGACGGAGACAAGGAAGACTTTCTTGTTCCCATCCATGTCTCTACCTCCTATTTCATTTTCCCGTGAAATTTTTGAAAAATTCGCAGGGTTCCGAGTTTCTCCCAAAGAATTATTCCCCATTTATTTTTTTTTATTTCAATTATATGGTTCTTTTAAAAGAAAATTTCTATTAAATTGTTAACTTTTTCCTAGAAGACTTCATTTAAATGGTTAAATTCATTGGCAAAATTTGAATTTTAGAGAAAGTTTTTAACTCTTAAAAATATATATATAATACTCCGAATCTAATTACCCAACATTATTACTTACTACATCATAAGCCATTAAATAATAAAACCTTAAATTTAAATATTACCATTCATAATGGTTTAGGGATGGGGATGAGGTCGAGAACAAAGAATATATTCTCCATTCCTGTCCCTATTTAGGATAGTAGAGAATTTTTCTAGCCCTTTCTTCCTTCCCTTAATTAGAGATTTTCCACTCCATTCAAGACTGGTCTCTGTGAGAAAAATGAACATCTCTATTTAAATTATAGGTTTAGTCCCATGATCTTTCATGCATGTTTGTGTCTAATAAGTCACTAAATTTAAAAAGTATCTAATAAGTTTCTGAACTTTTTTTTTTTTTTGTTTTGGTCTAAAAGCTCCTTGATATATTCAACATTTATTTTTATATCAATGACTTTATTAGACATAAATTTGATTTTTTTTTAATCTAATAGGACATTATACTTTTAATTTTGTGTCCAATAGATTTGTAAATTAAAAAAAAGAAAAACATAATAGGTTAAGAATCTATTAAATACAAAATTGAAAGCTTAAGAACTTATTTAATATTTTTTAAAGTTCATACATCAACATTTGGAGGTGGAGGGATTCAAACTTCGAACTTCTAACTTCTTGGTCGATGATACATGCCAATTAACGTTGAGCTATGTTCGCTTTAACTGTCCACACTCGAAGAAATTGCGTCGATGGAGTATGGATGGAAGAAGTTCCCCCTTGAACGAATCATCTGGTTAGCTTCGACAGAGGAGAAGGATACGTTGTCGATGACAGTGGGTTTTAGAGGGATGTTATCGCCGTGTTGTTTTCCCCCTTGTTTTCTTTCTTTTTGCCGTTCTGTATTCCATTTATTTATTATAAAAAAAAAATAAATAGATTAGAAATTTTAAAATTTTATTAGACTAATTTGAAGGATAAGGGAGTATTGTTAACCATTAATATCACCAAACCCAAACCTAAACCCTCAAAATCGTTTCATTTCAACTTCCAATCCGATAACGACTCTCATCTCACTTTAATAACTGCCCCTGCCCCCTGCCCCTGCCCCTGCCCCACTCGGCAATTTTACCATATTACCCCGACCCTGAAAATTCAACTGCCAAAAACATAACCTATCCCCTAATTTTCCCCTAAACATTAATTAATTAATAACATAAATAAAAATAAAACATAAACATAAACATAAACGTTTCAGTTTCTCTCTCTTTCTAACTGTTGCTTAAAGCCACGCTCTCCCCTTCTCTTCCTCTTAAATTTCACTCTCATTTCTCATCTTTCTCTCTCTTCTCTCAACTGTCTCTCTGAATTTTCAATCCTTCTTTCTCCTCTCCTCATGGATTATTATTGCACCTCTCCCTCCGGGGGCCACCACCGGACCACCACCGCCGCCTCCTCCTCTCCCGACGCCGCCGTCCACAAGGCGCTCCTCCTCGTCCAATCCGACGCCCTCGATTCCAAGTTCCAAGCCGCCTGCGAAATTCGCCGACTCACCAAAACCTCCCAACGCTGCCGCCGCCACCTCTCTGAATCCATCCCTCATCTCGTCTCCATGCTCCACCGACTCCACTCCCCCGAGTCCCACCTCGAGGCCGCTCTCCTCGCCCTTCTCAACCTCGCCGTCAAAGATGAAAAGTAAATTCCCTCTTAGATCTGTTTTCCCATCCCTATCTCTTCTTTTCATGCCTTCTCGAATTTTGATTACCTTGCCCCCTTCTGTTTATTTTAATTAATTTATTGATTGATTGAATTCGTTTACGCTTTCTGATTTTTTTATGAAGTCAGCGATTGCCATGAGGTTTTCTTCTTTATTCCCTTCCCTTTCTTTTGTGCTTAATTATATATATATATTTTTTTACTTTTCTTTTTTCTTACGTGTTTGGCCGGTGAGAATATGCTAACGAAAATGTAAAAAGTAGAGGAGGCTAAGGAAGAGGAGGAGGAAGGGGGAAGAAAGAATATCTAAAAACAAATTTAAATGTGTTGGTTGCCCAATTAGATGGCGATATCTTTTCTTGGTTGCCCTTCAACAGAACGATTTTCTATATTGACTATGTTTTTAATTGATAAAGAATTTGCTACTCTCAGTATTTGTATTTGTCCTGTTCAGCTTCGTTTATTCTATTGCTCTAATTATATCGTTGTTTTCTTGTTGGAGGCTTCCCCTCCTCCCTTTTCTTTTTTTAGTGCGGTTGGCATGGCACGCGGTGGTTGGGCTCTTGATTACCCAAATTTGGCTACAAAAGAATTGAAAAAATGTGTTTATTTTGTCTGTTTTCTTTTTGAAATACAAGTCCCCAGATATTTTCTTTCATGATGATTCAAGTTCCATGGAAAATATGCTCTTATTACTTCTTAGTATAGATGATTTTTGCCTAATTGGTTGCTACTTTCTGATCTGGCGTGATGCTGATGGTCTGTTTCTGAGTGGTTTGGAGAAATAGCATTTGAAAGGTTTTGTAGAAGAGATATTGAACATATGGGTTTAATCTTTCTAATTAAAAATATGGTTTTTCCTTAAAACTGGTTTGTTACTCTGTTGGTTCTCATATAATCTCCTCAGCTCTATCGTTTTCTTGCTTACCCATTACAGGATCCTCCCCTCCCTATTTAACTATTCTTGCTAGCAAATTCAGTGGCCTATATGTAACACACTAACCAAACATGGATGAGAGTGTATGTTGGCAGTGGCACCTCCTCCCACGCATGTGCCTGCACACGCACATTTGAGGATTTATCTTGCAAATGTGCTATATTTAGCTCACCCCTGTTCTCTCTTCCTCCTTGTACATGATATTCGCATTGTCATGTGCCCTGTCTTATTCCTTGTAGCACATGGAATGTATTGGTGGCCTTGAATTCCTATTACAGTCATGCAATGTTTCCTAGAAAATGTTGGTCTGCTTTCAGTCGGTAGAACTCCTGTACTAATCAAATTGCAATCTGTTCCAGTACGAATGATACTGTTGGTTAAATAAGATGGGTGCAATTGCAATGAAGTTCTTTTCTTTTCTTTTTTTTTTTTTTAATGAAAAATGACCTGATCTTAGCTGAAGCAAGAATGCGATTACCTAGAGTGCTTAGGGGAATTCAAGAAAATTGCATTTAGTTAAATCTTATGATGGCCACTTCTTTTAGTTTGTTGCTGGTAGCTATCTGGTAATTGATTCCACGTGTAACACTGACTTGTAGTACAAGCCAAGAAGCTGCTTCCTTCATATATTAATTTCTTGCTTATGCCTGCAGGAATAAGATCAAGATTGTAGAAGCCGGTGCCTTGGGACCAATAGTTGGTTTTCTGCAATCAGAGAGTTTGATTCTACAGGAGAATGCAACTGCTTCTTTACTCACTCTATCTGCCTCTACTGTCAATAAGCCATTAATAAGTGCTGCTGGTGCCATCCCCCTACTAGTGGAGATTCTTAGATGTGGAAGCCCACAAGCAAAGGCAGATGCTGTAATGGCTCTTTCCAATCTTTCAACATTTCCCGATAATCTTAGCATCATTCTAGATTCAAAGCCAGTCCCTTCAATAGTTAGTCTGCTGAAAACTTGTAAAAAATCTTCAAAAACGGCTGAAAAATGCTGCTCATTGATTGAATCCTTAGTTGGCTTTGATGAAGGCAGAATAGCATTGACATCTGAAGAAGGTGGAGTTCTTGCAGTTGTGGAAGTGCTCGAGAATGGCTCTCTTCAAAGTCGTGATCACGCTGTCGGTGCACTATTGACAATGTGTGAGAGCGATCGGTGTAAATACAGAGGACCCATCTTAGGAGAAGGGGTAATCCCTGGCCTTCTTGAACTCACTGTCCAAGGAACACCTAAATCTCAGTCAAAGGCTAAAACCCTCTTAAGGCTATTAAGGGACTCTCCATATCCAAGATCTGAGCTTCAACCTGACACAATTGAGAACATCGTCTGTAACATTATCTCTCAGATCGATGGAGACGACGATCAATCTAGTAAAGCAAAGAAGATGCTGGCAGAGATGGTGCAAGTTAGTATGGAGCAGAGCTTGAGGCATTTACAACGAAGGGCTCTGGTATGCACGCCCACTGATATGCCTATTAATACTTGCACCTCCGAAGTTTCTTCAAAGTAACAAAATTTGTACTAATGCTTTGTCCATGGAAGTTTGTAAGATAAACTTTTATAGTTGTTACTGTTAGAGAACAGGAATTGAAAATAAGATATAGGAAATCAAGCCAGTCCAGGCAGGTTGTGGGTGTGTCGGGAGACTGGTAAATGTCAATAAAACTGGGAATGGGAAACTGTATGAGGTTGAGATCATAGTTCTTTTTTTTTCCTTTTTCCTTGTTCTGTAAAGGCACTGTTGTATTACAGTATAGAAATAGTGAAGTTTAAAAGTGTTCATTTCCCTTCCGATTCTAAAATCTTCACAATAACATGCCAACCCGAGCATAGTTCAAATTGTCAGAAACTAGTGCCTTTGCTCGTGGATGAACCGAGTTGAGTAGTAGCTCGGTCAGAAGACAAAAGAAAGGAAGTGAAGAAAGGGATAAAGGAATTGGGAATAAGTTCTTTCCTTGAGTTACAAGTGATTTTGGGGGAAGGCTCTTGCCTTGGATCCCTTTTCTATCCAAATCTTGTTCGAAGGAGAAAGTGGAAATGGATGTTGATCGTAACTTGTTATAACTATATATGCACACACGTGTCAAAAAGCAAAAGTTACATCACATTTTTAACTTTTTTTTTTTTTTTTTTTTTGAAATGGTCACATTTTTAACTTTATTATTATTGGGATAAAGCCATAATGATTAATCAACGGCCATGTAGTCTTTGAAGATCAAGGGGAAATATGATGTGCCTTCGTCACTTCAAACTACGCTCATATGAGTTAGAAAAACTTTAAAGTTTGTTTCAAAAGTGCTTTCACTTCATTGCACTTTTTTCAAAAATGATTCAAAGCCACTCTTAGAATATGTTGATGAGTTCTTAAAAAACAAGTGTTTTCAGCCTAGGTATTTAAATTATAAAATAATTATTAAAAATATATATATATATATAAGGTTTAGATGCTATTTTGGTCCCTCTACTTTTGGCTTTGATTCGTTTTGGTCTCTATACTTTTAAAATGCTCATTTTGGTTATGTATTTTGAGCTTTGTTCATTTTGGCCTCTACTTTCAAAATGTTCATATTGGTCTACGTACTTAAAAAAAAAATAGTCAATTTATCCTTATTTGCAAATTTTAAGTGTAAATTTTAGACAATGGATTCCCTTCAATTAAATTAATGGCTTTATTTCGAAAAATTTAATAAGTGAAACGTCATGCTAAAATTTTATGATTGAAAAAAATGAGAAAATTTGAAAATGAAACGATCAAATTGGTCAAATTTTAAAAGTACAAGGACCAAAATGAACATTTTGAAAACACATGGACTACAATGAACCAAAACCAAAAAGTAGGGCAAAATAATATTTAAACCAAAATATAAACACAGAAAATATAAAACAAGTTATAGATGAGAATGTTAAAGAAAATGGTAGGTCAATAACTCTAGAAAGCCCAAATGAAAGCCATTTTTCCGATAAATGTATAATGTTTATTTTTTTGACAACATGTGGGGTGGAGGATTCGAACCTCATACCTCTTAGTCATGAGTACAAGTCTTATGTCAGTCGAGCTATGCTTATATTGGCATATTACGTTCAATTTGTTGTTTTAGGTTTCTAGTTGTTTCCTTTTACAACAAGGTAAGAATATTGTAACAAAAATTGATGTCTTGGCAGAATATTCCTATTCTTGCAAAGAGAGCAAAGTTGTATTGGATATGGATGAAAAAATGGACCAAGAATTCTATATTTTCACCACACAGAAACGATAAAGTAATAAAGCAAATATAAAGAGAACGGATGAAAAAAGAAATGCCAAAACTTGTACTTGTTAACTCAACATGACTTGCTTTAATTTTAGCTACTATTATGAATTTGACTATAATTAGGTAGAATATAACAGAGAACTGAGTTTATGTGTCTCTTTTTTTTTTTTTTTAATTCAACAACATTTTGGGTAGGGGTTTCGAACCTCTGACCTTTTGGTCGAGAGTACATGCCAATTACCGCTGAATTATGTTCAATTTGGCACTTAGTTTATGTCTCTCACACACACAAACAAAATAATAATAAAAAGAAAAAAAAAGTTAGTTAAAGTAGTCAACCAAAATTCCAACTAGTTTTCCTTATAGATGCAGACTATTATTTAAGTTTTATTTTTCCTTTCTGAAATTTCCCCTTTTGAGTGTACTATTTTAAAATGCATTAGGAATGATTGTTTCAAAAAAAAAAAAAAAAAAAAAAAAAAAATCCATTAGGGATGAAATTTACTAATATTACTTTGTCTTGGGCAAAAATATCTCTCTTATATATATCCTATTTTTCCCTCCTTGGTTATTATCTTGTTTTTCTTCTTTATCATATTTTCACATATACATTCTCTTTCTTTTAGAAAAGATAATATAGTGGGTAGATTATCTTACAAATAAAACTTTGAGATCAAGAAATACTAAATTTAAAGGACCTTATTTTGTACTATTATTAAAGGATATAAAAACACACCATAATTAGTAAGTAAATAATCTTCTAAGTTTATGAATAGTTCACATCTTCCTTTTTCGGTCCAAATTGAGTGAACATGGACAATTTTCATTTACTTAGCCTTTTATTGGAATTAGTTCAATCGAAAGCTACCACATCAAGCAAATTATATGCTAAAAACAACTGTACACCTCACAGTAACAATTTCATTTGACGTTGGCTATTTTGTTTTTATTAAAGACAATTTTAAAAAAATGCATGCTGCAAAAGATCACACTTACTTAAAAGCATCGACAAATGGATGGAATGTATAATTTAACTCAAAAAAAGAAAAGAAAAGAAAAGAAATTGACTACTTTTTAAAGTTGTTGTCTACTTTTGGTGAGTGGTGATCACAACATGTTACTAGTACTTTGGAGTGGCCAAGCAAACCATATATATATATATATTATATAAAGGGAAATAATAATAATAAAAAGAAATAAAATAATAAAAAGAAAAGGGTTAGAGAAGAATGTTTAATGGGTACGAAACCAACTTTCCAAATCACCTACCAAACAAATCATTGCATCAATTCTCTTCCCCACGAAGCAATGCCTTCCCTTTTCATTTGCTTTTCATTCAACAAAACTATAACTTTTTTCCCTTTATTCATTTTTCTATTTTTCCATTTACTATACTTGTTAATTAAGAATTTAAAATCGCATTTTTCAAATATGTCCAAAACTTAAATAAGGAGTTCATTGTCAACATCATATAAAATATCTATGTTGAAATATTTTCTTTTTGAAAAATTAAACTCAAGAAATTTATGAATGTTATTTTAAATAAATTTATATTCGTCTTAAATAGTTTTTTGGTATATGAATTATTGTTTTTAATATTTATATTCATAAGCGTCGCTTTATTAAATGTCTTCAAGTTTGAAGGTCAAGTTAAAGCTAGCTCAAAATCAACATTTGATTGACCCTAGTCTATCCACGTATTAAATAGAAAATAAATGAAAAATCATATAATTAAAGTATAACAAGTTTTTAGTTAATAAAAAAATTAGAAGTGATCAACGCATTTAGATAAGTTTTTTTCGACCATATTTTAGTTTGATCAGTTGAACGCATGCACACACATGTTTGTTGATCTAAAAAATTATATTTAAAGTATAACAAGTTTTTAATTAATAAAAAAATTAGAAGTGAATAGTTTTTTTTTTTCTTTTTGTAAATAGAAAAAGAAAACGATAGCTTATAACTTAAAATAATTTAAATGAGGAAAAAGAGAAAATTAATAATGTACTCAAAGTTTAAAATGAAATTTAGTTAAGATAATTCAATAAGTTTTGGTATTTAAAAGACAATTATTTAATGGGCCGATTGAAACTTTGGTTCATTGAGCCCTTGGGCTAAACCATAAACCTAGCTTAAATAGTTGGGCCGGTTGCAAATCTACCAAATTGGATCAAAATATTTGCACATGTAGCAGCCCACAAAAGAATTTGCAGAAATAGCAAAAAGTTGTAGTTTGAGCATCGAATTTATGAAAATGCCCTTCCTACCCTTAAAGTCTACTGTTTCGATTTTTCACTATCAGCGTTTCGATTTTTCGCGGTTTCATCTCCATTTCTATCAGCGTTTCATTTCCCTCACGATTTCAGCTTCAATTTCAACCTTTGTTTTGATTTTTATCATTTCGATTTCTATCACCAAGTTTCAAGCACAATTTCGCTCTAAATTTCATATTGATTTCATCCATTTTCAGTTTCATCCACTAGGTTTTTTAGCTCGATTTCATCCTTCGACTTTCAAACATTTGTTTTGATTTCTATCACCAAGTTTACCAGCACCGATTTCACCCTAAAAATTTAGCTCGATTTCATTCCTTTTCAGTTTCATCACATTTGTGTTTCAATTTCAGCACCTTTTCAAGTCGGAAAATGAAATTTAGCCCCCTCGAGGTTTGTTTTCGCTTGTTCATTTTTTATACTGTGTTCATGATAGAAAGATTGATTTCTATCAATGATAAAAATATTGATTTCTCTTAGTGATAGAAGATTTCTATCAGTGATAGAAGATTGAAATCTTCTATCATTGATAGAAAAGGTTTCTATAAGTGATAGAACTATCAGAGATATAAATCTTCTATCACTGATGGAAAATTAGATTTCAATCACTGATAGAAAACTATGATAGAAACCGACCCTTTTTGTTTCTAAAACCTGTATCACTGGTTTTGTTTTTTGATTTTGTTTTTATAGATAATGCCAAAGCAAAAAAATATGGAAAATCAAACCAGACGAAAAGAAGAGCACGAAGAGAAAGTTGAAATTTAAAGGAGGAGAGACCTCAACAATTGATTCTATCAGTGATAGAAATCTATCACTGGCTTTTTCTATCCTATCGGCGATAGATTTCTATCAATGATAGATTCTATCAGTGATAAAAATCTATTGCTGATAGAACTCTATCACTAGAGTGAAAGAATTCTATAAGTGATAGATTCAATTAGTCAGTAATAGGATTCTATCCCTGATAGAACTTTATCGCCGATAGATTCTATCAATTAATGATAGAATTCTATCGTTGATAGAAATCTATCAACAATAGAGTTCTATAATTGATATATTTTATCAGCCAGCAATAGAATTCTCTCACTCTATCATTGATAGAAAATATTCAATATCAGACAAATAGAAGAAAAAAATGAAAAAAGATCGAGGGGAAAAAATAGAGCAAAAAAGAAGATGAAGAAGCTGATGAAGAACAGAAGAAGAAGAAAAACCTGGAATAAAAATAGAGAAAAAAGAAGAAAACAATCAAAGCTGGAAAAAACGATCCTCGAGAAGAAAAAACCAAATCGGAAAAAAAGAGGAAAAAGAAGAACACAAGGAAAAAAAATAAGACAAACCTGGAATTTCTTAGCTTCCGATCGAAGAAAATGCGATCGAAACCAAAACGAGAGAAAAAAAAAGAATAAACCAATGAAGAAGAAACCAAATCAAGAAAAAAAGAAGAAGAAGTTGATAAGGAGTTGATCGATTGAAACCAAATCGAGAAAAAAAAGATAGGAAGAAGCTGATGAAGGAACCCAATCGAAAAACAAAAAAAAATAAATCGATAAAAAAAAAAAAAACCAAAACATGCAAAAGGAAGGAGAAATACACCACCAAAATCAGGGGCAAAACAAATATTTAGAAAAATGATTTAAGAACTTTGCTAAAATTGCCATTTTGTATAAAACTTGTTATATTCCCACGAAACTTTTGCCACTCATTACAATTATCCTAAATAGTTTCTCAGGACTACTAGGCCGGGACCTATATTTTGCCCTGACCCAATAATGATATGTTAATTGTTTTCTAACATTTCTAAATTATACCTATGAATTATATTATGTGTCCATTATATTTCTCTTCCAAATATCTTTTGTTTTCTTTCCTTTGATTAGTTTCTCTTCCATGGCCTTTTTTTTTTTTTTTTTTTTTGTTTATTTCCAAACTATCACTTTAATCTAGGTAGATACTCATTCTTAAGCATCAACTAGTTAAGATATTATAACTTCAACTAATAGATTAGAGGTTGGATCGAATATCTATTTGAATTTTATTTGTTCTAATACCAGATCAAATAAACATGAGATTCCATCTTAAAATCAATCGGCAAAAAAATGAGTAACTCATCTATTTTATAAAGATTATGAGATTTTCTTATTTATTTTCAACGTGGGATCTTGAACCGCCATTTTTATCTCTCTTTTTTTTAAGTTAATTAATTTTGTGGACTTTGAGAGCGGAAGTTGTAGAACAAGACAACTTATTGTTTCACTACTATTATGAACAAGCCTAATGACCTTTTAAGATATAAACAATATATATATATTTTAAAAACTTTAACAATTAGAGAGCAGTAGATATTGAGCTATCAATCTTTAGGATGACAATATGTATCTTTATCTATTGCACTATTCTTGGATTCACTTAAGCAAATGATTTCTTCGCTTTTATATGAATATAGTTCAATCAAGTCTTTTATTATCAAACCATGTATACTCTTTGAATATATAACTTAACAAATATATCAAACCATGTATCCCATGTATACGCACCCATGGGATGACCACAACGCTTGAAGAGAGGCCCTGGGAAATTCCTAGGCCTCCCCAAGCTTTTCCCCAGAAGAGTGTACGCACCCCTTGTACGCACCCCTGGGATGACCACAACGCTTGAAGAGAGGCCCTGGGAAATTCCTAGGCCTCCCCAAGCTTTTCCCCAGAAGAGTGTACGCACCCCTGGGATGATCACGACGCTTGAAGAGAAGCCCTGGGAAATCCCAAAGCCTCCCCAAGCTTCCCTCAAACTTCTCAAGCCATGCAGGGAAAGTGCTCGTCCTCATTCCAAGGCTAAGGCCGACCATTAGACAAGGAATGGGGCTCGACTGAGTCCGGTAGTCACTTCGCAGACCAAGTATCCGCACATGAGTCCAACTATGAGGCAAACAAACAAGTGATGGAGAAGCGAGGCTCAACCTCATGCCAAGGTCAGGGCCGGCTGCCTCAGCTTCAAGAATGAACTTTGTCCTCAAAAGACCAGGTATGACATTATATTTTCTTACTAAAAAAAAAAATGCAACTCATTAAATCTGGAATGCGTATTTTGAGTGGGGGCTCGGGAAATTCCTCGACCTCCCCAAGTTTTCCCTAACTGGGTGCACGCACCCTTGGAATGGAAAACAAGCAAGCGAACAACACAGAGGAGCTGGTCGTCCTCATGCCAAGGCCGAGGCCGACCATCCAGAGGCCAAGGTCGAGTTCCGCCCCTAGAGGCCCAGGTACGAAGTTAGTTTCTCCTTACTCAAAAAATGCATGTCCGAGGTATTGAACGCATATTTTGAGTGGGGGGTTGGGAGTAAGGACAAACCGAGTCCATCATAATCATGGTCATGTTGCGATAATTCTGATTTTCCTTTCTTACTTATTCAAGTTAGGATAACATTATGAATATCAGTGGAGCTATTGGGGCAATTACTTATTTTCATTTTGTATAACACATGACCACAACTTTTCTCCATGGTACAATGTCGACACATGCAAATTTAATAAAGTTCTCTATACCGTGTTTGTGCAAAGCATTTTTCCATAGGATGTGGTGACTCTTGCAGAGGCCAAACTTCCGTACTTTCCCTTGGAAAGAGACTAAACTCTTGCAGAGAGGTTGACGCATGCCCTCAACCTCCCCGAGCTTTTTCCCCAAAAGAGTCACAACCGAAGCGCTCAAAGCTGCAAGGAGATGCTTAAGGTAGGGTCAGGCAAGTCTACACATAAGCCTAGCTGTCGAGCAAACAAACAGTACAGAGAAGCTGGTCAGCCTCATGCCAAGGCCGAGGCCGACCATCTACCTTCAAAAGGCCAGGTATGAAATTAGTCATTCTTGCTCGAAAAAATGCAACGCTTGAAGTAATAAATGCCCTTCCATTCCTTTGTTGTAATCATGGTGCAACTCTCTCATTACTTTCTAGTAAGGACTGATATATGAATGCAGGGGACTAAGTGTTGAGCTGACAGAGGCCAGAGGCCAGAGGCCAAGGCCGATCCTAACCTCCTCTCTCATTTTTTCTTTTGTAGAAATTAACTTTTCAATGCAGGATTGTGAAGGCTTCTGTGTTTTTCCTGTTACTATTTATGGATAAGCCCTGGATCTGGAATGAAGCGCTCCGAACGACCCAGGGGCGAAGCGCCCGGTGGGGGTTCGGGGGCAACGCCCCCTAAGCAAAATTAGAAAAATGCTCGGCCTCTTCCTGAGGCCGAGGCCGACCAGTACCATTTTTGCAATCCCTCACCTTTTTCATTTCCATTTCATCTAACCCCTGGTCAGGGAGCGTCTACTTCTATCCTATTTTGCAAGATGACAACAAAAGCTACACATAAGCCAATCCAAGGCAAGAGTTATTACTCTTAAATCGGGCTTAAGGAGCTCACCCGATAACGTTAAGCCGCACCTGAATCCCAATTCAAGAGTGGGGGCTTAATGTTATAGGTAATTTTGGACCACCACAGCGTACGAGGAGCTGACAGGACAACCGAGAGGAGATAGGACCAGGAAAGGGACCCAGAGGGAAACCATACCGACGGGCCGGGCCAACGTGGCCCGACCCGTACGGTCGGCCTCGGCCTTGGGCCGAGGCCGACCACTCGGCCCGTTTGCACGGGCCGAGTCCGTTTGCCTCCGCTCGGCCCCTATCGCTTCCAGCTACCTCGGTCCAGCCTGCTTCGTCCCCGAACGCCTCCAAACCCTAGGAGTCCGAGCAGGTATTTATACCCCTCTTCGTCATCGAAGAGGGGGGCCGAAAACTCGATTCTTGACTTCTTTCTCTATTCTCTAGCTGCTCAGTTTCCTGACTTAGGCATCGGAGGTGGTGTGGCCTACACCACACCGGTGTCCAGCGATTCTTGCTGGTCTTGCAGGTCACGTCTTCCCCAGCTTCTACAAATTCATTGTTGGTGTCACGTGAAGGGCAGGTGGATTGCTTGGCCAAATTTTGGCATCAACACCATCCATTCCTGTTAAAACATAAACAAATGATTTAACGTTGAAATTAAAATTAGGTTAAATTATAGTTTAATTTATTCCTTGAACTTTAAGGTTTGTGTCTATTTGGTCGATCTCCAAATTTTTAAAAGTGTCTAATAGGTCAAAAAACTTTCAATTGTGTGTCTAATAGGTCCCTGACAAGTTAAAAAAAAAATTAAAATTGATTGATCTATTAGATATAAATTTGAATTTTGAGTCTAAAATGAAACCCTAAAATTTCAATCTTTTGTCTAGTAGATTAGTGAATTTTTAAAACTTCAAAAATCCGATGATTAAATTTGTAATTTAACCATAAAATTAAATGTAATTATTGCATTATAAAAACTTGATGAATGTTAAATGAACATTTGCACACCAAGATATATCATTAGCGCTACAAATTTTTGTTGCTTTTCAATCAAAATAATGCCTTCAAAACCAAACCAAAACACATATTTTCAACCGACAATACGACTTATCATACCTTTAATTTATGAAAGTAAAGCATCACACCGTGATCCTCGATCAAAAAGTGAGGTTTAAATCCTCTCACTCCCAAATATTGATGTACTAAAAAAAACATCACACCATAATAAATTAGTTATTTTAAATATTAATCCATTACTCATCACATCATATGATTATTACGCTCTTTGCTTTAGTTTTGGTAGCTTTTAACTTCACTTATAATAGTGGCATTAGAAAACTTTAATCAAAGTATAAAGATGATATTGAAATATGGAAAACCACATAAAAATTAAGAGTCCGTTTGGAATACATTCTAATTTAAATGTTTTTCAAGAATGCATTTTTTCAAAAACATTTTGTATAAAAATTGTATAGAATTTAAACACTCATATATTTGGTTACATTTCCTATAAGTGTTTTTATACACAAGTTATTGTATACTTAAAAACTCTTTTTTTAAAAATTGGTTTCAAGTGTTTCTCTTGCTTTATTTCTCAATCTCATTTTTTAATAAGTCATTTTTAGTGGTTCCAAACACTAGAATTTTTTTTTTCAAAATAATTTATTTTTAAAATTAAACCCTTATAAAAGTTAAACCAAATACACCTTAAATTAATTGAAAGATGGGTTAATACAACAAAAAAAAATAAAATTTAATTAAAATTATCATTTTGCCTTTACTATTAAAATGACTAAATTGCCATTAAGTCCAAGTGGGACATTAGAGTTGCATGTTCAAAAATAGGTCCAAAGAAAAAGATAATGTAGGCCCTGTTTGATAACCATTTGGTTTTTTCGTTTTTTGTTTTTGAAAATTATGCTTATTTTTTCTTAATTTGCTTACCATGATTTTCATCTTTGTTAAAGATACATGAAAATTCTTAGTCAAATTCCAAAAACAAAAAACAAGTTTTTGAAAACTACTTTTTTTTTTTTTTGTTTTCAAAACTTGAGTTGGTTTTTGAAAATATGGAAAGAAGGTAGTACAAAACAAAGAAACTTATGGAAAAAAGTAGTTTTTGTAGGCTTAATTTTCAAAAACAAAAAACAAAAAACAAAATGGTTATCAAACGGGGCCATACTTATTGATAATTTAAATTCAAATATAATGAAGGGCATGATTCATGAGACGTTCCATGTGATTATATTTATGTTTTAAACAAATAATTTATTTATTAAAAAATGAAGAGTCCTTTGTGACACAAGTGCAATACAGCTAAATATATACATCACCAAAGTCATCCATATATACAAATGCCAAAAAAAGAAAGAAATAAATAAATAAAAAAAGAGCATAAAGTATTAAAGAAAATAAGTGTATATGTTCATCTGTGCCATAATGAGAGAGTTTAATTAGTTGTTGAGTTGTTTATTGAATATAAAATACAAAAGAATGAAACAAGTGACAAAAATAAAGAGTGAGTGTTAGTTGTAGTGATGAAAGGACGACAAAGAACTTAATCATTGGAGAATTGGGTTCATCAATATTAAATAATTTTAGTCTCGTGGGGAGGAATTAAGAGAGAAATATATACAATAATTGACATTTTTCTTCTTTTATATATATAATTTTAGTTTTAATTTTTCTAAGATAAATTATAAAAATATCCAGGTCACATGAGTAATCTGGTCATCTTCTCGACATGGCAGCTTATGAATTAAGTCAACTTTTCAAATGTCAAGTGTCAATGCTGATTTGTATTGCTGATTTGTATTAGGGACAAGACTATGCTTAATTATGTTTAGCTTAGAGTTTCTCTCAACTTAGCACATGGTGACACGGTGACACGTCTTTGTCTTCTAACTCTACTATGTTCATAATAAATTCTTCTTTGCATTGTTGGGGATTCCACATTAAAAAGGTTAGTGGAGACTTCACAACTTATAAGATAGATGAGTTACTCTTTTCATTGTCTATTGGTTTTGAGATGAAATTCCATATTTTATCTAACATTGTATTAGAGTCCATCCATATTGAAAAGATAAGACATGTTTATCTAATAGTCATAGCATGACATCCTCTCTAATTTCAAAGAGAGATTATTATTTAATATAAACCAATATAAAATTTTGATTTCTTAAATTTAATCAATACATCCATAAATTAGTATTAACTAATCATGTGATCACTTGAGATTTATATACCCGTTTGAGTTTTATGGACTCTGATATCATATTAAATTATATGGGATTCCATCTCAAAATCAATTGACAATGAGCGGAGTAACCCATACATCTTATAAATTGTGAGTTCTCCACTTATTTTTTCGATGTGGGATCCTCAACACCTATTAACGGATTTTCGACATAAAGTGCACATCGTTTGAACTGATATTTTAACAATATTATTATTTATTAATTTATACACATTAAGGGTAAAATGGGGGTGTCCTTCAAACACAATCCAATGGACAACCCTATTAAGGAGATTTTTAATCTTTATTGTCTGAATATTAGAAAAAGAAAAAAGAAAAATTATATTTCTTTTTTTTTTTTTTATTTATTGCTTCGAGGCTTTCATCCTATTTTCTAGTTTTGGAATAGATATCATTATTGGATTAAAGTCAATGAAGGAACTTCCCTGTGCGAAAGTGGAATAGGTTGGAAACCATTCAATCAATGGAAAAAATTAATTCTTTTTTTTTTCTCCCCCTTCAAAAAGAATAGAGCAAATGATTCGAGTTAACATTATAATGATATATATTTCTCTATTTTCGATCCACAAAATGTTTAAGATATCCTATCATATTTTTGTTTCCTTGTGAGATTAAAAATTCCAACCTTTTTAATCTCTTGGGTCGAGTTTACAAACTTATCTACTATTGGCAAAAGCATCACCATTCTAAAATATAAGTGATTTTTATACTTGACAAAAATGATTTTGGTCATTTCAAAATTACTCCCTACACATGCCCTCATATCTCTTTTTGTATTTAGGCTATTGAACTTAATGGTGGACCTTCAATTGTCTGCATTAATTAATAATTTATAGAGAAAACTACATTTTTGGTCCTTGAGGTTTGGGATATGTAGCATTTTGGTCTCTGAGTTTTCAAACTCAACAATTTACCCTTAAGTTTGGATTTTGTTACACTTTTGGTCCATCCATCCAATTTTTCGTTAATTACTAATGAATTGTTGTCGTGACATTCATTTTTATTAAAAAATAAAATAATATATTAAATATTTTATTGTTTTTTTTCTTCTTTCTTCATTCATCTTCTTCTCTACAACCCTAATTCCAGCTCCCACCACTGGCCGTCATCCATCACTGTCATATTTTTTTTCCTTCTTTCTCCTTCCTTTTCTTCTTTTTCTTCTTCTTTTCTTCTTTATTTTTCTCTCTTCGTTTTCTTTAATTATGTTTTAGAAAATTGAAAGGGAGAAGGAGCTCCCATTTTCACGTCGAAAAAGGGAGGATGGAGCTCTTCCATCCTCCCTTTTGATTTTCTGAAAAACAAAAAAGATAACGAAGAGAAAGAAAAAAAAAAGAAAGGAAAGGTGTAACGCCCCAGACCCAGGATTCGACACTTAAGGCCCTGACATTCTCCTGCGACCTGGCCACGTTACAATACTCGTCTTAAACTGCTTCCAAGAGTGAAGATTGTCCCCACAAACCAACACGAGTCCTTTTAGCATGCTTTGTCCTCACTCACATGCTTCCTAGGAAAATTCCCAGGAGGTCACCCAACATAGAACTTCTCCAAGTCAAGCACGCTTAACTTCAAAGTTCCTATGATTGAGCCACCGAAAAGAAAGGTGCACCTTGTTGGTATAGGTAGTATCTATCAATTCTATTAAGCTTTTTCTTGAACATACTTTCATGTCCTCAGGATCCCTTTCATTCGGATGTGATCTCGGTTCATTCATGTACCTCTCCTAACTCGGGTGTTACAAAAGGAGAAGAAAACTAAAGGAAAAAAAATCTGACGATTGGAAATAGTGGCCACTGGGGGTGGTAGGGGCTGGAATTAGGGTTTTAGAGAAGAAGATGAAAGAATGAAGAAAAATATTATTTAATTCATTATTTTATTTTAAAATTTTAAAAATATATTTTTTTAATAAAAAATGATTGCGTCATGGAAGCAATCCATTAGTAATTAAAGGAAAATTGGTCAAAGGTACTGAAGGTGTAATGAAATCCAAACCTCAGGGGTAAAATTGTTGAGTTTGAAAACTTAGGTACCAACAAAATGCTACTTATCCCAAACCTCAAGGATAAAAAATGTATTTTCCCTAATTTTTACGATTTAAAAGTATTTACAGAAGTCCTAAAAAGAAATAAGAATTGAATTACAAGTTTAGTTCTCAAATTTTTAGTTTATATCTAATAGATCCCTAAACTTTAAATTTTGTGTCTACTAAATTTCCAAACTTTTTTATAGCTAAATTCCGAACTTTTAATTATGAGTCAAATGACCATGTTTGACTTTTTTAAAAATTCATAGACCTATTAGACATCAGGCCATATTGTACAAAAATATTAAATCTTATATATACTAGATACATTAATTTTTTTTAAAAAAAATGTTGAATACACCAAAAGCTAATTCAACACAAAATTGAAAGTTAAATGAACTTATCAAACATTTTTAAAGTTTAGGAATCTATTGTTCAAAAAAAACAAAATTTAGGGATCTATTATACACAAAATTGAAAGTCTATGTTTTTCAAAGCTTCAGGATCTATTAGACACAAATTTAAAAGTTTAGGAGCTAAATTTGTAATTCAATCCATAAATAAAATCAATCTTAAATGAAACTTGTCATGTTTACATTTCATGGATATGTATTCGTTTTTTTTTTTTTTTTTTTTTAATTTATGTAAAGGTACGATATACTCAAAGTTTTCTCACAAGAAGACAGATGGGTATGATGAAATTATATACTTAAATCAATAAAACCAAAGAAATTAATACAAATTGGTTGGTACAATAATTCCTATAAAAAAAAAAAAGAAAGAAAGAAAAACCAATTGTTCATACTCGATTGTGATAATCAAAGACACAAGAAAAATAAAGTATACCAACATATAACACACGAGACAGAAACACACATAATTAGACAAAGAATACCAAAACATCAATAAACAAAAAACACAGTCATATCTGCAAGAATATATTATTCCCTAGAACCATATTATATAAATTAAAATGAAGCTAAAAAAAAAAAAGAAAAAGTCACCTTTTCCAAGACACAATTAATTAGTGATCTGTTGAATAGTTTTAGTGTTGTTGGTTTTGTTAATATGGGGAATGAATTCTGTGCGGTATGAGTGGGATTAGGCCATGTGATTAAGCATGTGATGTGTTAATAATAGTAAAGTGCTTTTATTTATTACATTAATTACATGCATGGGGACAGCTCTAATCGACCACATTTTTTGTTATTAAAAAAGAAAGTCAAAGTCATAAATGATAAATTGTGATAATCTGTCGTTTGGATCCCTTTAGCTTGTTTTTTTCCATTTAGTTGTCTCTCTGCATGCATGATTTTATGACGTAAACATGCATGTGTACGGGAGAATAAAAGACTTTGTACATGTTCCTCACTCGTTCCTGAGTGGGTTACCACTAATCACGTCTCGGTTACTACTCTCTCTATTCGTGTATGTTAGTTATAAGTAGAAGAAGTGTTAGAAGACCGTGGTTTGTTACAATTAACAAGTTTTTTTTTTTTTTTTTTTTTTTTTTTTTTTTTTTTGACAATGTAGAGGTAAGGATTCGAACCACAGACCTCGTAGTTATCAGTACAACTTATGCCAATTGAGCGATGTTGTTTTTGGCTTAGTTAATAAAAAAAATTATATATGATTTTTTATTAATATTTTAAGAAGTGTTAGAACCACTTTATGACAATCTTTTCATTTATTTTTCCTAAAATAAATATAAGGAAAGCTAATGGATAGTGGTTGGTAAGGAAATAACATTGAAAAGACTACTAACAAAATTAAATCAAAGATATGAAGGGTGTGTTTGGTTTAACTTTTCAAGTGTTTAATTTTGAAAATAAAAATCATTTTGAAAAAATTTCTAGTGTTTGGCAACTACTAAAAATGACTTATTAGAAAATGAGATTGAGAAATAAATCATTTTGACAGAAACACTTGAAACCAACTTTTCTAAAAAGAGTTTTTAAATATACAATAACTTGGGTATAAAAACACTTATGAAAATGTAATCAAACATATGAGTGTTTAAATTAAATTTTTATACAAAATGTTTTTTAAAAAAATGCATTCTTGAAAAGCATTTAAATTAAAATGTATTCCAAACAGACACGAAGAATTCAAGAATGAAGCAAAAGTCATCTTGAAACTTCAACATGAGAATCTAGTCAAGTCCTTGGGATGATGGTTGAAATAGAAGAAACACTTTTGATCTATGAATACATGACAAATAAGTAAAGTGGTTTTCACTAATTTTCATGGAGGAAGAATTTTTAGAGTGAGAAAGAAAAAAGAAATGTTTTTTTTTCTAGTGAGGGTACTTTTGATTTTTTTTTTTTTAAAGTTCAACGGTGTTAATGAAATTGAAACTTTAACATTTTTCATCTAAAACTTAACGATAAAGGTATTTTTTAATATATTTTTTTAAAGTTCGAGGTATTTTTTAAACAAACCACACCGTTAAAAAGGGGTATTTTTTTTTATAATTTATTCTACTATATAAATACTGTGGGAAGAATCATAGGTTAACTCTTTGCCTTTGTGTTTTTCATTATTTTTAGAATTTTCAAAATCACTTTTGGAATGAGAGACTATGAAAATTCTGAAAATGTATTTTTTAATTGGGTTGAAAACACCTTTCATCCAACTAAAAAAAGCATCCCAAAACCTCCCCATTGTTTGGAAATTATCCACCAGAACAAGAAGTTGTTGATAAGGATTGTAAATTGCTACACCTAACCCTTAATTAGCACATAAAAGCATTATTATTGGGTGAATAATAATGATGATCTACCAACATTACTTAGAAGTGTGTTATCAATGATAATGAAGGGCATAGAGAATGTACGTGCATGTTTGGGAGTGATTTTAAAAATGTTAAAATCACTTTTCACATATTCAAAATCACTAGAAACATGTCTTTAATAATTTAAAATCAATTTTAACGGTATGAAAATCACATTTAAAAGTGTAAAATCAAACATGAAATTGATTTTGAATAATTAAAAATATGTTTCGGGATGATTTTGAACCTGACAAAAGTGATTTTAGCTGTTTTGGAATCACTCCCAAACATGCACCATTAGGTTTTGAAGTCTCTTGAAATGCAACTGTTTAACTATGTGCCAAAGAAAATGAAATTTGTCCAAAAGAGGCTTTAATATTAATTAGTTAACTAAAGGGAACTTGAAAATTTGGAAGATTATTTTAAACAACTCAAGGTCTTTTAATTTGTGATAGAACTGTAATCTTGAAGAAACTCCCTATATAAAATCTCTTATTATTTAAACTCCTGTAGTGGTAATGATAAAGTAGGAAGTGGAAAATGTTTATACACATATCTCATATTGGAAACTATCTTCTACTTAAAATAGTTATTGTACTAAAACTTGTGATGATTTTTGAGTAATATCCTTGTTCTCTTGATATGAAACAAAAAATTTTATGATCTATTTTGATATTAAACTTACTTTGATTGTTCTATTACTGTAAATGGGTAGATATCATGATCAAGGGAGATAAAAAGAGGAAGGTTTTATGCCTTGATTCCTTTACCTTGAGAGTAAGGCCTTCTTGTTCCATTTAGGCTCAAACCTAAGTTAGAAGAAAATTTAATTTATTTAGCGGATTTTAGTCGAGTTTCGGTGTATGATACTTATAAACTTTATATTCCTCTGCATTTTATACTTGAGCATAATGATTCTTTATACCTGGAATGTAGTCTTACTTACGAAGGTTCAAGGGTTTAATTTAAAGGTTGTTTTCCTTCTAAGAGAGGTGAGAATCAAATATTTCAAATAAGTAAGAATTTTTAACTTCTTTTTTAATAAAGCATGATTATAATAGGATTTAATTATAAGCTTAATTTTCAAAAACCAAAAACAAAAAACAAATGATTATCAAATGGAACCTAAAAGTTTACCAAATCGAAGGAGGAGGCGAAGTTGAATCTATCCCTCTCCAAAATACTTTTTTTTATTAAATGAAAAGGAAATCTTTCTTCGAGAAAATATAGGCACATATTGGAAACAAGTTTTATTAGGACATCTTTTTCAATCCAAAGTTGTCAAATTTGTGTCATGGATAAATAGCTGACATCTTTATTTAAACCTCCATTTGAGAAGCAAACTAGGAGTTTAATTTACGTATATATCCTCAATTCAGTTTGAGGAAAAGGGGATATTAAAATAATCTTCCTAGTGTTCTACTCTTATATATATTGTGTTAATGAAGATTGAAGCAAATTCTTGTAGCTCTTCAACTATAGGTTGGCAATTGAACATCATTTTTTTTTTTAACAATGTTAGGTCAAAAGGTAATTTTAGTTGAAAGCTAAGGTATACTTGAGATTTGAAAAGGTTTAAGGGCAAAAAACCAAAATTTTTTTGTCAAAGCAAAAATGATTAATTTAGCCTTATTTTAATTTAATAAAGATTTCAAATAGGGGCTTTGCACAGATAGTAAAAACCGGCAAAAGAATTGCAAAAATAGCAAAAATAAATAAATAAAATTGTTTGCGGAAATAGCAAAAAATATGTTAAATTACGAAAATACCCTTAGTATCTCCAATAGTCTATCAATCCCTATTATTGATAGTCACTGATAGACTTCGATTAATCGGAGTCTATCAATGATAAATACCGATAGACTTTGATGATAAGTTTCAATTAATCGGAGTCTATTAGTGATAGACACTAATAGACTTTGTTGATCATAATCTATAAGTTTTTATCGTGTTTAATTCAAGCCTATCAATGATAGCTGCGGATAGAAAACAATTTAATTCAAGACTATTAGTTCAGTTTAATTCAAGGCTATCAGTTTCTATCCATCAGTTTAATTTAAGTCTATAGTCCACGTGGCTTCACTTAATGAAGTTACTCAAGTTTACAAAAATGTCAAATCCATAGACATAAAAATGTCAACACATCGATAAAAATTTAGTATACCTTCATCCTAATGATCTATCTTAAAAAATTTTGGATTCCATGGTTGATTAACACAATCATATAAATCCTATACACATTTGATCAAATCAACACAAATGTCATTCCATCTCTATTTTTTAATGCATTATTAGCGACATCGCTATCATCTTTGATTAATCGTTCGACAGCGAAATTGAACGAAACTTGATACATATTTTTTTAATATCCATATCTATAAACTAAGCCAAAATAAATAAACAAAGAAAGCAATAACAGAAACAAGAATATCTTCTTCAGCAATGAAAATGGGATTCCACAAGAGAAGATATATATCATATTGATAAGAGAGATGTAAATTAAATTACCAATACCACCGCCATAGCAATCACAATATATATTCAAATTAGTAACGCCTAATAAAAACCAGACCAGCTCAGCTCAGCTCAGCTCGAACTGCCAACTTAAAACTTGAAATATTCAAGTTTTAAAATATGGGTGGAAAATTAAAATAAAGTTAGAATCCACGTGCTAACTTGACTGTGGAAGCAGACAGGAAAGTGCTTATTCAGATCGATGAGCAAATTAAAACTCAGCACAGGAATCTCTGGTAGACGTGGGATTGGCGAGAGATCCGGCGACCCTTTTGCTCTGCAGTTTCTTCTTCTTAATTTGCTTTCTCTTTCTCTTTTAATTCGCTGTGTTTTAATTCTCTTTTGCTCTGCCAGCTGGTCTGCTCCATCCCAACACACAAGCCATTAAATTATGCCACTCTCAAGTCATAGCATCCACATTCTACACAATCATTTTTTTAAAGTTTAAGCCATTATATTCATCTCTTTTTCCCATGCTAATTGATTCAAGGATATGTACATAGTTATATAAAATTCACCCTTAACACTAAGTTGGTTTAATTTAAGCTTCGTTTTAATCCCTAGAGTTTTAATTTACTTTTAAAAATAAAGAAAAGAAAAACCCTTATACTCAATTTGAGCTTTTGTTTTCAAGGGTTTAGGTAAATATCTTAACCTAACGAGTGAATTGCTAACATGAGCATAGCTCAAATGACATGAAGTTTATATCTTCAACCAAGAGAATAAAAGTTTGAATCTCTCATCCCGAGTGCGAGTGGATGTTGTAAAAAAAAAAGAGTAAATTCTAACCTACGATATTCAAGAATTGAGAGAAAAAAAAAAAGGAAAAAAATGAAAAAGAATATAGTGTATAGAAGTATTATTTTTCTTTATTTTCCCTCTCACGATCAACATAAACAAAAATTGGACTAGTCCAATAGCATTTTATAACTGAAATCGAGTTTATACTCACAAAAAGGAATTTTATATACTTTAGTCTCAATATAAAAATAGCAGTGGACTAGTTACAACCCCTACAAATAGGGTCCATCCAAGTACAACATTTGTGTATCCTTCGAGTACTTTTAAAGCACTCTTCAATATTCTCTCTTCTCTCTCTCAATGGCACTTGCAAATTCAGCAGTACAAGAAGTCGATGGCATGGAGAAAGCTGGTGGATATATGAAGACTTTAGCCATTGGAAGCCATGAGAATCCAAATGGAAACTTTGTGTTTCGAAACACCACTAATTACCTGCAACTCGATCAGCAACAGCAAATGTCTCAGTCTTTGATCAACTTCAAGTGTGGGATTGACAATCTTTTCCACAAGAACAATAGTGAGTCTTTGCTGAGCTTTGAGCCACAAGGGGTTTGTCAAGACACTTACAATTGGGATCAGCAGCGTCTGATGGAAGATCCCAATTGCTTTCAAACAGCTACCAACAATTACAGCCCTGCAAAAGAGAACAAAAATGGAGATGGATCTGTCTACGAGTGGCTTTATTCTGAACCTACTGTTGTTTCTGATGCCATTCAAGAGGCTCAACCTGCTCAGGAGATTGGAAATCATAAGCGTCCCCATATGGTATTCAATCGTCTCGTTAAATTATAAGTTTGGTCTTTTGGATCTGTCTATTCAATTCACTCTCCTTCTAAATCATTTCTATTTAGGCTATGCATTTTTAAATTTTTGTGTCAATAAATCTTTGTTGCTGCTAAACAATTTAACCGTCAATGATTTATTTGACGCAAAATTGAAAATTTAGAGATGGGTTAAAAAAATTTTAAAATGTAAAAATTAAAAAGACATAATTCTCAAACATCAAGATCCATTAGAAATTTTATACAAACACTGAGGACACAATTCTCAATATTTTAAACCTCATTTAATAACCAATTGGATTTTGTTTTCGAAAATTGTGCTGGTTCTCTCACTATTTCTTTACCATGGTTTTCATACGAAAACATTTGAAATTCTTAGCTAAATTCCAAATAAATAAATAAATAAAACAACAATTTTATCTAGTTTTTAAAACTCTAGATTTTGAAAACATTTGTATGAGTAAATAACAAACAAAGAAATCCATGAAAATAGTGTTTAAAAGTTTAGGTCTCGTTTGATAATCATTTGGTTTTTGAAAATTTTGTTTTTTTTTTTCTCTCAATTTCTTTACCATGACTTTCATCTTTGTTAAACACACATTTGAATTCTTAACCAAATTCTAAGAAAAAAACAAAATTTTAAAAACTACTTTTTTTTTTTTTTTAGTTTTTAAAATCTGACTTGATTTTTGAAAACATGATAGATGGAAGATGACAAAACAAATAAATTTATGAGCGGTAGTAGTATTTGTAGGTTTAGTTTAATTTTCAAAAACCAAAACCCAAAAACCAAATAGTTATCAAACCCATCTTGATTTTCAAAAAAAAAAAAAAAAAAAATAGTTATCAATCCAGTTTTTGTTTGCTAAATTGGTGTCAACTAACAAAAGAAATGTTTGATTGATCGACAGGGAGAGAGCAGTGGGGGTGTTTGTAAGAAGCAATGCACAGCTGCAGCTAAGAAACAGAAACCCAAATCATCAACAGCAAAGGATCCACAGAGCATTGCAGCCAAGGTTTTTTCTTTGTCTTTAAATGTTTTTGTTTTGACAACATTGGCTTGCAATTTAAGCAACAACAAGTGTAATTTTTAAGGTTCTGAAAGAATGTCTGTTTTGTTTTTGTTTCTTAGAATCGACGAGAGAGGATTAGCGAGCGGCTGAAGATACTTCAAGAATTGGTTCCCAATGGCTCCAAGGTGCTTACTGTTATCTAATATTAAAAAAAATGTTGATTATTGAAGGTAGAGTGTTAATTTCCATTAAAATATTGACATTATTCTAAGCTAAAATGTTTATACCATATTATTATAATATGCATAAGAACTCCAAAAAGATTAGAAAAATAAAAATCATTTTGTAAAATAAGAAAAGCTTTGACTTTTTTCTTTTCCAGCTAATGAAACTTTGGCCCTTTTTTACTTCTAATTTGCAGGTTGATTTGGTAACCATGTTGGAGAAAGCAATTAGTTATGTCAAATTTCTTCAACTACAAGTGAAGGTACACATTTCCATATCACTCTCTTTCCACATCTAGGGTTTCATCAGCAAAATTTTACATTTTAATTTTTTAGGTTTAATCTTCAATAATGAAAATATAAAGAAACAAAATAAGGAATATTTTTTAAAATTTTAAGCCTATTTGATAACTATTTGATTTTTGAAAATTATGTTTGTTTTCTCCCAATTTCACTTTTCATCTTTGTAGAGAACACATTTGACTTTCTAGTCAAATTCCAAAAACCAAAAACAAATTTTTGAAATGGGTTTTTAAAAATTTGCTTGATTTTTTGAAAACATGAAAAGGAGAGGTTAGAAACCAAAGAAACTTGTAGGTGGAAGTAGTGTTTATAAGCTTAATTTTCAAAAACCAAAAACCAAATGATGATCAAACAGAGAATCTGAACTTTTTTATATAGTCTTATTTAATGTACAACGACAAATAAACTAGCTAGGGAACAATTGTTCCGTCCTTTCTTCTTTGCTCTACCCTAATCTTTCTAGTTAAAAATTTTGAATTTCAGATCCTAGCGACCGATGAATTTTGGCCGGTTCAAGGTGGGAAAGCGCCTGACATTTCCCAAGTTAAGGAAGCCATTGATGCCATTCTTTCATCTCAAAGAGAAAGAAGCTCAAGCTCAAACAGTGAAAAGTGAAAAGTGATGGCTTTAGTAGATAGAATTGATGAGAAGAATTATAGTTCCCAATAATTCAAATCCATGAATTAATAAACCTAGAAAATGGAAGGAAAAAAAAAAGGCTAATTTGTTTTGAAAGTCAGCCATTATTATTGCTCCAACAACAAGATTGGGATCAGAAATTAATGCTGTTCCTTTAATTTTTTGAAGCTGGAAAAATGTTGTTCTAGCTAGTTGTCAATTCAATGAAGGCCCCACTTGGAGATTTGTTAAAAGAAATTATTTTTGAAGGAGAATCTACCAGCAAATTATATTATATGTATATCTATCTTCTGCAGAAATTACATATAGACTACTAAATGAACAAATTTAAGTCTATAAAATGATCTAAAGATAATTAATGGACAAGATTTGGAAGATTTAGGATCTCTTTCAATAATAATATATTAAAAGAAATAATTATTAGATACATGGTGTTCTTTGTAAACATGGATCAATAATTCTTTTCTCTTTTTTTTTTCACAAAAATAATATATTGTTGAATTTTCAAAATTTTGCTTTTGAGTTTATTTTTTATTTGGTTATTGATATGACCCTTGGAGTTGGAAATAAACACAATTGTACCACTTCGAAGTTTATAAAGATGTTTTAATTATGAACAGAAATGCATTTGCACATAGTAATACACTAGCTATTTGAAAATGTGCTTTAGGATGGAGCAAGTTTACTAGTTTAACTCCCTTAATATCTTCAATCTCTAAAACATACTTTGTAGTAGACAATGTTAAAAAAGGTTAAGAGAGGTTAATTTCTTGGCCTGAATACTCTTGGGGATTGGATACAAGGATTTGGATGTTCTTGTGAAACATAATGTTACTCAATATATCGATTAATGTTGTTAAATTGCTATTTTAATTAAAGTCTTATGTTGAAGCTTTTAGATCTAAAACTTAATCAAATTCTTGTTGTCTTTTAAGGTTGGCTTTCAAGAAGTATTAGTGTGAGACCAGGCCACGAGCATAGTAGAAATCCTGACATGCTCTGGTTACGAAGAAAAGTAGGTTTTTTGGACATTTAGGCAAAAAAAAAAAAAATAATAACAAATACTATTTTCTAGTAAATTTTGTAATTAGTATCCTAATGTAATTACATATGGTTTGGGATGCTTTCTTATAAATTGAGGGCCAAAGGACGTAGAGATGTCCATGACATCCTCATCCCGATCCCCAAAAATTACTCGTTAACTTTCGTGGGGTTTTCCCACGAGAAATTATTCTCTATTTATTTTTTTTTTCTATTTTTAATCTCAATTGAATCAAATGATTCGTTTGATAAGTTTTCAAATAGTTAATTTTTCATATGAAATACACCTGATTTCCAATTAGATAGTTAATTATTCAATAAAAATTTTCATTTAAATAATTAATTTTCTTAAAAAATATCTCTATTTAAAAATAAAATTCTTTTTTTTCGACAACAAATATAAAATGCTTAAACTTCCCAATGAAAACAAAATAATATTTCATATTATTTCATATCAAATTATATAATTATCCATAGATATTAATCAAATATTTAACCATATAATAAAAACATATCAAACTATATATATAATAAAATAAATAAAATAAAATAATAGAAAAAGATAAATAGGGTAGGGAAAGGTGGTGAGGGAATACATTCTCCGTTCTTGTCCCCATTTAGCTTGTGGAAAAATTTCCTCCGACTTCCTCTCCTATTCCTCGTCTAAACAAAGATTCCTTGTCCCATTAGGGGTGAGTCCCCTCAAAGAAAATGAACATCTCTATAAGCACTAGTGTCATGTAGGTTCAAGAATTCAACAAATCAAAAGGAACAATTTTTTTTTCAACTTTTGAGAAAACATTTGATATTCTACACACTAGAACCAAGTCCATCCACCATTTTTGCTACTAATTTTAAGCTTTGAACTACCAATAACATGTCATGTCAAGGACTATACAAGAACAAAACTATCATTTTAAAATAATATACAATTTTTTTTATTACAGTAGTGAAAATTGTCTGAATTTATCCAAAATCATCAACCTCTTTGAACAAAACGATTTCATATTTAAAATATATAATATATACTTCCAACAAAGAAGGTTCAAAACAAAATAAGAAATAAACAGCAAATCAACAAGCTTTGCCAACAGTACAACTCAAAGAGCATGTGTTATAAGTCAAAGCAGGAACCAAGGAATCATGAGCAAGATTGAAAATGAAGATTGGAATTAAACCTGCAAAAAGCTTTATAAGATCTTCACAGCCAACCAGAGATTGCAAGATTGAGGCAACTACAAAGTAGGATATTGATAAAAGACCATCAATCAAAATGCAAACCATAAATCAAACTGGATATCACTTAAAAGATCAACATTTTGGCAATGCAACAATGTTGCAAAGGGAACCCATTAGAGGAATAGTAATCATATTATTTCAGCCTTAACAATTAGAAAAGGACATTGATCTAAGGGGTAAAAATTGAACTAAAATAAGTCATTAGTACAACTTTCAATCACATGCTCTAGAAATCCCTCTTTGTCAAGACCAAAAAAGCTCACCAATTGAATGAGTTTTAATGAAGCTTCATGCCATGGATTTGGATACCATTGGGTCCCTATGTTGAAAGAAACCACATGTGAGAAACCATGAAAAGATTCTGAGGATGAGAAATCATCGAAGATATGAGGGATGCTAAGAATTTTTCTTTTCTTTTTTAAGAGGGATAAGATTGAGGCTGAAGCTTTATGCAACAAAAAGGAATCGAAGAAGATCTAAGAGATTTTGAAATATTTTTTATTTAGAAAGAGATGCTAAGAATGTTTTCTTTTTCAGAGGGAATGCACAAAATAAAAAATAAAAAAAAGTAATAGTGAGCCACAACATAAGAAGCAAGAACAAAAGAGCCCGGGCTTCACTTGTTAACAATTTAGGATCCAGTATAATTACAAAACTCTTTGCATACGCTCTGAGAGGTATTGAACTTAGCCACAGTCCACAACTCTCCCAAGCCTCTCAATATTCCATCTCCAGAAGTTCTTCAATCCCGCTCAACCAAATATTCCAAAAGAGCAGCAAAATAAAGGTACAGCAAAGAGCCTCCCTCTCATCTTGAAATGGAGGTTAAAAAGGAACTCCTCCATCATTGAACAACAAAATATGTGTCTCAAAGAAAAAACTGGTCCCAAATTGAATAAGCAAATCGGCAATCCCATAAGATGTGATGCAGAATCTCAAAAGTATTTTGCAGGTAACAAAACACTACTGCAACCTCAACAGTATGAATGAGTTTCATGGAATATAATCGAAGTGTTGCACTTCCCACGAATGACCTGGCAAGCAAAAAACTTTACCTTCATGAGGAGCAAAGAGTACGAGGTGAGAGTCACAGAAAAAGAGAGAAGGAACTACAAGAAAACCCCTTCTTCACAAATGGAAATCTTTGTTTCCAGGACAACTGAATTAGATCAGAGTGTTGCACTTCCCCTGAATGACCTGCCAAGCCAAAAAAAACCTTACCTTCTTGCGATTGCAGTCTTCCACAATAAGGAAAACAACAAATGGCAAGAAGGTAGAAGAAGGAATTACAAGAAAACCCCTTTGAAGGAGAGGGAAACCACAAACAGATTTCTCTGTTCTATTTCTAGGACGACAACGAAATGCAATCAAGGAAAGTGAAGCAGAGAAACCTTCTCTGTGGTACAATAGTTTCTTCTTATGTACCATGACTCCCCAGACCTCTACATGTTCACTGTGAAAACAGCATAAAAATCTTCAGAAATAGATGCACATCAGAATGCACAGCTAATCTGAGCCACATAAAGAAATGATATAGGCACCAGTCAAGAAACTAAGTAAAACTTCAGCTCTATAACCCAGTGGAAAAAGATATGCAGAGTTTAGAAAGTACTGAACAAATATTTACTTGGGGTTTAACAAGTATTGTCAGAACAGGTTATCTTGAACTTCCTTCATGCCAAATGATCATCATGCACAAATTCCTTTCTACACCAACAAAGCACCAAAAGCACTTATTTATCAGTAAATCTCAACTTCGTCATTAGTTCTTCATACAAAAATTCCTTTCTAACTTCAAAAAGGCTCTGTTTTAGTTTGGACAAAGTCGAATGTTTCAAAATGATTCCTCTATCAATCATCTCATGAGCATATTTGACTGCTTCTGGCAACCTCTTTTTATCCCGGAGCCCTACAATCAAGAAATTACCAATCTCTTCAAGATCAGATTCATAGTTTTTAAGCATACACTTCCATACTTTTATGGCCCCATTTGGGTCTTCACTTTCAATGTAAATCCTGACTGCTGCATTACAATTAGCACGGCTTGGAATGAACTCATTTTTAATCATTTCATCAAATACACCTGAAGCCTCCCTCAATTTCCTTCCCTTTAACAAGAACTGAAATAACAAATTGTAAGTTTCCAAATTTGGGAATGCCCCATAACATATCATCTCATCTAACAGCCTCCTTGCTGCATCAGTATCATTTTGATGACAACATAGAACAATCATTGAATTGTACATATGTGTATCAGGCTGAAAATTAATACTCTCTATGATTTCATTCCAAAGATACCTCCCCGCTTTGACATCGCCATTCCTTACGCACTCATCAAGCGCAAGCTTGAAAAACTTAAATCCTGGATAGCACATCTTATCTTTTAATCTTTTGAAGAACACCAATGCCTCGCGCAGCCCATCGGGATCCTTCAGCAATACACATAAAAATGAATTATAAGCAGGGGTATTGGTCGGATCCCAACCAATTTCCTCTATCATCTCTCCAAAAGTTTGCCTGGCACAGACAATATTTCCTTCACTTTCCCACCCTTCTAATACAATGGCAAAAGAATCTGGGTCAGGCCTAATTTTACCTTTAGCTATTTGCAAAAACTCATCTGCATCCTTAGTGTTTCCATCCCTACAAATAGCACTTAGAAGTGAATTCAATGCCACTACATCACGAGGACAACCATAGGTATCCATAACCTCAAATGCCATAATGGCGTCCTTAACACGATTAGCAACGATATAACTACTAAACACCGAGGCAAAAGTCGCCAAAGAAATCAACCCTTCTTTCTTCATCGATTTCATAGCATCCCACATCGGTTCAAAATATAAATTCTTACCCAACATGTCGATGATCAAATTCCAAGCATAGGGGCTGTGTTGGTCGTTGAGCTTCCTGCCGGACCACCGGAAGAATTTCACAGAGGATCCTGGAAACTTGTAAGATAATTTCAGAACCTCCTCAACATCTTCTTGACTGGCCTGAAAGCCGGTCTCTTCCAGAACCCTTTCAACGTCGATGGATGGGGAGTTTGCGATGATTTCGCACATTAATTTGATCTTAAACGGCAAAGTAGGGAAATCAAGGTAGGAAACGAAATGTGGGGTTGCGTTCCTTTTGGGTTCCGGCGAGGGATTGTGGAACTGCGGTTGAGAGACTGAGCTTGATCGAATGGGAGTTCGAGCAGCAGAAGGGGAAGATGAAGGTAGATGCTTCTTGCTTCGTTGGTGGCCATTATCGGAGAGTCGTCTTTTGTTGTTCTCTCCCATGAATCTTCAGATGAGAATGTACCAAATCTTTGAAGAGTGAAGTGATGAACGACAGAGAGACCAGAATTGGAGAACACAAGGAGTGCGATTCTCGGACCACTGTGAATCGGTGGAAAGATGTT
The DNA here is from genome assembly GCA_036850905.1 of Luffa acutangula. Classification (NCBI taxonomy): domain Eukaryota; kingdom Viridiplantae; phylum Streptophyta; class Magnoliopsida; order Cucurbitales; family Cucurbitaceae; genus Luffa; species Luffa acutangula. Next base: position 45,000,540 of record CM072094.1, read on the forward strand.
GAATTTGGGTTTTTCTAGGGTTTTCTGGAGAGGAAAGGAACATAAACACTGTTTTCTATAAAATCAAACCGAATCCGCTCACCGAACCGATTATAAACCGAACCAGCAGCGGTTTCGGTTGGTTTAAGTGGATTTTTCGGGTTTTTCGGCTTTTTCTTACACTTCTAATCGACATGTACCTCCGACCAAGAGGTTAGAGGTTCGAATCTCACACTTCCAATTGGTGATGGACTCAACAAAAAAAAATTAAACTTTCAAAGTGTTTTATTTTAGACTTTGAAATTTGAAATTTATTTCAAACCGATTCATAAAGACATTTATAAACGAAACAAAAAAAATGTTAGAGTTGTTTTGAAATAAAATTCAAACTTTGAGAGCTAAAATGAAATTTTTAAAAGTTCAGGGGTATAATTGAAACTAACTTCATAGTTCATGTTTTTTTTTTTTTATAATTTAACCATTTTTTAAATTTAGTCTCCTAATTTTAAAATTGTTTTTAGATTATGTGATTCAAATAATGGAAATTATAAAACAACATTTTGTGTGTTTTCAGTGTATCAAGATTTTGCATTTGAAATTTTAAAATGCAGAATTAAAATAAAAGGTTTTTTTTAATAAATATAGTTTCTTTTAGTTCTATAAATATAATATTTAATGTTATAAATTTTGATTCTTTTTTAATTAAAATATGTATAATATATTATAAATGATATGATACTGTAAAATAATAATTATACAAAATTTATAACATCTAATAAATTTGTAAATTAATTAATAATAGTTATATTCAACCTAATATTTAGTTAATAACCACAACCCCAAATGTTGTTGAACTAACAAAAACTAATTTTCTTTTACTTTAAAATTTGTTTCAGACGGCCTACTGTCAGCATATGTTAAGAAACAGACGGGGCTAATACATCGCCCATCCGAAGCAAGAGCAAGAGTCAGGACATCGAGAAGCAAACGGGGCCTTATGCATGGGGCTTGCCCAGTGCTTTGGGTTCTGGCCTCGCAGGAGGGTCCAGTTGGACCTGAATCGTCCTGAAACGGAGAAAACAACCCTAAAAAGCTTACTCAGGTATAAATATCCTTCTTGACGTTTGGAGAAGGGTTCGAAACCTTAACTCTTGACACTCTTTACTTCTTATTTGCTAACTTAAGCATCGGAGTGGGTGTGGCAAGCACTACACTGGTGTGCAGTTTGTAGGTCACGTTTTCCCCACACTCTACAAATTCGGATTTTGGTATCAACAAGCATAACCCAATAATTTTCTCTAATCAATAATCTCAACCATTGAATTCGAAATCTAATCAAATTTAAACGATTTAAAATATAAACTCATGCAAATTAAAATAAAATTACACATATGATCCGAAAATGTCTAAAATCAATAATTTTATCCAAAAACTTGTGCAATTTTAGCTATGATTTGGGTTATTTAAAAACCTTCGTGCTCATAATTTTATTTTCTATCATCACAACACTAAGGTGTGTCTGATTTAACTTTTCAAGTATTTGATTTTGAAAAAAAATTATAGTATTTGGCAACCACAAAAAATGATTTATTAAACAATGAGATTGAAAAATAAACCGAGAGAAACAATTTGAAAGCAAATTTTTTAGAAATGATTTTCAAGTATATGATAACTTGTGTATAAAAACAGGAATGTAACCAAACATATGAGTGTTTAAATTTTAAACAATTTTTATACAAAATGTTTAAAAGAAAATGCATTATTGAAAAACACTTCAACGAAAATGTAATCCAAACGGGCCTAAAGTACTAAGTGTATGTTTGGAAGTGTTTAATTTTGAAAAAAAATTAGTGTTTGGTAAACCCTAAAAATGACTAATTAAAAAATCAGATTAAGAAATAAACTATTTTGAGAGAAACACTTGAAAGCAAATTTTGTTAAAGAGTTTTTAAGTGTATAATGGGTCAGTTTGGAATACCTTTTAGTTTAAATGTTTTTTAAGAATGCATTTTATTTTTAACATTTTGTATATTTTTTTTTTTAAGAATTTAAACTCTCATATGTATGGTTACATTTTCTCATAAGTGTTTTTATATACAAATTATTACTATACTAAAAACTCTTTTGAAAAATTTGCTTTCAAGCTGTCAAAATCGTTTATTTCTCAATCTCATCTATTAATAAGTTATTTTTAGTGGTTGTCAAACACTAGAATTTTTTTTTTCAAAATGATTTTTTTTTCCAAAATTAAACACTTGAAAAGTTAAACCAAACATACCCAATAATGTGTATAAAAATACTTATAAGGAAATATAACCAAACATATGAAGTTTAAATTCTAAACAATTTTTATACAAAATGTTTTTTTTAAAAAAAATGCATTCTTGAAAACATTTAAATAAAAATGTATTTCAAACCAACCTAAAATTAATTAATACTAAGTGTGTTTTTTATTTTCAGATTATTTTTATTAAAATGAATTAATTTAACTTAAGGCCTAAAAGGCCAATATTGAAGCTTCAATTTTGTCTCTAATTTATAAGCGTTCTTCAATTAAATCTCAACCATGGACAACTATTAAAATTCTTCAATCGATTAAATATGAAACATCAAAATTTATTTATTTATTTAGGTGGTAGTAAGAACTCGATTATTGAAGAATATTAATTCATAGAAAGTAAAATTGAATTGTACATAATAACATTAAAAACTAAATGTAAAAAAAATAAATAAATAATTATCTATATAGACATATACAATGAAATTGTAACACAAATCCATCCCTTTCGAATTCTCCTCCTTTGTTTTGTTCGAAGTCAATGAATTCCATTGACTTCCATATTTGAGGAGGTTTCTAATTCCAACTTTTTCAAAAGCTTTATTTACTCTACTCATGTGATTGAAGATACAATTTGTACTTTTTCATGTAAAAATTATGTGAAAAGACTGTTTTTTAAATAGAAACCTTGTTCTTTAACTCGTTGTAATCAATAAAAATTGTCCATAAGCCTCCTTCATCATAGCACATTGCTTAGGGACTTTGTCCTTCACACGATAAGTGTAAAGGTGAAATTCTTTTAAATACATCATTGTGTTTCTCAATTTAGAAACAATTTAGCAAGTTGTTTGCAATTTTGAAGCACAGGTAGAGTGTTGTTCACACGTAACTTCGGGGATGGAGACACGTGGAATAAATAATATATTGTATTAATGTTGTATGCGTGTGGGTGTACAATCTCTAACTTTAATCCTCTGATTCTCTCTCTTAAATATATAAACTTTGGCCTCTAGCTTGTTGCTCTTCTTGGGCCGGTTTGTTGGGCTTCTTAGATGATCAACTTGCTAGGTTGATGATCTCTTGGATCGGCCTGTTGGCTTGATGATCTCTTGGATCGGCTTATTGGCTTGTTGATCTTCTTGGATGATCGGTCTGTTAGGTTGATGATCTCCTGGATCGACCTATTGGACTTGTTGATCTTCTTGGATGATCGGCCTGTTAGGTTGATGATCTCCTGGATCGACCTATTGGGCTTGTTGATCTTCTTGGATGATCGGCCTGTTGGCGTGATGATCTCTTGGATCGGCTTGTTGGCTTGTTGATCTTCCTGGATGATCGGCCTGCTGACTTGTTGATCTTCTTGATCGGTCGGTTGGCTTGTTGATCTCTTGGATGATCGGCCTGCTGACTTGTTGATCTTCTTGATCGGTCGGTTGGCTTGTTGATCTCTTGGATCAGCCTGTTGGCTTGATGATCTGTTGGATCGGCTTGTTAGCTTGTTGATCCTCTTGGGTGATCGGCCTGCTGACTTGTTGATCTTCTTGATCGGTCGGTTGGCTTGTTGATCTCTTGGATGATCGGCCTGCTGACTTGTTGATCTTCTTGATCGGTCGGTTGGCTTGTTGATCTCTTGGATCGGCCTGTTGGCTTGATGATCTGTTGGATCGGCTTGTTAGCTTGTTGATCCTCTTGGATGATCGGCCTGCCGACTCTGGACTCTGGCAGAATGCTCTGGACTCTGAGTTCTCTGACTCTGTCTCCCAATCTGAATCCCTCCAAAATGAATGGTGGCCTCCTCTATTTATAGAGTTTGATGGACCTCATATGGGCTTGGGCTTGAGTCCAATTGCCACGTGGCATAATCTGATTGAACTTGGCTGATGTTATCTGATGGATCACTAATAGACAAGTGGCATTCTTTGATTTGCCGAATTTTAATGTCTATTAATTTAATTTAGGCACACGTGTAAATGTGTAACTGGTCCCAAATTTGTTTTATCATTAATTTATATTAATGACGTGGCAACTTGTGATTGGCCGAAATTTCTCCTTCAACAAATGCCCCCTTTTCGAGATTTAGGCACAAGTTATGTGTGAGTGAATCTCGAAAAATATATTTTGGAATTAAAATGCAAGGTATTTGTTCTTGACTTTGACTCCATTTGGTGCGTCAATTTAATCAAAATATGAATTTTGGTCAAAATTTTGATTTTTTTTTATTTGGCAGCAAACTTTGATTTCAAGTTTGGGCAAAATTTGGTTTATACCCAAATTTTGATTTGAGGTAAAATCCTACCCAATTTTAACTCGCATTTGGAATAGAATTTGAGGTTTTGACTTTGGTTCATTTGGGATAAAATTAGGATTATGCCCAAAATTTGGTGGGAATTTGGTATAAAATTTATTTCCCAATTTGATTTAAATAAAATCTCATATCTTTGGGTTAAAATTTGAACCAAAGACTCTCGTTGGAGATAAGATTTATATTCGAACCCTTCAAAAATTGATGAAGATTTCCGTTGGAGATAAGATTTATATTTGAACTCATCCCAAAATTGATGAAGATTTCCGTTGGAGATAAGATTTATATTTGAACTTATCCCAAAATTGATGAAGATTGTCGTTGGAGATAAGATATATATTTGAACTCATCCCAAAATTGATGAAGATTGTCGTTGGAGATAAGATATATATTTGAACTCATCCCAAAATTGATAAAGATTATCGTTGGAGATAAGATTTATCTATTTGAATCCAACCTTCCATTCTATAAATAAGGTTGAACCTCAGCAGGGGAGAGCACACATCAATTGCAGAGAGCACTCAAGAAGGGATCCAAGTAGGAAACTTTCTTTTCTTTTCTTTTCTTTTCTTTTTTAATTTTCGTTTTTTTTTATACTTTTCGTTTTTTTATTTATTTTTTTTTTTTTTTTGCAATTTGTTTCTTTTTTCCTTGAATGTGTAAGCTTCGTGCAACAGTCGTCACCAAATTCGCTTGCAGTGATATCACTCCTGCTAGACCAGTCCCCTATTTCATTGGGTGATCTGAGTAACCTGCAGGGGTAGTCACCAGATTCGCCTTCATGCACTCCTGCTAGACCCAGTCCCCATTTTATTGGGTGATCTGAGTAACCTGCAGGGGTAATCACCAGATTTGCCTACAGCGATGCACTCCTGCTAGACCCAGTCCCCATTTTATTGGGTGATCTGAGTAACCTGCAGGGGTAGTCACCAGATTCGCCTACAGCGATGCACTCCTGCTAGACCCAGTCCCCATTTTATTGGGTGATCTGAGTAACCTGCAGGGGTAGTCACCAGATTCGCCTCATGCACTCCTGCTAGACCCAGTCCCCATTTTATTGGGTGATTTGAGTAACCTGCAGGGGTGGTCACCAGACCCGACTCGCCTTCAACGGTCATCATCAGATTCAATTGCAGTGACTTCACCACCTGTCTAGACCAGTCACTTTGATGACTGTAGTTTCCTGCAGGGGTGGTCACCGTTTTTTTAACAACACTTTTATTGTCTTTCTTTCTTTTTTTTTTTGTGGTTTGATATCAAGCATTTTTTTAACTTGCAGCTAAGATGCATCTTCCAGTCTGGACACTTTCAAGATAAAGGCAACACTAAAGTTGTTCATCTTTGCAGATGTAGCGAAGACTTCAACCATCAACTTTTGAATATGAAGTGAAGTTATCAACAGTCAATTTTTGAAGATGAAGCGAAGCGGACGCCGTCAACTGCCAACATTTGAAGATGAAGCGCAGCAGACGCCGTCAACTACCAACATTTGAAGATGAAGCGGAACGAGGACGTCAACCTCCGCCAAACATTTGAAAAGGAGCAACGGTGAACCTTCGAACTTGGAGAAGGAGAACCTCAGTGGCGAACCTTCAAAAAGAGGGGTGGAGAGAAGCGCCTTCGAACTTGGAGAAGGAGCAGTGGAGAGAAGCGCCTTCGAACTTGGAGAAGTAGCAACGGAGAGAAGTGCCTTCGAACTTGGAGAAGGAGCGAGCGAAGCGCGTGAGGGAACCTTCAAACTTGGAGGAAGGAACTGCAGCAGCGCGTGAGAGAACCTTCGAACTTGGAGGAAGGTAGCAACGAAGCGCATGAGAACCTTCGAACTTGGAGGAAGGTAGCAACGAAGCGCATGAGAACCTTCGAACTTGGAGGAAGGAACTGTGCAGCGAAGCGCATGAAAACCTTCGAACTTGGAGGAAGGAACTACAACGAATCACAGCTCGTGAGAACCTTCGAAACCTTCGAATTTGGAGGAAGGAACTGCAGCGAAGCGAGTGAGAACCTTCGACCTTAGGGAGGAAGGAACTGCATCGAAGCGCGTGAGAACCTTCGAACTTAGGGAGAAGAAACTGCAGCGAAGCGCGTGAGAACCTTCGAACTTGGAGGAAGGAACTGCAACGAAGTGCAGCGCGAAGCGAAGCGATGTGAGAACCTTCAAACTTGGAGGAAGGAACTGCAGCGAAGCGACGTGAGAACCTTCGAACTTGGGGGGAAGGAACTGCAGCGAAGCGCGTGAGAACCTTCGAACTGTGAGGAAGGAACTGCAGCGAAGCGCGTGAGAACCTTCGAACTTGGGGGGAAGGAACTGCAGCGAAGTACGTGAGAACCTTCGAACTTGGAGGAAGCAACTTTCATTCGCTGTGTTGCCCCCACTAGTGATGAATTTCCTCAATTTATATCGTCGTGCTTCAATATTTGTTGCACTTTCTTTTTTTTTGTTTGTAGAGACTGAACTTAAAGTTTTCTTTAAGCTGCCTACGTACCCTTTGAAGAAAAGGGATCAAGTCATAACGTAGTTCAAAAAAAAATTTTTTTGCACTCACCTTTTAAGCTCGTGTGGGCTAGGAGCATCATGCAGTTTAGGCTCTTGCGATAAGGAGCTTTTACATTTAAAAGCTCTTATCTTTGTCATGGTCTTGATCAAATCCTTCATTTGCAGGATTGGTCAAGATAATGAGATTTGGCTTCACCTTCAAGGAACCTTCCGTATTTATGAGAACAGAAAACTTCCTCTTCATACGTGACGGGATGCTACTATGAAGCTTCTCGTCACTGTTTACTTCATCGAAAAGTTTCAACTCCAAGTTGTTCATCTTTCTTTTAGGTTGATCGTTTGTTACTTTGAGGCGATCAAAGACAGATGTTGAAGATCGATTTTTCTTCGATGTGGAGACACTTAGCCTTTGGAAAGCTGAAGGTTGAGTCGAGGTGGACATCGAACATTGATTTTCTTCCTTTGTCGCGGCCATACTCATTCTATGGAATATCGAAGGACGAGTAGTTGGAGGCTTGATGCGATCAAAGACGGAAGTCCTTTGTTCACTCTTCTTAGAATTGTCAACTTCTTCTACGTTGATGCAGTAGGAAGTCGCAAGGTTCTCTTTTGTCTTTTTGTGGAAAGTTTTGGAGAATGATTTATTCAACATCACCAGTTGTTGAGGTTGAGAGAACTTTTTACTTCTCATTCTCTTGGGTTGAAGTTTCTTAGGATCCTTCTTTCTTTGATGTTTGCTCTTTTATTTGATTGTAGCAAGATTTGATTGAGCTACTTCATCAAGGTCGAGCTCAATTTTTCTTTCCATAGCCAGCTTTAGAATTAAGTCCTTTAGGACGAAACATCTTTCCACTGGATGACCAATAACTCGATGATACTTGCAATACTTGGGATCATCGACTTTCTCCATCTCTTCTGGTCGTTTACACTTAGGAAGCTTTATCAGTTGCGCTTCCAATAGTTGTTCCAACATATCAGGGATGTCGGCATCAGGAAAAGGATAGATTTTCTTCTGTCTTTCCTTTAAAGTTAAGTGATGCGCTCCATTAGTTTGTCGCTTTTCTTTCGAAGACGACTTGGGAAGGGTTGTGTTTACAACCATGGATTCTTCTATAGTCTCTTCATCATTCCTTCCTTCTTTTCTCATGTTAGGGAGGAGAATGTCTTGGTTTTCTCGACTAGCAATACTTAGCTCCATATCGTGGGCACGAGTTGCTAGTTCCTCAAAGGTGCGAGGCTTTATACCTTTAAGGATGTAGAGGAGTTCCCAGTGCATGTCTTGAATGCACATCTCAACGGAAGACAGTTCAGTGAGGCGATCTTTGCAATCTAGACTCATAGCTCTCCAGCGATTTATATAGTTAACAACGAGTTCACCTTTTCGTTGTTTAGTGTTTGTGAGCTCGAACATGCTAACGGTTCGTCTAGTGCTGTAGAAGCGATTCAAAAACTCTCTTTCGAGTTCCTTCCAACTGTCTACTGACTCCGGCTCTAGATAAGTGTACCAGTCAAAAGCATTTCCTTTAAGTGTTCGAACGAACTGCTTGACTAGTAGGTCCCCTCGAGTACCAGCGTTCTCGCATGTCTCAACGAAGTGGGCAATATGTTGTTTAGGATTGCCCTTTCCATCAAACTGCTGAAATTTTGGTGGTTGATACCCGATTGGCGTTCTCAAGTTATCAATCCTCTTAGTATAAGGTTTGGAATACAAGAGGGAATCTTGAGTAGGTCCACCGTACTGAGCTCTGATACAGTTTGTGATCATATCTTGGAGTTGTTGGATGGATAGTGAAGCAACCGAAGCATAACACTGTGGTTGATCATCTTGCACTATAGTCTTTCCTTTGTCATGATTTTTTATGACTTGTGTTTGACTTGATTCGGCGATATGTTGGTTCTCAATTTGGCACTTTAGTTGCGCGATTTGAGAATCTTTTTCTTCAATCGCCTTCATCAAGTTGTTGATGTGCTCTTGCATCTCAGCCATTCTTTCATCCATAGTTCTTGTCTCAGTCATCATGACAGTCACTACGTCAGAATCAGGTTCAAACAGAAGGTTATACTTAACAAGAAATTTGTCATTGGTATATGCCCCCTGCAAGGTTGTTTCTTCGCTTGTAATGATAGAAGCTTTATCTTCTTGCAACCTCAGTTTATTGAAGCAACAATGAGCAGTTGAACCCATGTAAGACTTGATCTCGACAGCGGCCATCGAAGAAGTCTTGAATGACATATTTACTTTTATGTTTTGAGATAAGAGAGAGAGATGAGAGGTAGAGATGGTCCCATTGGGCGTGCCAATTTGTTCACACGTAACTTCGGGGATGGAGACACGTGGAATAAATAATATATTGTATTAATGTTGTATGCGTGTGGGTGTACAATCTCTAACTTTAATCCTCTGATTCTCTCTCTTAAATATATAAACTTTGGCCTCTAGCTTGTTGCTCTTCTTGGGCCGGTTTGTTGGGCTTCTTAGATGATCAACTTGCTAGGTTGATGATCTCTTGGATCGGCCTGTTGGCTTGATGATCTCTTGGATCGGCTTATTGGCTTGTTGATCTTCTTGGATGATCGGTCTGTTAGGTTGATGATCTCCTGGATCGACCTATTGGACTTGTTGATCTTCTTGGATGATCGGCCTGTTAGGTTGATGATCTCCTGGATCGACCTATTGGGCTTGTTGATCTTCTTGGATGATCGGCCTGTTGGCGTGATGATCTCTTGGATCGGCTTGTTGGCTTGTTGATCTTCCTGGATGATCGGCCTGCTGACTTGTTGATCTTCTTGATCGGTCGGTTGGCTTGTTGATCTCTTGGATGATCGGCCTGCTGACTTGTTGATCTTCTTGATCGGTCGGTTGGCTTGTTGATCTCTTGGATCAGCTTGTTGGCTTGATGATCTGTTGGATCGGCTTGTTAGCTTGTTGATCCTCTTGGGTGATCGGCCTGCTGACTTGTTGATCTTCTTGATCGGTCGGTTGGCTTGTTGATCTCTTGGATGATCGGCCTGCTGACTTGTTGATCTTCTTGATCGGTCGGTTGGCTTGTTGATCTCTTGGATCGGCCTGTTGGCTTGATGATCTGTTGGATCGGCTTGTTAGCTTGTTGATCCTCTTGGATGATCGGCCTGCCGACTCTGGACTCTGGTAGAATGCTCTGGACTCTGAGTTCTCTGACTCTGTCTCCCAATCTGAATCCCTCCAAAATGAATGGTGGCCTCCTCTATTTATAGAGTTTGATGGACCTCATATGGGCTTGGGCTTGAGTCCAATTGCCACGTGGCATAATCTGATTGAACTTGGCTGATGTTATCTGATGGATCACTAATAGACAAGTGGCATTCTTTGATTTGCCGAATTTTAATGTCTATTAATTTAATTTAGGCACACGTGTAAATGTGTAACTGGTCCCAAATTTATTTTATCATTAATTTATATTAATGACGTGGCAACTTGTGATTGGCCGAAATTTCTCCTTCAACAAGTGTCATCAGGATCTTGTAACATTGTATTTATTTGTATTTAGGTGTTTGCTTAAAAGCAATACTTAGTGTTCCCTATGCTTCTTGTCAAAGTTAGAAAACTTTTAATATTTAGTTGAAAAGTTATTGACAAATATTCAACATTCAAATCACTACTAATACTTAAAACAAGACTTGCTTCAACAATTAGTTCTTCGACTAATGATGTCTTTATTTGAAAATTCGAGTATCTATTCTAGATTGTACAACTGTAACCTTGAGTTCTAAGGAGACAAATTCTCCGATCAAGACTACTTAAATCTTTAGTGATTTGCTTCTAGTTTCTAAATAATCTCTATCATCTTCATTTAATTCTTTTGGATATTTTGTAGACTTTAATTTCAACTGGTTTATAACTCACTTTGTTTGTTGAAGTGTACCTAGGTGTTGTAGTGCTTCTAATACTTTGATTTTCAACTTTTAAGACTTCAATCACAAGTAACATTGGACTCAATAGACTGTAAGCAGTCAACCAAGGGAGAGCTCAGTTAGTTGTTACTCAGTCTTGTTAGTTGTGCAATAGTTATAAGTCGTTTAAGATCACTTACTTAGTGTGTTTGGTCATACCTCTTGATTTTTTTTTAAACGACTACTTATAGCTTCTTTTTTTTTTTTTTTTTTTTGAGTTCATCAACATTTGGAGGTGGGGGATTCGAACCTCTGACCTCATAGTCGAGGGTACATGCCAATTACCGTTGAGCTATGCTCACTTTGGCCGACTTATAGTTATTGTACAATTAACAATCTCAACGCGATAAAGATTGAGTAACAACTAATTGAGCTCTCCTTTGGTAGGAGTCCAATGTTACTTGTGATTGAAGTCTTAAAAGTTGAAAATCAAAGTATTAGAAGCACTACAACCTAGGTACACTTCAACAAACAAAGTGAGTTATAAACTAGTTGAATTTAAAGTCTACAAAATACTCTAAAAGAATTAAATGAAGATGATAGAGATTATTTAGAAACTAGAAGCAAATCACTAACGATTTAAATAGTCTTGGTTGGAGAATTTGTCTCCTTAGAACTCAAGGTTACAGTGGTACAATGTACAGAAACTCGATTTTCAAGTAAAGACTTCATTAATCGGAGAACTAATGGTTGAAGTGAAACAAGTCTTGTTTTAAGTATTAGTAGTGGTTTGAATGTTATATTTGTCAATAACATTTCAACTAAATAAATATTAAAAGTTTATGACAAGAAGCATAGGTAACACTAAGTATTGCTTTTAAGCAAACACCTAAATACATATAAATAAAATGTCACAAGATCCTGAGGACACTCTACATGTGCTTCAAAATTGCAAACAACTTGCTGAAATTGTTTCTAAATTGACTTGAAACACAATGATGAATTTGAACCAAATAGGCAAATACTATTCATTTCTTTTTAAAGGAAAAAACATTTTTAGTCATCTAGAAGCACTTCGAACAATCATATGATGTTGTTTTTCAGAATGCAACAATCCAACATTTTAAATCTTTAGAAGAGGATGTTGTTTTTCATCTTTTAGAACTACAAGTACTATAAGATTTTTAGAGGAGGAAGTTGTTTTTAATTCATTCAACTTATTATCAATATTGAGCCTTGTGTTCAAAGGGATTACCAAAAAGTTTCTTCTCCATTTCCTACATTCACAATTCCCTTTTAAAATAGTACATTTTCAACCATTGTATTTAGTTAAGCGACATATCTATTCCACGTGCAAGCTACTTAGTTTCGATACCAAAAATGTGTAGGTAAAAAAACATATAAACTGCTCTCTCGACTCATGGTTTGAAGACTACATATCATATACTTATACAAGATCATTAGTTCAATAAACTCTAATTAAACTATAAATAAATTCAAAATCTTACCTTCTACACATCTTTAAAAGATAAGAAATGGTATAAAAGTTTTAGGTACATGAAACTACGTAAATAAGCCAAAGTTAGTGATGTAGATTGACATCACATCTTTAATAAAAGTGACAGCAAAATCTTACCTTCTACACTTCTTTAATAGAAGTGATGATATAAATATAATCACTTACCCATAAACTTCCAAGAAACCATTTGAGTATTTTTGGCTCAAAATGGTCGGAAGATCAGAAAAATTCAAAAGCATATAATATAATTATTTTTAGTCTAATTTAACACATATGGTGTAAAAGAAAAATCCAGAGTTATTGCACCTTGCAATTTATCCATTCCTGTTTCTTTCACTTTATGGGAATGCTCTCTCTTTTTCTTTTATGTATTCTTCTTAAAAAATCGGAAAAGAAAGACCATAAAAAAAAGGGAATAAAGCAACATAAAAATGAAGATCATTAAAAAGAGAGAAAAAAAGACACTTTAGTATATACTACTCTTGATAAAAATATGGGAAAAATCTTCATATATATATATATATATATAACTTATTAGTTTAGGAGTAAAAAGAGAAAAAAATGTTGTACTAAAAAAAATAAAATAAAATAAAACCTTCAAAGCGACCTAAAATCTAGAATTTTCATCAAATTGAACTGATAATTTTTTTTTTCAGTTTTATAGTTTTGAAATTTAAATCAACCTCTGTATTTTTTTTCCGACATGCTGGGGGTGGAAAATTCGAACCACAAACCTCTTGGTCAATAGTACAATTTTCTGCTAGTTGAACTATGTTCATGTTGACAAATCAACCTCGACATAAGTATAGTTGAAATTGATATGATCATTCAATTTAGTTGGTTGGGTTTCATCAAAATCTTTCAATTCAATCAATTTATTTAAAATTTGGGTTAAATAACAATTTTAATCCAAATTCAAAAAAAATAATCCCTAAAATTTTAATGTTATTCCTTCCTAATATAAGTCTTGAAAAAAAAAGTCTATAGACTTTAAAAAATGTGTAATAGATTTTTAAATTTTCAATTCTGTGTTTGATACCATTTTAAAGTTTCAACCATGTGTCTAATAAGTCTTATTAAATTTATTGTTGGTATTTGGTCTTTCAATTTTATGTTTAATAATAAGTCTATGAATTTTAAACACACATCGAAAATTGCAAAGGATTTTTTTTTTTTTTTTTTTACAAACATGTGTATGTAAGTCAAATATCTAACTTTTGATCATCAATAATATAAAATATTAACTAGTTTAATTGTATTCAAATCGACAATTATAATTAACCAGATCATCCTGTAACACAAAATTAAAAATTCAAAAACTAATTAGACCGAATTTTTAAAGTTCGAGAACTTAACTTATAATCTAACTTGACGTGTCCCATCTCCAATATTCTAAATTTCTGATAGGGAAGCTCTTGGGGTTTTTTTTTTTCTTTGCATCACCGACAAAACGAAATGGGAGAAATGGGAATCTGATTCCCGTCAATGGCAGTGGGCGATGTGAATCACATGCTCCACACATTATAATATATTCCATTCAACTTGAGAATGAGTTTCTTTTCAATCCTCCCTTAGTCCCGCATCCAAACAATACCCTTACATTTATTATTTATTATTTGTTATTTATTATTTTATAATTAAATATCAAAATTAAACATTAAATAGGCATCATAATCACATTAGGTAACCTTTAGGTGCCGCCATCTGCCCCCTCCATATACATACATATAACCCTTCATTTTCATTCTAACAATTTCTCCATATTTTGATTTTCTATTTCTAAAATTGACCACTCCCCTTGGGTCCCACTATTTCTTTTTTTTTTTTAAAAAAAAAAAAAATCATATCATGAAGTTTTAATTAATTAGAAATGTCTCTCATGCATAAATTCTTATTTGAGAAGGCAAAAGAATAAACTATTTCAAACCATATGGAAAAAAGACGTTGAAATAGTTCAACATCTTTCTATGTGGTGGGGAGATAGTATAAGAATTAGGGTATATATATTTATAACATAGGTACATGAAGATGTGTTTGTTTATTCTACGTTTTTAAGAATTTATCGTGTTTGAATTTTCATGAGATTGTGACAATTTAATCTCCATATTTAGGAAAAAAAAAATATAGGTTCTCGAAGTTTCCATTTGGTGTACATTAACTTCTTCGTTTAATTTTAGATCACAAATCACGCTTTAACTTTCTTGAAATAATTCATATAGTCACTATGTCATATAATTGTTAAACAAATGAAAATAACATTAGAAATGCATATTAAACACAAAATTGAAAGTTTAATGACCTATTACAAATTTTTTAGAGTACAAAGACCATATAGATATATACAACTTTAAAACTTCTACGACCTATTACAAAGTTTTTAAGTACAAAGACTAAATTCTACTAAAAAAAGGTACAAAGACTAAATACACACGATCCTCGAAATAAATACAATGGTTAAACACACCATCTTCCCTAAAATTTATATAAACCAAAAAGTTAAGAAATTATGGGTGTGATAAATAAAATGGATAATTCCTATATTCCATGAAATATGAAATAAGTTTCCTAGTAAAAGTGTGTCCTCCTTGAGAAGGGATTCATTTTAAACATGTTGTGTTCTACTTAACATTTGTCACGCTTTAGAGAATATAACATCTTTTTGGTTGGATTTGAACCACAGAAACCTCGTAGTTACGAGTACAACTTTATGTCGGTTGAACTATACTCTTGTTGGCGAACATTTTGTATTGGTTGATTATTAATTAATTAACATATATATGATATGTGCTCTTCGAACAACAACATTAAATTTAATTGAGAAATCATAAAACTTTGTCGACATGGATAGAATATCATTAAAGGTAATAACTAAATAGGCTAAGAAAGACTAATGTATAGACTCATTAGATTTTGGCCAAGTCTAATTATACAAGAATAAAATTAAATAGGCTAAAGGAGTATTATTAGACTTTTTCTTATTATAACCAAAGTCTAAGCATGAAGGAGGCAGGAAAGGAGGCAATTTTTTTTTCCTTTTTAATTTTAGCCCAAAGTCTAAGCATGAAGGAGACCATGATGTTACAAAATATTAATATGGGAATCTCACTTTTATTCCTAATATGTGTATTAGATTAGTTTTAAATTCAAGCCCTATATCTCTCTCTATAAAATTTCAGATCCTATATTTGTCTCTACATTTTCCTACTTAATAATCTTATCCTTATAACATATTAAAATTCTTTGTTTGATCTTCAAAACTCCATAGAAATCAACTTTTAGCCAATAATCATTGAATTTTTGTTAAATTACGAGTTTAGTTTTTGAATTTTAAAGTTTGTGTCTAATAAGTTCATAACCTTTTAAAAGTGTCAAATCGGTCTATGAACTTTCAATTTTGTATCTTATAGGTTTTTGAACTTTAAGAGTGTCTAATTAAGTATTTGAACTTTCAATTTTGTGTTTAATAAATCTCTAATATATTTGGAAATTTTTAAATTTAACTAATCTATTAGACATAAAATCGATTTTTTTTTTGTCTAATAGAACCTTAAACTATAAGTTTTGTGTCTAATAAATTCATGATTTTTTTTGTTAAAAATCACTTTTGGTCCTTGAACTTTCATGAAAGTAACAATTTAGTCCCTGAACTTTGATTAGTAACGATTTAGTCTCTGTGCTTTCAATTTTGTAACGATTTAGTCCCTATACTTTCAATTTTGTAACAATTTAGTCTCTGAACTTTAAAAAGTAACAATTTAGTCCTTGTATTTTCATATTTGTAACGATTTAGTCCCTATTGTGAAAAATTAATGTAAAGATTTAATGAAATTTCTTATCTAGATAGATTAATAAACTAATTTGGGACCCAATATGTTAATAAGCTACAAAGTGTGATCATTAAATAATAAAAATCGACATTTAATTTTGATGATTTTTTTTGCGATAAGGATTAAATTGTTACAAATTTGAAAGTATAGGGGCTAAATTGTTACAAATTTGAAAGTATAGGGACTAAATTGTTACAAATTTGAAAGTATAGGGACTTAATTGTTACAAAATTGAAAGTACAGGGACTAAATCGTTACAAATCAAAGTTCAGGGACCAAATTGTTACTTTCATGAAAGTTTAGGGACCAAAAGTGATTTTTAACTTTTTTTTTCAAAAGCAAAATTAGTCAATGATCTATTAGACACAAAATTAAAGGTTTAATGCACACAACTTTGAAGCTTCAATGATCTATTAGATATAAAATTAAAAGTTCAAGAATCTAGATTTTTTTTTTTTTTTTTAATTTAAAGACCAAATAGACACAGACTTAAAAATTCTAGGACTAAACTTGTAATTCAACCTTAAGTTTTTCTTATTAATTTTTTTTAAATAAAAAAGTATATAAGTCAACTATTAGATACAAAAATTGAAAATTTAGGATTTATTAGACACAAAATTAAAAGTTTTTAAGGACCTACTAGAATCACAGAAGTTCAATGATCTATTAATACAAAATTAAAAATTCAACGACTTATAAGAAACTTCTTAAAGTTTTAAAACCAAATAAACACAAACTTAAAAAAAACTTTAAAAAAAAATACATATATTAAACGCACCAGGTAGGGGTCAAACCTACAACTTTCTACTTAGGAAACAAACGCTCTATCCACTCAGCTACAGGCACAAGTTGAACATAAATCTTAAATAATCTATTTTCAAACTCGACACAAAACTCAATATATCTAATGTCAAATAATTTGCTAAACGATCCCTATCAAATACCATCAATAGCGTGGTTAATGAAAAACAAACATACCCAAAAACCTCAAAGATCTAAAAATTGCAAACAAACAAACAAAAGTCATGTTTGATGTTTGAAGATGAAAAGATTGTAGAAATAAAAAAAAAAAAAAAAAAAAAAAAAAAAAAAGTGATGAAGAAAAGATTCGAAAGGAGGCAAAAATCAGAAGAAGGATCAAAAAGTGAGTTGATAATTTGATATTAATAAACCAGACGCCAAGTGGGCTGCCATCACAAGACAAGGTTGTTGGCGGTTGGAAATATATTGGCTCTTCACCAAACTACATTTCATTTTAGTTTTTCTTGTTATATATATTTTTTATTTATTTGTTTTATTTTTATTCTTTCAATAGAATATTCATTATTATTTTGTTCTTCATAAAAAGCAAAAGTGTTCTGCAAAAGCCATAAGCTCCTCCTCTCTCTCTCTCTTTGGATTTGGTTCATCATGGGTAAAAGTAAAAGTGTATCATATCATTAGTCATTAACTTGTTCCACTAATAAAGTTGTTCAATTTACTTTTGAAGATAAAAGTTGTAATGATTATCTAAGGTAATTTTGTTGCAATGGAAAATTTTGGATAGAAATTGACTTAATAAAAGCTTAGTTGGGGAAAGATTGAACCTTTCTTTTTTCTAAAATGAAAAAAGTGGAGTTAAAATCATTTGGGGTGGGAGATTTGAATCACAGATCTCGTGATTATCAGTACAACTTTATGCCAATTGAGCTATACTCTTGTTAGCTGTCTACTTTATACTTTAAAATGTTTTAAATGAATCACTATTTCAATTTTGTGTCTAATAGATCTATATTGCTAACTTTGTTAGTTTAATTCTCATGTGGCTATATTATTTAAGAATTATGCGATGAGTTGATTTGAGTATATTTGAGCATTTGTCAGCTAAATGTTAAGCTAACAAAGTTAACAACATGAATGTCTTTTAGTTCAACATGTAGGTGGGAGATTCAAATCTCTAATCCCTTCGTCGAAAGTATTTGTCTTGAGTTCTTAACTAGTTGAGTTGTGCTAAAAAATAAAAAATAAAAAATAAAAAATTGAAAGATTGAATTTTTATTAGAATGGTTTAAAGAGTGGTAAGTATTTGAATTATAATTTAACCAAAAAAAAGGAAAAACAATATTGTGGGATCCAATTTGAAACTAAAATAAAGTCTTAACCCACATGAAACTAAAGAAACTCGTGATTAAGTTACTAAACTCATGAAATTAACCATCGTTAGTTTGGGGTTCCCACAAGCTTTGTGCTTTAATTGGTTGTTTATGGTTATAGTTATTCGTGTTAAATTAACCTTTCATCACTCAATCATGTCCCTTTCAATCTCTTTCTCTCTCACACGTACAAACACAGAGACAAAGGAGCCAAGAGGCGAAGCCCTCTTGTTTATTATTAAAGATAATTCCATTTTGAAGGTAAAGCAAGCGAGCTACCCCATTCATTCACCCATGTCTGCAGAAAATTTTTCAATGGGGGACCTAAACAATGCCTTTTTCATCCTCATCCCCACCTGCCACCAATCCATTCTTCCATTTCTTTAGTTAAATTCCATTGTTCTTCTTAGTGATAGTGCCTGTCCAGTTCATATTCTCCCCCCACCATTGAAGCAAAGCCAAAGCAGGCTTCAATTCTTCCCGCTTTCTCTCTCTCTCTCTCTCTCTCTCTCTTTTTGCACTTTTCTTTGTGGGAATCTGTGATTTGTGTTCTTTTTTGTTTTGTTTTTTTGGGGGGTTTTCGATTTCTGTGCTTTCTTTGAGATCTGCTTCAAAATGGGTTTCCCCCTTGGTACTTGTTCTAACTCAAGGGAGCGTCCTCTTGAGTTAGATCACCACCATTGTCACTATAATGAGCTCAAGATTAAGACCCTTTTGAGAAAAATGATTTGGGAACTTGGGTTTGCGTGTATTCTTCCTCCTGCTCGTCTTCGCCGCAAGAATCAGGGCATTCAAGATGAAGAATACCCAAATGCGGAAGGGAAAAACAAGAATCTGGAGCACAATAAGGCTTGGTTGCTTGCGGAATCCGGTGCTTGCGGTGGGGAGTTGTTGAATGCCGATCCTCAGTCTGTTCATTCGTCTTTTCGGTTCAGTTTTTGCTCTCAGGTTGAGCTTGAAACTATGAACATCGGGTCTTCTACCGCTGCGGCGACTGTTTTGATGGTGAATTTGGACAATGGAATGATGGCTGAAGCTCTCACCAAAGAATTGAAATGGCGGAGGATTGAGTCTCTGGAAAAGAGCATTTCCCCTGTGGCTCATAGTTTGATCAGATTCAGCTATCGGGAAATTCTTTCTGCAACTCGTAATTTCTCAAAAGGTAGTCTCAAAATCAAAGACCCTTCTCTTTTATAAACCAAATTTCTGTTATTTAATCTTGAACTGTTTTCAATTTTCTCAAATGTGGTAGGCAGAGTTCTGGGAAGAGGGGCATTGAGCTGTGTGTTCAGGGGGAGGGTTGGATTTTTGAGAACTGCTGTGGCAATCAAACGTTTGGACAAGGAAGATAAAGAGTCAGCAAAGGCATTCTGCAGAGAACTGATGATTGCTAGCTCTCTTCACAACCCAAATATAGTTCCTCTTGTGGGGTTTTGCATAGATCCAGAAGAGGGCCTGTTTTTGGTTTATAAATATGTCTCTGGTGGAAGTTTAGAAAGACATTTGCATGGTATGATTTCTTGATCTTGGGTTCTGATTTACTTGAATTTTTGTGAGTTTTTTGAGTTTCTAACAGCAGAGTCATTTCAGAGAAGAAGAGGGGAATAAAGGGTTGCTTGTCACTTCCCTGGTCAGTGAGGTTCAAGATTGCTATTGGAATTGCTGAGGCTGTGGCATATCTTCACAATGGGACTGAAAGATGTGTGGTTCATAGAGACATCAAGCCTTCAAATATCCTTCTTTCATCCAAGAAAATGCCAAAGGTAAAAGAATTTGTTCTCTTTTTTTTTTTATGGATATTCCTTTGGTTGTTCGATGTGCGACAAAGGAGAGAGAGATAGGATAGGGAAATAGAGAGAAACCAACCAAATCAGCAGTTACAGATAATCTAAATGATCTCCTCAAATAAGTCTGTTTAACAAATGCTAACCTTTCATTGTTCTGATTCATCAATTGTTTTCTGGTAATGATTGCTTGCAGTTATGTGATTTTGGGCTAGCAACATGGACTGCTGCTCCATCTGTGCCTTTCCTTTGCAAAACTGTCAAAGGAACATTTGGGTATGAACTCATTCTTATGACATTCTTATGTAGGGGAAGGATGATGAGAATCTATCTCGCCTTCCGCTTTTCTGATCCTTTCCGATTTACGATTTTCAAACTTTTTTGTAGTTACCTAGCTCCGGAGTATTTCCAGCATGGGAAGGTATCAGATAAAACAGATGTCTATGCTCTAGGAGTCGTGTTGTTGGAACTCATAACGGGCAGGAAGCCGATCGAAGCAAGGACACATGGAGAGGAGAACCTGGTTTTATGGGTAGGTCATTATACTGCTTCAACAATTTTGTTTACTTTTGTTGAATTAATGGTTCTGCAAAGCTTTAGAATGAAAACAAAACTCATTCCATCAGCTTGTTATTGATAAATTGATAATTCCTGAGATGCTATAACTTGTCTTTGTTTTGTAAATGAATATGCTTCTGGACAAAGTCATCTAATGTAATACAACACAACAATTCTCATGCTTTCATCCCTGTGTTTTTCAGTAATCCTAAAGCCTGAGTTTGATATCGCTTTCATATTTCATCTAAGTTGATGTAATGTGGTTCTAATATAGAACTGCACTGCGATATCTTCATGCACACATAATTCTTGTCGAAATAACCTTCTAAAGCACAAGCGAATAGCAGTGCAGAACATTATTAGATAAGATGTTAAAAGAACTTTTATTAACATTTCTCTGTCAGTATTACAAGTTGAACGGTCGTTGATGCGCTGCCCTTGTGTTACTGAATGTTTTGGTGCTTGCTGTGTAAATGAGAAGTTTCCTAATAACTTTATCTGATCGTGATAGGAGATGATTTAAAAGACCATTTTGTGTGAATGTAATGATACATTAACTGTCATTTTGTTTCAATGTATGAAGAAAATGCCAATGTTAGAATCGAGTCGTTTTCCTTATTCTCCACGATAACTGTATTTCTTAAGCCGTGTTGCGTTCATCGGTGCAGTCCCTAGTATGACAGAAAAAAGTAGTCTTTTTAACTGTAACAAACTTCATATTTTCCTACAGGCAAAGCCACTTCTGCAGAAAGGGAAAGGGGCAATTACAGAGCTGCTCGATCCACAGGTGACATGTACGACGAAGAATTCAGATCAAATAGTCCAAATGATCGAAGCTGCCGCTGCCTGCATTACCGGTGAAGAATCACGCAGGCCCGGGATCTTAGAGATCATTGCAATATTGAAAGGTGAAGAAAAGCCTCAGCCATCCAGATCAAAGAGGTCTGGTTTCTTGGGGCATGGATGTGTCACTGATTGTTATTCACAGTTCCAAAACACAAACAGCGAGATGACGGGTCATTTGGCATTGGCCATGTCGGGACTTCCCGAATTCGAAGAAGACGATTACCTTTTCTGTCGTTGAAACGTTACGAAAACATGGCATGACCAACTGAAATAAGGAGAGTGATTTTCCTCATTTTGATTGCTTGTAGATCTCTGTAGCTGAATCATTGACACTAGAGTATGGAGAGGGAAAAAAACCAAACAGAAAAACAAAAGAGTGCTGAAACTGTATATAGGATCATTTTGTACAGATCTTCCATGTACTTTTCCCCATTTTCCATGGAGGAAATGTAATTAATTTTCATTTGAAATGAAATTTTATTGTCTTTTGGAGATCTCTCTGTAACACAACTTGAAAAAGTAGTATCAGATGTATGATTTTGCAGTTGACAGACATATGCAGAAAGCTATAGGTTTTACACCATATGTTAGGAGTTCAAAAGTTGAGCTATATTCAGATACATGACTCTTGAACGCCGTTAAACTCGTTTTATATATAGATTACTAACGAAGTTCGTAAGATCAAAAGTGAGCTACACGAATCTAAAATCTTATAAGACGTTATTTTATACAATCCAAACACATATTTATTTTACCCATTAAAGTTTTCAAACTCAAACTCATTGCTTATTGATGAATTATTGTTAGGAAGTGGTTGGTTGAGACAGATTATTCATTGAAGTTGCAGCTTAACAACCAAAACAATATTTCCATTATGAAAAGATGTTCAAAATGGAGCCCATTTGATTTGTTTTTTTGTTTGTTTGTTTGTCTTTTTTTTTCTTCATGCAGATATCAAATCAAGCACGACAAGATACATTTAAAAAAAGAAAAGGAGAAAGGAACAAAAACAGAACAAGAAATCAAGAAAAGACCGTATACAAACATTTAGAATATCTTTCCAACATCCTTGACTAATCCACGGTTGGCGCGGGCGAAATCTGTGAACTCTTCGAACGAAATGAAACCGTCACCATCGGTGTCGATCTCGGCCATCATCCTCTGCACTTCGTCGGCGGTGACTGAGCCGAGCGTCTTCAAGGCTTCACCGAGCTCAGATGCAGAGATCTTACCGTCGCCATTGGCGTCGAAGCGCTTGAAGATGCGTTCACGTTCAGCTTGGTCTTGAGGATCATCAGCCATTATGATATTATGAAAAGGAGGCTTTGTGTGTTGAGGATTTGGAGAGTGAGA